>PITA01000261.1:0-317031 GCA_004023965.1 Spilogale gracilis | reverse complement strand
CCTCCAGACCCTCCAATTTGTTTCTACCTTTTTGCCGATGTTCTTTGTCTCTCGTGGCGGTCCAGAAGTGGGAAATATCACATTTCAGGCTGGTTTCATGGGTGTTCACGGTGGTCTTGTAGTGGTTTTTTTGCTGGAATTCAGCTCTCTTCAGGGAACTCCCCGAAATGCGGTCACCTGGCCTTCTGCCATCTTGACCCCCCAAGACCCATCAATTTTTATCAATTTACTTTAACATCTCTTAGAAGTGTTTCTGAAGTAGGTACTCAATATAGTGGATCGTAAGACAAGCCTTTGAATGTGGCTCTAAAGAGATGGCAAAGCTTGGACAGGGAAAGGTTAGAGGATGCATAATCCTAGGAATTTTAGACGTTGAAGGGATTTTAGATACCATCTAATTGGTTTTTGATTATAATATACCAATAATATTAAAAAATCAAAGTATGATATCTAAGATAGTCTTACTAACTTTGAATATTTCAAATAGAGACATTATTAAAGAAAAATATTACAATTTCTATTATCACCAGATGATAATGACCTTTTGTGGTCCTATACCAATAAGTCCATAAGTTCAGAATTTTAAAAATTGAGTAAATTTAAACAATGAATCTTGGAACACTGGAAAAAATAGAATAAAGTATTAAAAATAAAGGATGTAATGATGATGCTTCTTTTTAAAAAAAAATATTTATTTATTTCTCAGTGTTCCAAGATTAATTGTTTATGCCCCAGACCCAATGCTCCATGCAATACATGCCCTCAATACCCACCACCAGGCTCACCCATCCCCCTAACCCCTCCCCTCCAAGACCCTCAGTTTGTTTCTGAGTCCGAAGTCTCTCTTTTTTTTAATTTATTTTTTTATTTTTTTCAGTGTTCCAAGATTCATTGTTTATGACCCACACCCAGTGCTCCAGGCCATATATGCCCTCAATACCCAAAGTCTCTATTTTTGTTTTGTTTTCTCTTTAGTTTATTCTACTGTACTAGAATGGTAATTCCCTATTGCACTTTACATTTCATTCACTGAATTCTTGAACTGAGAAGAGAGAGAGTTTGACTTCTTTGCCAGTTTGAATATATTTCATGTCTTTTTGTTTTCTGATTGTTGTTGCTAGGATTTCTATCACTATGTTGAACAATAGAGGTGAGAGTGGGCATCCTTGTCTTGTTCCTGATCTCAGAGGGAAGGCTGTCAGTTTTTCCCCATTGAAAATGATATTTGCCGTGGGTTTTTCGTAGATAGATTTTATGAGGTTGAGGAATGTTTCCTCTATCCCTATACTTTGAAGAGTTGAAAAAATAGAATAAAGTATTAAAAAAATAAAGGATGTAATGATGAAGCTTCTTTAAAAAAGGAAAAAAACGTACTTTATTGTCTTAATATCATTTTTGCTCAGGAATGACTGATAAATATTTTGTCACTGACTGGTACCTGTCTATGAACTGCTATTTGGGAACAGTTTATTTAGTCCAACTATATTAATTTTATAGTCAAATAAATGGAGGCCCAGAGAAGAAAGGTGATTTGCTTAGGGACCCACAACTGGCTAGTGATAGAAGTGAGCCTAGAATATGTATCTTATTAATTTGGTTTATTATTCTCCACAGTCCTAGCATAGAACATGAAATGAGAAGAATTTCTTTTAATGTGAGAGTCTATGGCAAATTTTTAAATAAAACATGTTTTTTTTTCATATAGCAGATGCTACTGCAAACTCTACCTTAATAAATTTGTCTGGAGCAATTTATGTGAGTTTAGGGCTATGCCTATCTTTATAAAGAGATGAATATGAGTTGAGTTATACAGCTAGTTGCATTGATTTAATTTATTCTTCCATTATCCAGTTTACTCACATCACTTTAAATATTTGTGTTGCTTTAGAATCAGTCAGTGAATCCAATTGCTATGTGGATCCTCAAATGCACAAACTTACATTGCATAACAAGCGACTCTATATGTGCCTTTATATAACCTTTATTTAGGAAAATCATGAAGAAGAGGATGTGAAGGGACACACACATCCTCACTTTATTATCAGTAATCACATCATAACCTACAGATCACTGGGAACTCATTGCTTTCAGCTACCCAAGTTTTCAAGCCCCTGACTGGATTGTCTGGCCAACTATGCACACCTAGTTACAGATTAAAAGGTAACTGGGCTCAGAGAGTAGAAGTGGACTGGGGGAGGCATTTCTTTTCAGAGTAATCTATTGCCTATGTGAAAGTATGTGGAACATTCCAGAAAGAATTCAATATCCCCAAATAACTGTGGCTCATTCCTTTGTCCCCCTATGCTCATTCCTTTGGGTTAAGAAAATATTTGTTCTTTGTCAATGGATAGTTCCCAGAAAAGGGAGGGGAAAGGCACTATATCAACTTTTAGCACTTTAGTCTAGATTTTGTTCACAGACTTTTCAGGGAATAGTTCAGAAACCAGCTGAAAAAAGTAAATTACTGAAGTAAAGAGGAAGGGGAGGGAGGATCAAGAGAGCTGTTTAGAGAGATGAAGGCTGTGGGTGCTGTAATGGCTCTTCTCATCATCATAAGGATAGGAGGAAGAATTGGGAGCTTGTTTAGGGGTTATAAGGGTATGAAGGAGTTCTTAAAAGACAGGCTACAAAGGCTATATAGGTATCACCCATTTCTATTACCAAATGGTTTCCATTACCTCAAACCACTGTTAGGTGGTTCGTTGTACTCATATTTGCAAGCAGAAAGAGGAATAGGGCCTCATAAGAAGGTCCAAATGGATTCAGAAAAGGTTATGTGCTCTTGGATTGAGGGCGAGAGATGGGTGGTATAAGGAATAATGTTGATAATTATAGCAATAGAAATCTGCCAAAGAGATAGTCAACCATTTACTCATAGGCCAGTGGGTTAAATGGCGCCTAGTGCTGTATAATTTATGAACTACTCCTACACCTTACAATTTATTATATACTATTTCATTTAATTATTATTCCACATGACAGCTAAGACAGGAATTATTATTCTTATCCTACAGATGAGAAAACAGATATTACTTAATTTCAAATGACTTTTCCAAGGTCAAAAGGCTAATATGTGGCTGAATTGGGTCTAGAATCCAGGTATTCTCAGTCTAAATCCTGTGTTTTCCCAGTAAATGTTGTTAACATTCAGTTTTCTGAAGCCTTAATATTTTTTACGATTCAAAGATTCATTTACTCACTAAATATTTGACAGTATACTTTGCATCAAATTGTATGCATAGAGTCTACCCTCACAAAGGTCTTATATAAATGTTGTCTGAGGAAATGAACAGTAATTGCCAGAGGAATAGGATAAGCTGGATGATTAAGAATTGAAAGATATAAAATCATCGCATCTTCATGACCCAGAGACATTACTCGGATATCTCCTTCAACAATTGACTCCAAAAAATAATTTGCTCTTTCATATTCTTGGCAGTGAGTGTCCAGTTTCTGTTTAAGTTTTTCCAGTGATGGGGTGGAAGGTTAAGCAGGGGACTCAGCCATGTATATGGGATTGACATGGTAGATTCTGTGTGCATTAGATTAATTTGTGGGACTTCTTCAAATTACACATACTCCTCACAGCTCCTTAGGTCTTGTTCCTTTATTTTTGGCCAGAGATGCTATGTGCCTTGACCCCAAACTTTATGTTCTCAGTGCAAATATCCTCAGGTCCTTCAGCTACCTACCATACATTATGTTTTCTGTACTCTTTCACCACTCTAGTTAATTTATTCTGACCTTAATATTGTTTATAAATGTTTCTGTTAAAATGTTGAAAAATAATACCACAGATGTGGTTGGAGTGGAACAGTATATGATGTGACCATGGTTTTTTTGTGAACTGGACAAAATATTTTTCTTAATATGCCTTCAGATTGTAGTCACATCTTTAGTAGTCACATTCCACTGCTGGCTCATATTGATCTTGAGGTCAACTAAAATCCCCAGGTCTATTTCACACAAACTGCTGTCAGAACCAGTCTCTCTATCCTATACTTGAAACTGATATTTTAAATGTAATTACTGGATTTAACACATATTTCAGTTAAATTCAGTCTTTTTGGTTTAGACATTTTATTCTGGTTTATTGAGATGAATTTTGAATCTTGATTAGGTTACCCATCATATTGACTATTCCTTCTAAGCTTTGTGCAATATTCCTATTTTGCAGTTGCCTTCTGTATTTATTTGGGTTGGTATAAAGATTTCTGTTTAAAGGGATAATGGGGATAAAAGAAGTCTTCATGGAGGAAGTAGATATTGTGTTAGGGTCCTCATGGGGATTCCCTTATGCTCAAAAGACATGAGATTTTCCTGACTGGGAGAAAACCTAAAATGAGAGCTGTTTTTTCATTCATTCATCCATTGACTTAATATTTACCAAGTTCCCATTATATCCTCAACACTGTCTAATTACGCTGGAGGTATGAAAGTCATGGTAACTGCTCTTAGGAAGCTTATAGTGTAGTTGGCTAACTCTAAAATCTGCTCATAACTGCTATACTATATAGCCAGAGAAGGCTACATTTCCAAATCTTAAGTTTACTCCTTTTGTATCTATGGAAGTTCAAATACAGTTTTCTTTCTTTTTTTTTTAAGAGTTTATTTATTTATTTGACAGAGAGAAAAACAGCTAGAGAGGGAAAACAAGTAGGGGGAGTGAGAGAGGGAGAAGCAGGCTTCTCGCTCAGCAGGGAGCCTGATGCAGGGCTTGATCCCTGGACTTTGGGATCATAACCTGATCTGAAGGCAGACACCCAACAACCGAGCCACCCAGGTGCCCCAAATACAGTTATTTTCAATTCATGTCAACAAATACTTATTTACTAGGCATTGTGCTAGGTACTGAGACACAGTGGTGAAAAAGAAACACATTGTCTCTTTATTGAGCTTACAGTTTAATACAAATGATTAAGCAAGTAAATAAATAATTATTATCAATATGATAGGATATATTCTTTGACAGGAGTAGTGCATGATGTTCTAATCACATATAGCAGTATCAACTAACCTAGACTTGTGGGGAAGGGGTGATCAGGGAAAGCTTTTTGACAGAATGACATTTTAAATGAGAAAGATGATTTTAAAGGATTTTATTTATTTATTTATTAGATAGAAAGATAGATGATAGGAGAGAGAGAGAGAGAGAGAGAGAGAGAGAGACAGAGAGAGAGAGAGAGAGAGAATATCACGAGCAGGGGGGGAAGGATTAGAGGGAGAAGCAGACTCACTGCTGAGCAGGGAGCCTGACAAGGGACTCGGTCCCAGGACCCTGGGATCATGACCGGAGTTGCTGAAGGCAGATGCTTAACTGACTAAACCACTTGGACACCCAAGAAAGATGATGAAGAGTAAAACAAGTGAAGTAGCAGGATAAGAATATTCTAGGTGGAGGGAATAGCTGATGTAATGTCTTGGAGGAATGAAAGAGTACAGAACATTGGAAAAACTGGAAGATGTTCTTTGGGCCGGAGCAGAGAGTGAGGGGGTGGGGATTGCTGTTAAGGAAATTTTGTCTGCCTTAGTTTAGGATACTAAGTTGTCATATGACACCTCCTCTTTATTTCTAGAGAACTTATATGGAAGACAAATTGCTACTTAAACACTGTTTTACAGCTTTGAGGGATAATATCATAAAATGACTTACCCTTTCCTAAAGACTTAATGTCTGGTTGCAGCTGTAATAAAATTAAAGAAATCCTTCACTTTCCCAAATACTTTATTTTTCTTTAAACATTTCCTTTAACATGCAGGATATTTTTTAAACATGTTTTTGTAAGTTGGCCATTTGACTCAATCTTGCTAAGCTGGGATGAAGCTCATTCTTTATAAGCACTGTTTCTGCTTACTTTATTGAAATAAAAGCTGCAATTTCTTTATGGCAAAAATAAGGCTATTGTGATTAAAAATAAATGGTAGGTATGACTGTGCAGTACAGGCACACTAAATATTTCAATGTGAGGGCTAGGAACTCAGGTTTTCATACAGTATGAGGTGAGTTTATCTAACCATTTGATTCTTTTTAAAGTGTTCTGAAAGGGAGCAGATTTTTATAAAAACAAAAAAGGCTAATGTGAAGGAGACTTTAAAAACCTGTTTGAGGTATGACCCAGTGAAGATGTTCTCAGGGATCATGGCTAAAATAAAGGATTCTGAAATTTGGGTAGGTGCTTAAGACAGGTGAATTGAAGGGCTGACTAGGTGACCTTGGTTATTTTGGGAGAAAAATCTTATGTTCAGTTAAAAAATACGACTTGTTTTTCTTCCCTGGCATAGCACATTTGAAGGTCTTTAAGAATCTGAGGCCTTGTTACAGCTAGTAAGTCTTATACCTGGCACATAGCTTATGGCTACAGCTTGTGTCTTATAGTTGGAATATCGCTTGTGGTGTACTAGGGGTAGATGCCACAGTTACATTTTTGTTAGACTGCCAAGTCAGGCTTACCTCTAAATGGTGGATAGAGACTTCCTCTACTTTATACGTGAAAATATTAAATAATACGGGGCGCCTGGGTGGCTCAGTTGGTTAAGCGACTGCCTTCGGCTCAGGTCATGATCCCGGAGACCCGGGATCGAGTCCCACATTGGGCTTTCTGCTCGGCAGGAAGCCTGCTTCTCCCTCTCTCAATCCCCCTGCTTGTGTTCCCTCTCTGGCTGTGTTTCTCTCTGTCAAATAAATAAAATCTTTTAAAAAAAGAAAATATTAAATAATACTCTAATAATGTTAACAAAAATTCATTGATCACTTAGTATATGCAAAACACCATGCCAGATAATTTTATGAGGTGTTTATTAACATTATTACCCTTATTTTACAGGTGAGAAAACGAAAGACACAAAGATAAGTACATTATCCAAGATTCCACAACCAGCAGTGTTAGAAGTGGGGCTTAAAAAAAAAAAAGAAGTGGGCATTTCCAGATCTTTCCAGGACTGAGCTCAGGTTGGTAATCATTATGTTGTCCTTTCACCACCAAATCCCAGAGGAAGATATTCTTGCAATGATGTGTAACCTTCTTTTAGTCAATAGATCCTTAGTACTGCTGAATATTGTCACTTCATTTCTCAACCTCTTACATAGTTGAGAGGCAGCATGTGACATTGGAAAGGGCATAGGCTTTGCATTCACACAGACCTGGTCTAATCCTTCCTGTACAATTTAAAGATACATGAGGATAAATAAGTGACTTAACTTGCCTGTCAGTTGCCAAATCTATAAGGTAAAGTCATGATGTCTACTTTGCAAGGTTGTTTGAAGGATTAAATGCAACAAGACAAGCAAAATGTGTAACACAGAGTCTGTTGGATCACAAGTACCCTATAACGGTGGTTGTTTCAGTAGTTAGAAGTGGTCCAATTAGATTATTGAGTTGTCAGATGTTATGGTGATGGGTACTTAACAACTTTATTCAGAGCCAAGGGGATAAAAACAGTAACTGTATGTAGCTCTTTAAGCAGGTCCAGTTCAATGTGTGGCTTCTAATCTCTCTTACCTCTAACTACATCCAATAGATTAGCCTTAATGTAAGTAATAGAAATTGATATCCCTAAGTTGTGGTATTAACCTAAACTCAATTAAAGCACCATATTGCATTAATGCACTCCTCCACCCATTTGTGATTGCACACCACTCAAATATATGCTCGTTTTCCTGGCTTTGTTTCAAAGCAACACATTTCATACATGGAAATCAAACTGTAGTGCAGAGGGAGACATGATAAGAAGTTACTTGTAGGTTCAGAAAAAAACAGAGTATCCTTAATTTTTACCCCATTCACAGTACACAACTATTTGTTCAGCAAAAAACCTCTGCTGCATTTACACTATAAATTATTTGCTGGAAATCTGAACTACAGAAAAAGCTGAATTCAATTTCTTTGAATTCAGTAGCAGCAAAGCCACTTATTTTCACTCTTTTGTCTGAGAAAGTAAATCCTTAGTACAATGCATTTCACAACATAGTCAGGGTTTGGTGGTTATTTATGTTTCAGTTTTGAATTTTCATCCCCATACTTTTTATCAGAAGCAATTATGAAGCCACAATTATTCAAATAATGAGTACAGATACATGGTTCAACATGTCTGCATTATGACTCTTCGGCTGATTCAAATAAAGCTCTGGGGTTAATTTATTTACATGTAATTTTCAATTTGTCCTCTTTGGCCCTATATGTGCTAAGAATAAGTATTGTTATGTAGCCCTGCCTTTCTTGTTCTCTGAGGTTTGAATATGATGAATTAAAAAAAAAGGATGAGAAAAAAAAACAGGGTAAAGGTCCCAAGAAAAAGAATCTCAAAGTAATTCATAAAGCTGAGCCTCAAAGGAAGAACCTGGCTCTCACCTGCACAGACACTGACAATTATTTGGAAAATGTCACCAAGTCAAGAATATTTAGAGAGAGGATGAGGGAAGGTTCATTTCTACCAGCCAACAAAAGGACTTGGGAAATTCTGAAATTATCTTCAGCCATTGAAATTAGTCCCAAAGAACAGGACATGTTCTATTTCTCAGTAGAATTATATGCCAGGAAACATAAAATCCATCAACAAACAAAGAAACAGTTAGGAGGGGCACCTGGGTGGTTCAGTCATTAAGCATCTGCCTTTGGCTCAGGTCATGATCCCAGAGTCCCAGGATTGAGCCCGGCATTGGGCTCCCTTCTCGGCAGGAAGCCTGCTTCTCCCTCTCTCACTCCCCCTGCTTCTGCTCCCTCTTTAGCTGTGTTTCTGTCTGTCAAGTAAATAAATAAAATCTTTTAAAAAGTTAGGAGACTTGAAGGGGATAATGCATTTGAATACCCAGCATAGTGCCTGACCAAGCACACACTCAATGAAAGTTAGAAATCCAATTAAGTGAGAACTTTGTATTGGCAAAGCATTATGCTAAAGGGTTATCAGGAAGCCAAGGGTATAGTCTTAGACCTTATGATAAACTTTATCTTATCATAAGCTGGGTGAGACAGGACCCACAGTTGAAGAGAAAAGCTACAGTATGAGGCAGTGTAGGTAAGTGTCAAATGATGGATGCAAGCAATGAGGAAGTAAACTAGCATTTGCTGAGCATTTACTGCATGCCATTGATTCCTTATAACAATCATAAGTGGTTGGTGCTATCATTATTTCCATCTCACTAATGAGTAAACTGAAGTTCAGAGCAGTAAAGTAATTCTGCCCTAGTCACACAGGTAGTAAGTGATATATCTGGGATTTCTCCCCCTGCTCCCAATTCTATATTCTTCTGTGGCATGTACTATACTTTTTCCTGTGGTCAAACAAAAATTCATCCTTCTTGATCACACATTATTTGTCAGACTCCTTGTTAAGTACTGTACATATAGCATATCATTATAGTATAGAGGTATGGACTCCCTAGATTTAATACTTTAATTTAGCTGTGTGATCTTAACCTCTCTGTGCCTCAGAAGCAAGTGAATTTATACGTGCAACATAGTTATAAGAGTTTGGCGTAAGGACCTATTTAGCCAGTTCCTGGTATCAAAACCCAGAAAGTCTGACAGCCAGATCAGGTGGAAACACCCAATCAGTTAACTCCATCAACCTCCCGGTTTCAGGAGCAGTGGAGATGCAAATTAAGAATGGGTACCCAGTTCCCAGTACTTAGGACCAGGTGGGAATGCTCAAATGCCCTTAAACTCCCGGTTCCAGGAGCAATGGAGATGCAAATTAACTCAGGCAGCTATGTGACCCTGGTCAGCTTGTGGTTTGGGGGTTTGCCCTATAAAAGCTAGCCTGAGAAATTAGGTGGGGGTCATTCTCTCCTTAGAGACGACCCTGGTCCAGCCAGTGAAATTCTGATGCTTGGTGCGGAATAAAGCTTTGCTTGACCTTCACTTTTATATCAGCCTTGTTCCTTTGACCACAGACCCTAATATTTGGCACATTGTAAGTCAAATATAAGTGATGATTGCTACTATTTTTGTTATTTAATACTTTTAAATCTTTATGAGGTAGGGACTATAGTTGTGTTCACTTTACAGATAAGATAGCTGAGCATCAGAGGGAGGAAATTGCTTTTCCAAAGTTACCTGGTTGGTAAATTCTGGATCTGGCATTCATGTATAAGCTTGTTGAGTCTAAACTTTTTTTTCTCACTTTGCCACATCGTTTTCCTAAGTGCCATAGCTGCTCAAGAGAGGGAGACATCTATGTGAGCTGAAGGCTTCATTAAGGATGTGTAACTTGAGGTTGAAAAAGAATAGTGAGAAAAAAATTGTGTATGAAGCTTGGATAAAGAAGTAAGGACAGTGTGTGTTGAGGGGAGGAGGGAGGTGCAGCAAATGCAGGCCTGCTCAAAGGAGCCTGCCAGTCCTACAGCCCAGACAAAGACCCTGAGGGCAGGAATCAGCCCACACCTTCCCAAGAAGAATAAATCTGAGGAAAGCTGTAAATGAATTTCAAAGTTAATCTCCCACAAGGGTGTGCCTAAAATAATGAAACCTGTTTACCACAGCCCTCTCTACCTTCACATGGCTCTTATAGTTATGCCCCCTACAGACAGTCTTATGGCAGAAGAATTTCCAGAGGAGAAACTAGCACTTGAATACCAAATTAGGAAGAAAAGAATCCAATTGCTTAATTGAAAATTTATAAAAATATGTACAATTATAAGTGCATTACATTGTGCAGCACACAGCCCCACTGGAGAATGATTTAACTGCTATTTGCTTCATGCTCTGCATAACTGAAGTCTCCTGGGAGCCATTGCTTTAGTAGTTTGGCTATCTCAGTTACTACTGTGCCTCCTCATTTTCCTCTATTCCTAAGTCTCAAGAGGTGTGACCTGGGAAGCCAACCATGTCTTTTGTAAAGCCTGGCAGTTTGCCTATGTAGCTGGTAAAAGCTGGTGATTTATGTCTGGGAGTCTGTTTAACTAGGGTTTCTGCCTGCCTGAAGCTTCTAGTGGTAGTACCCCTACTAATTAACTCTGTTATTCTTTATTCTTCACTCTTTGAGCTTCCTTTGAAACTCTCCCAACTTTGGATGACTCCAAGTTTTAGAGAAACATTTTCCTGTGGAGGAATTTCACTTAAACTCTGTCCAGTCCTTCAAGTCTCACATCAGCACTTGTGCCTGCATGTACTTTGTAGTGAACCCCGGTGTTACAGTAGAGAATTGTTTTGATGTATCACAATTACATTGGCTAGAGCTAAATGATTCTGTGGCAACCTATTGGGAAAATTCACTGGCTCAAGAGCTTATAAATGGACTTAATTTACACTGCCTAAACAAAGTGTATCTGTGCCCATTGACTCTTAAAAGGATGGTGTGCTGCGCAGTGGGATTCTGAATAAAATCCTCAAGAGTAAAAGGGGAGAGTCCTAGATGGCTTTGCAAACAAAATTCCTTCCTACACCCTTGCAGTTAAGAGTTGGTTTGATGTAGATTTAGAGAGATTTATACCATATCATTCTCAGGCATGATTTCCTGATTATTTCCTGATTATTGGAGTTTTTAATCATTTAGATATGTTATAAGTGTTCTTGTAACTTTAGAGTACTCTAGGCTGACATTGAAGAAAGCAAATAAACTTTAATGTAAGTTATTCTAAATACTTTCCCATGATTCTTGGCCAATGAGTGGATGAAGTAAGATAATTAATATAATAAAATGATCAAGGGACGCCTGGAGGTTTTGTTGCACGGTTAGTGAAGCAAAATGGATTTCCAAGTAGATAAGCCTCATAGTTCTCTGATTCATTACGACTCAATACCCATACCATACTTGCATTCCTTTAATCTGTCTCTGGTCACTCCCACTAGATGTTTGGAACACAAACTAAAAAACATAAGGCCCCTTTCAATGTTTTGTTCTCTTTACTTACCATCTGTTGTCCAGAATCATTGACATATTTGCTGAAGCTCATTAAAGGTTCACACTCTCTGATAAAATCACAGCTTCTCTCTTGGTCTCCATTCACTATTTAACAAAATGTTAGTGTTGTCCACTGATACTATTAAGCTATACTCTGAGAAACAAAGAAACCTTGGTTCTTGCCTTCAAGTATAATGAAGAAAATAGACAGAAGCTATTTCTGGGGACAAAAGTCAGATTGTGGCAAGGTGAAATGTTGAATAGGAGGTGAAAAATTAGAGATGGTAATTGCTGTCTACTTTTTAAATAGATAATATTGTGGACAAGGGATATTTGGGAAGATTGTAGGGTACCTGTGGGCATATCTATTAGGGATTTATTTTGGAGACTATGGTTTTTCAGAGCACTAGACACATCCATTTGATTTTTTAAAAAATACTTTATTTATTTATTTGTTTGACAGAGAAAGATCACAACTAGGCAGAGAGAGAGGAGGAAGCAGGCTCCCCACCAAGCAGAGAGCCTGATGTGGGCCTTAATCCTAGGACCCTGAGATCATGACCTGAGCTGAAGGCAGAGGCTTTAACCCACTGAGACACCCAGGCACCCATCCATTTGATTTTTAAAAAAATCCAGTTATGGTCAATGGCCTGTATGTATTAATAGAGAAGGTAAGTGGTTGGGCTGATTGAAGGCTAAAGATTTTCAAGACAATTTTGGTAGCATTGCCCAGGGAGACAGTGGATTTGAAGGTATTGGTGAAAGAGTATTTCAAGATTAGATCACAAAATTGAAGCTAGGAAGGGAAGAAAGTGAAGCCAGAAATGGACCAATAGACTGATGACAATGGAAGGCACACAGGCTTGGAGAACTCAGTGAAGATGAAGAACAAAAGAAGTGGAATTAATGGAGTAAATTTAACAATTATGAAGTATTGCTCAAAGAAAGAGCTATTGGCATTTAGGATTTAAGAAATGGAGCAGTTCTGGTGGGAGATGAAGTCCAATGTGTGGACCTGGGAGTAGGTCTTTAAAATGGAATGGAAACGAAATTCCTTTAAAAGAAGTCAAAGAACCTCGGGCAGGAGTGTTGGGCTTGTACCATGATTAAGACACACAGGTTAATGTGAGGGAGACAAACAAACTGAGAGTGTTGTGCCAAAGACCTTGGAGAATGTGGGTAAGTGGTCTAGGGGCTAAGAGAAGACAGTGGTGAGGAAAGATAGAAAAACATGTATCGTTATCCCCCAGAAAGGAGGGTCTTCTGTAAATGAGTAAAAAGCAGCATGGTGAAGTTAGGGTAATTAATTGTTAAAATGTTTTTGCCACTTTAATGCCCAGAAGAGAAACCTCTAAATTAAGCACTTGTGAGGTAGGGAAATGATTTGGTGGGTTGTGAGAGCCTCCTTGGAAAAACACTAGGTTTGATGTTCACATTATAAACCAGTACAATCATTATCCTTGCAACTATCAATGTAGAATGTAAGATTAAAGTAATTTTCAATGGTTCCTCATCTGCTCCTGTGGGATAGGGGAGTTCAATCATTCCTATTTGCAAAGGAAGGGATAGACAATGGTTCTGTGGTGAGATTTAAAACAAAGTTATTGATTTAGCTCCCTTTAATTGGCTATCACTTTCTAATTGGCTGATGACATACAGTCCACTCAAAACTCCCAAGAGAATTCCCAGGAATCTAGGCTGCACAGTAGTGATAAATGATAACTTGAATAACCTTGTTTCTTGGCTAAGGGCAGCCACTGGGCCAACTCTGTAGGACTGTTACATGGGCCTTTTTATATTACTTATAATTAAGGACATTGAAATATTTGCACCATCAATGATTTTGGTCATTAAAGCTCAATTGACACACTGTTTGCATTTGGTTCTTTGCTTAATTAATCCAAGGATACTACTGTACATTTAGATGTTTGGATAATAAATATTTATATTTGGTATATATAAAATGAAATGGTATTATCCTTTCCGTGTTTATCACTTTCAAAAGCATCATGTTCCTTCCTTTGTTGAATTATCAACATTGTCTTATGCTGTCAAAGAAAAAAAATCATTTCTAGAATTCACTCTGGATTTTACAGTCAGTCGTAGACTTAGGCACTGGCAGGATCAAGCTACTTTGGAAGAATAGTATCCTGGACAAATTACTAAGGCAGTATCGTTGCAATACTGACATGTGTATAGAGAATGCTGGAATGGAATGTCAGCTCTAGGGTTTCTGTGCAGCCAACTACAGCTAATGCTGGTTTTTTTTCTTCTCTAAGAGGGAACTTGGTTTTCTTCTGTTTCCTAGAATTCTTTTCTTTCTTTTTTCTTTTCTTCCTTCTATTATTCCTTAGATAAGTAAGACAAACTACCTGAAATATATAATTGTCTCATTTATAGGCCATTAACTCTGACTTAAAGTTGTGAATGAATAGGTATTTTTAAAAAGACCCTAAGCTTGCTCTGAGATGGGGGATTTTGGCTTTCGTGCAGGCCATCTTTATAGCAAGTGCTATCTTGTGTTGGTGTCCTTTATAGTGCTTGGCTGAATGAGAATATGGCTGCCTCTCACTGTAGTTTTTTCTGTTGATATAAATTGCTAGAGGTTAGGCTTTGCCTGCATTCAAGCACAATGTAGTTCCATTTGCCAGGTGCACCTGAAGCCTTTAGTATTTTGGAGAACTTTGGAGTTACAGGGAGCCAACTAATTCTATTAAATTGCCTCTTAGTTGATTCCTCTTCCATTCTTTCCCAGTCAGTACCCAGGGAGTTTGTGGAATTTATTCTCTGTTTTTTTTCTTCTTCAATAAGTTTCAGGACTCCCTCAGGTGCCCTCTGAGGGTTATACTCTGGTTTCCTCATTAAATTCTCAGATGAGACTGCAACAAATGTCCACAGAATCCCTCAGATAGGGGAAGACAAGGTGTCTCTTCACACCTCTCTGCAGTTTTGCACTTGCACATGGATACTTCTTGAATACTCATGCTCCATCTTTTCTTACATTGGCCCCATAAAACTAGGCATCATTTTTAGTAGCATGTTTACCATCCCCCCATTTTCTTTATTGGAAAGTTACTTATAAGTTGTTGTTGACACCTCCTTCTTGGGTACCTTGGGTGAGCACTAGAGAAAATAATTCAGATATTGGCTCCTCGGGAATTCAATCTCAGAGATGCACTCAGGTAGAGTAGTACATTCCCCATTTACTGGCCTTCCAAGAGGATGATAAATGTGCCAGATGGAGAATAGCATTGGAGGATCTTGTGTTGTTTCTATTCAGAGGTGCCTGTTAGGTTATATTGATGCACATTTGATATGCTGGATCTTTGGTTATTGTTGGGCTGGCTGAGAGACAGGGGCACCCAAAATGGTGGACATCGCAGACTGAGTCAAGATGGCTGATCTTCCCGCCACTTCCAGCAGTGGCCACCACATTATTTCCAGTACATCGAAACCTACACAGGAAACCGAAACTTTCCATCTGGGACTTTCCAGCCAGGGACCACCCACCCTCGTCTGGACTTTCCCCATCCCCAGCCAATCACCTAGGGACATGATGTTCCCTTGCCTAATATGGGAAAAAACCCACCCGAATCCAGACCCGGAACCAATAAGGCTTTAAAAAAGCCCTGCACTCCCCAACCTGGGCGTGACTTCCCCGACTCTCCTCTCCCCAGTCGCGGAACCTCGCTCGAGGGTGCTGGCAATAAAGCTCATCCTACAGATCAGTTTGCCTTGGGGTCTCTTTCATTTGGTGCTGAAACCCAGGGGGAGATAGAGCCCCCACTTTGGTGAGGAGGCTCTTTCCTCCCCATCCAGACCCAGAACGGCTTCTTGGAGCACGGTTCTCAAGACTTGCGGTGAGTGTTCCCAGCCCCAAGCCTCCTCTGGGACGCCGTAATCGTGGCCACATCAGGGCAGACACCCCTCCGGCTACCAGGTAGTCTCCGGAGCTCCAAAGAATCGGGAGACATCCCCATTCTCTGGCAGCTACACCCCTCTTTCTCAGTCTGCAGTCCAGCACACGGAGGAAGGGACGCTTTCCTCTATGGTCTGAACTGGTAGGCCAGGCATCTATGGGAACTTCCCAGTCCAAAATTGATCCCTTGCGTTGCCTTCTGGCCAATCTCAAGACCTTTAGGGCTGGACCAGGACCTGCACAAGTGGCACCTCATACACTACCGTACCATCGCCTGGCCCCAATATCAGTTAGACAACCAATTTCAATGCCCCCTCGAGGGCACCTTTGATTACCATATCCTTATGGATCTTGACAATTTCTGCAGACGCCAAGGAAAACAGTCTGAGGTTCCCTACATCCAGACCTTTTGTTCCCGCCCTTCCCTATGCTTTCGCTGCTGTACATCTCAGGTTCTCCTTGCCTGATCTCCTCCTCCGACCCTCTGTTCTACATCTCCCAAGGATCCTGACCCCCCTAATCTCTGTCCCCTTTCCAAGCCTCCCGAAAACTTATCTAGCCCCCCAGTGAGGGCCCCTCTCCTGCCCCTCCACCCTACTGCACTCCTGTCCCCCAGCCTCCTATACCTCTTGTTCCTCAGCAGAACCCCGATCCAACCCCTATCCTGCTCACCCCTACCACACCTGAAAACTCCCAACTGAATGCTGCAGTGGAATCCACCCCCCAAGGTGACCCCCTTGCATCCCCTCCTATCTCCACCCGCACCCAGTCCCATAACCCCTTTCCAGACTTGATCTGCCCCCTATGGGAGGTCACAGGGACAGAAGGAGTTGTCCGGGTCCACACACCTTTCTCTCTCCAAGACCTTTCCCAAATAGAGAAGTGTCTGTGTTCCTTCTCCGCCAACCCAAACAACTTTATCAAAGAATTCCAGTACCTAGCTCAGGCCTATGACATTACTTGGCACAACCTCCACGTTGTCCAAACTACCACCCTCACTACTGAAGAGAGGGAATGCATTCAGGCTGCTGCCCGAGAACATGCTGATCAGGTCCACCTCACTGATGCCACCATGCCCATTGGCGCTCAGGTGGTCCCAGCTGTAGAGCCCGGTTCGGACTATCAGAATGGCCAAGATGGCCACCAGCATCGCGACCACATGGTCCAATGTCTCATTGCCAGTATGCGGGCAGCCTCCAACAAGGTGGTCAATTATGACAAAATCAGAGAAATTATCCAGACCACTGACGAAAACCTGGCCATGTTCCTCAACTGGTTAACTGAGGCACTAACTCAGTACACTCGCCTCCATCCGGCTTCACTGGCAGGGGCGACCGTCCTGGCTATACATTTTATCCCCCAATCAGCACTGGACATTAAAAAAACCCAAAAAACAAAAAACAAAAAACTAAAAAAGGCCGAGGAGGGACCTCAGACTCCCATCTCTGACCTAGTGAAAATGGCCTTTAAAGTCTTTAACTCCCAAGAGGAGGCGGCCGAACTTAAATGACAGGCCAGGCTCCAGCAAAAGGTTCAGTTGCAGACCCAGGCCCTGGTGGCAGCCCTGCAGCCCGCCGGCTCCAGGAGCCAGCAAAAAGGAAGAAATAACCGTACCCCTCTGGGGGGCTGCTTTAAATGCAGGGCCGAGGGTCACTGGGCTTGTCAGTATCCTAATCCAAAGGAGCCAACCTGACCCTGCCTTCAGTGCCGACTGACGGGACACTGGAAATCAGACTGCTCAAGCCTCGGGGTATCCTCGGCACCTCTACATGGGGGAAACTCTGAGTCGGTAAGTCCTGTCCTCCAGTTGCTTGGATTGGAGGACGACTGACAGAGCCCAGACTTAGTCACACCTCTCACCCAGGCCGAGCCCAGGGTTATGCTCCAGGTAGCGGGTAAGTCCATCTTTTTTCTGCTGGACACAGAGGCTACCTATTCAGTTCTGCCATCCTACTCGGGACCAACCCAGCCATCACCAGTCACTGTTATGGGGATTGATGGGACCTCCTCCTCACCCAGGGTAACTCCTCCCCTTACCTGCAGCCTGTAGGGGTTTCCCTTCTCACACTCCTCCTTAGTCATTGTCTGGTGCCCCTACTAGGAAGGGACATCTTCCACAAACTGCAAGCTACCATCTGCCTCTCACCCTTTCCCTCAACCTCAGAATGTCTCGTTTTACCCCTACTCTCTACTTTGCCGTCCCCACCCCTGTAGTGCCTCCCCTCAGTAGACCCAAAAGTATGGGACACCTCTAAGCCCATTGTCACATCCCATCATGCCCCTGTAAAAATACAACTAAAGGACAACTCCCAGTTCCCCTCCCAGGTGCAGTTTCCCATCTTTCTGGCCCACCAGCAGGGCCTTAAACCTATCATCAACTGCCTAAAATGGCAGGGACTCCTCATTCCTATTAAGTCCCCCTGTAATATCCCTATCATGCCTGTTCACAAACCTTCGGGAGCCCACTGACTGGTCCAGGACCTGCAACTCATTAATGAAGCCATAATCCCGCTCCACCCAGTCGTCCCTAATCCCTACACCCTACTATCCCCATCCCACCCAAAACTTCTCATTTCATGGTGCTAGACTTAAAGGATGCCTTCTTTACCATTTCCCTACGTCCCGACTCCTACTGTCTCTTTGCCTTCACCTGGGAGGACCCTGACATGCATGCCTTGGGACAGCTGGCATGGACCATCCTTCCCTAGGGATTCTGGGACAGTCCCATATTTTTGGCCAGACCCTGGCCACAGATTTACTACAATGCACCCTTAAGGCCAGCACCATACTCCAATATGTGGATGATCTTCTCCTCTGTAGCCCGGCCCTTTCCCTATCCTGAGAAGATACTGCCACCTTACTCAACTTCCTGGGAACCAAGGGATACCAGGTCACCCCCTCTAAAGCTCAACTGTGTACCCCCTCAGTCACCTTATCTGGGGATTTCCTTAACCCATACTTCCAAATCCCTCACCAGAGACTGCATCCATCTCTTCTGGGAACTCCAGCCTCCCCAAAATGTGGAGGAAATTCTCTCCTTTCTGGGACTAGTGGGCTTCTTTAGACACTGGATCCCTAATTTTGCCATCCTAGCCCGACCCCTATACCAGGTGACAAAGGAACCCCCCCCAAGGGTCCCTAACTGATCCTACCTCCATCCAGCATCTATTTTCTAAGCTGTGGGACTGTCTCACCACCAGACCAGTCCTGGCACTACCCGACCCCTCTAAACCCTTTCACCTCTTTACTGATGAGCACTCTAGCTCGGTAACCAGCCTTCTAGTGCAACCGGTTGGACCCACCTACAGAGCCCTAGCCTATCTGTCAAAACAACTGGACACCACAACTCAGGGATAGCAGCCATGCCTCAGAGCACTGGCAGCAGCTGTCTCTCTTACTAAGGCAACCCTTAAACTCACTCTGGGACAGTCTCTCACAGTCTATTCTCCCCGTCAACTCTCAGATCTGGTTAGTCACCAATCCGTGGCTCAATTCACCCTCTCATGCCTCCAACTATATCACCTACTCTTTATCAAAAAACTTCTGGTCTCTCTTCTTCTCCTCACCTAAACCCAGCGACCCTGCTGCCACCACCCTCGTCCATCTCTGAGCCCTCTCATTTCTGCCCACAACTCCTAGAGGAGCTAACCCCCTCCCTCCCAGGACTCTCTGATCAGCCGCTGTCTAGTCCTGACCGTGTCCTTTTTGGGGACAGGAGCTCCCTCCCTGCCCTAGATGGCCTAAGGCACGCAGCTTATGCAGTGGTCACCTCAGATGCAGTGGTAGAGATGGCCCCCGTCCCCATTGGGACTACCTCCCAAAAGGCTGAACTAATAGTTCTTACCCAGGCCCTCCACCTGTCAAAGGGGCAGCGGGTCACAATATACACAGACTCTAAATATGCCTATCTCATCACACACACACACTCTGTCCTCTGGCAGGAGCGAGGGTTTCTGACCACCAAGGGAACTCCCATAGTCAATAGACCACTTATCGCCAAACTACTTGAGGCCCTCAACCTCCCAGCTGAGGTTGTGGTGGTCCACTGCTGTGGACACCAGGCCTCCAGGGACCCTATCTCTCTGGGAAACAATAAGGCTGATTCAGTGGCCAGGCAGATGGCTCTAAATACCTCCTTGGCCCCGATTCTCTTCCTCAACACCCCTCACAGCCCATCATACTCTGATAAATAGATACAAACCCTCCACAGTTTAGGAGGAGAGTCAGGGGAGAAGGGGTCGACCTATATTCAAGATAAAATTGCCCTACCAGAAGTCCTGGCCTACATCCTAATAACTGACATCTATCAGTCCCTCCATATTGGCCCAAAGGCTCTCCACCAGTTCCTACAACCCCTCTTTCATCACCCCTCCCTCTCCAAAGTAATAGAGGTGGTACATAGAGCCTGCAGAACCTGTGTGGCTGTTAATGCTCAAGGCAGGATCCGTAGGCCAGGACCCAACCATCAGCTTCGCGGACACCAGCCTGGGGAAGACTGGCAACTGGACTTCACCCACAGGCCCCATCACAAGTCCTTCCAGTACTTACTAACCATGGTAGATACATTCACAAGGTGGATCGAGGCATATCCCACAGCACGAGAGACGGCGGATGTTGTGGCCACAGTCCTCATTGAACACATCATCCCAGGATTTGGACTGCCTCGAACCCTGCAGTTGGATAATGGACCTGCCTTCATTTCCAGCATGACTCACCAGGTTGCGGAAATTCTTAATATCACCTGGAAACTCCACATCCCGTACCATTCTCAATCACTGGATAAGGTAGAAAGGGCTAACGGGTTACTCCAGGACCAACTCACCAAACTTACTTTAAAACCTGTCTCTCGTGGCCCACCTTACTGCCCCTCACCCTCACTCAACTCAGGGAAATTCCTCGTGGGCCCTCGGGATTAAGTCCGTTCGAACTCCTGTACGGCCAACCATTCCTCCTCACCCAGAAACTTCCAGCCTCCCCCCAGCCCCTTCTTTCTTACTTACCTTACCTAACTCTTCTGCAAGCCCTCTTAAGGTCCCATGCTGACATGACCATACCTGCTCTAGACAACCATGATGAGAGGGAGGTCCCTGTCCAAACCCTGTTCCCTGGAGACCAGGTCCTCCTCAGGGACCTGCAGCCAGGATCCCTGCAGCCATGGTGGTCAGGACCGCATACAGTCATCCTCACCACCCCAACTGCAGCAAAATTGCTGGGACATCAGCCCTGGGTACATAGTAACAACCTTAAACGCGTACCAACCTTGGACGTGTGAACCTCCCAAATGGTGGGCCCAACCCAACTCTGGCTGGTATGTAATCCTAATCCTGACCCTTCTACCTCCCCTGACTGGGGCAGCTGAATGTGGCCAGTGCATGTGTTGCACAGGAAAAAAAAAAAAACACGCTATTTCTGATCCTATACTTACATGCCCCAGGAAAGTTACCAGGGAGAAACTTCAACCACCTGCACTTCCACCCATGCCCGGGAAAAACTTTCTGGACCTCAAAAATTGGTAAAACACAGGCCAAATGTGCAATGTACTCCTCCCCCCACCAGGCCAGTCTGTTGGACCTATTTGGCCCAAGTGGGACTCTCTGACGGGGAAGGGGTCCAGGACCAGGCTAAACACAATAAAACCAAACGGATAATCCAGGCTGTAAATGACTGCTTGCAGGCTCAAAATACCCCCACCTACAAGGAAATCAACCCTGATAATTTACAGAGATCTTCCCCCACTGACCAACTAACAATAACCCTTATTAACTCCAGTTATAACCTGTGGCAGAACCTATCTCAGGACAATGGAGACTGTTGGATCTGCTTCCCTTTCTCTACCATTTCCAGTATCATCAGAATCCCCATTCTGACAACATGGCTGCTACCCAACACCACCATTACTAACCAAACGGTCCACACAGGGGCCATAGGAAGACCCATACCAATTCTTAACCTTTCCTCAACTCCATACATTCTCACCTTCAACTCCTCTATCACCATCTTCTCCCTCCCCTACTGCACCCCTCCTGGGATATCTCTTTCATGCCCAGAGGGAATCTACCGATGCTTGACCGCCAATGATTCCCTACACTGCATCTTCATCTTACTATCTCCTTCCACTACCATCTATCTCCCCTGATCACCTCATGTCTATTCTATTCCCTACCCACTGAAACAGACAGGCAGCCTTCTTTCCCTTACTTATTGGGGCAGGCCTCAGAACTTCAATAAACTTTTATTACAAGCTTTCTCAGGCACTTAATGATGACATGGAGCAGATTGCCAATTCCCTTACCACCCTACAGATGCAGATTACCAGCCTTCCAGCCATTGCCTTACAAAACAGCGAGCCTTAAACCTCTTAACAGCAGAAAAAGGGGGCACTTGCCTCTACCTAAATGAAGAATGTTGCTATTATGTTAACCAGTCAGGCATAGTCACCTCCAAAATTCATGAACTCAGAGACCAGATATAGTTGAGACACCAGGATTCCCACCTATAGGGTCTAGACCCCGGCACTTGGGTCTTTTGGCTCTGCCCCCTAGCTGGACCTCTGTGCTTAATCCTGTTACTAATCTCAGTTGCTCCCTGCCTTGTTAGATATCTACAGGAACGCCTTTGAGAGATGACGTGAGTTTCAGTAAATCAATTCCTCCTACAGCTCTAATCTCACGGGCCCACCTCCGACTTCCCCTATGACCACGCCCAACCATAAGCAGGAAGTAGCCAGAATAGAGTTGATGCCCCTCACACCATTATATAAAATAAAAGGTCGGAATGTTGGGCTGGCTGAGAGACAGGGGCACCCAAAATGGCGGACATCGCAGACCGGGTCAAGATGGCTGATCTTCCCGCCAAAGCAGCCATGGCCACCATGTCATCTCCAGTATGTCAAAACCTAGAGGGAAACTGAAACTTTCTATCTGGGACTTTCCAGCCAAGGACCTCCCACCCTCGTCTGGACTTTCCCCACCCCCAGCCAATCACCTAGAGACACGATGTTCCCTTGCCTAATACGAAAAAAAAAAACACCCGAATCCCTAAGGCTTAAAAACCCCCACACTCCCCCACCCCGGTGCAACTTCCCCGACTCTCTCCTGAATCGCAGAACCTCGCCCAAAGGTGCTGGCAATAAAGCTTATCCTACGGATTATTTTGCCTTGGGGTCTCTTTCATTTGCTTAAAAAACCTTACAGTTATAAAGTTACCTTCAGGGAGGGTAGAATCATCATGGAATATCTAGGTGGGCTGGGGGCCCTAGGGACTGATGGGCTGAATCAGTGTTTGCTTCTTACATTCAGTCCTGTCACGATCATGGGACTTAACGTGTTTGTATTTGGATTGGTAGCTTGGACCCTTTACCAACATCAGAACAAATGCAGGCAATGTCATGTACAGTATGCTAATTTGAATCAACCTGCACTTCTAAGTCAAATTTCTATAGTATTGCCTTCTGTGCCTTTTGACCCTTAAGAGATAGCTACATACTGCTTTGTTTGCTATGTCTTTACTTTTCTTAGATCTGTCCCCATACTTACATATATCCCCATTTCCTCAGGTGTCCAGGAATTTTCACTTTTCTTCTAAAAGACCTTTAAACACTCTTCTCCTCAATTTACTCTTCTTGATTAAAAAATACAAAATATTTTAAATGTAATGATAATTTTAAACAAAACTATTTACTTTGACAAATTGATGTTCTGCTCAAACACATTCCTAAACTTGTAGGTTGGACAATCTTGTGAAAAGCTATAAAATTGAAGTACTTTTTTTCTCTCTATTTTTTTGTTTTGTTTTTGATTCATTTTCCCCCTTTGCTCTCTTTCTTTTCCCTCTTCCTGCCCCCTACTCTCCCTTTCTTTTAAGTTTTTAGCTGGATCTTTTCCTTATTTTTCCTGGTTCTCTTTGTTGTGAAAGGATTAAATTTACTTGACCAGGTCAAGCTTTAGTTGTAAAGCTAAAGATAAATACATCTCTTTTACTTGCATTCTTCTACTCATTTTTCTCTATCTAGAAGTCTTTATTACTCATTCTAAATGTCTGTTATTTTACATTGGTAGTTTCCTTGGTAATCTCTTATTTTGAAACCTTCCCCATGATGAAATATTGATTACACCACTGCTCTCTCCTCAGAGCCTTTATGTGTCCTCTCTGCATTTCTTTCTTCTTTCCTTCCTTTCTACCTCCTTCTTTCTTCTCATTCTTTTCTTTTTTCTTCTTTCTTTTCCTTTTGTTTTCTTTTTTTCTTTTCCTTTTTTCTTTTCTCTTCTTTTCTTTCTTCCCGAAATTTAACAGGAGACTTGAATAGTACACTAAACCTAATAATTCAGAGAATTTTATGTTTTATTTGTGTTTTCAGTCTTTTCCTCTGAATTGCTATGAAACGACTATAGTCTTTCCAACTAAACACTAGATTTCAAATGACTTGAGCCTTAAGGAAATCATCAGCCTCTAAAAGGAAGCACCCACCAAACTTCTACATTTATAAGATTAATTTTGCTATAGATAATGTTTTATGTATACAAAAATGAGGTTGCAATGAAGAGATATCATCTACTTTCAACATCAAAAAATAAACTTACTAAGCAGAGAAAATCCTCTTGTTATACTCTAATTCATAGTCTAATGATTTTTAAACATGTTTTGACTTCTGAGGGGTTGGTTATTGAATATGTCTGGCTTGACAACAAAGGATAGAGTATCTCATAATGAGATAGAAGAGCCTTGGGGATAAGAGTGTGGGTTTCTGAGTCACCAAAAGTCTAGGTTCAAATCTGAACTCAGCAACTTTCTAGTTGTGCAGCCTTGTATAAGTGAGTTAATTATCTTCTCTGAGTCAGTTTGCCAATCTGTAAAATGGATATTAATGTATTACTCATCTTATAGGGTTGAGAATTACATATAAGGGAATATATATATAAGTGCTTATGTGTGACACATATATACTCAATGCATGTTAGATGTCATGTTTATGATAATTTTATAGATTCACCATGGAGGTAGCAATACATTATAATGCAATTAAACTGTACTGAAATTTTTAATTAAAATTACGATTCAGATTTCAGTAGAGTGTGTCTTTCTTGTGAATGTCATAATAAAATTCTCAGATGGATAGCTGGTTGTCTGTGTAACAGATTTTTTCCATCTGAAGCTTCTTTATGATCTTGAGGTTGTTAACTCACTATGGTTCCAGATGCAAATTTCCAACTTAAA
Source organism: Spilogale gracilis (assembly GCA_004023965.1). NCBI lineage: Eukaryota > Metazoa > Chordata > Mammalia > Carnivora > Mephitidae > Spilogale > Spilogale gracilis. Next base: position 292,061 of record PITA01000261.1, on the reverse strand, counting down.
TCTCTCTCAGACTCTGTTAACTTTTTAGGGTGAGAAGGAACTTCTCCCCACCCTACCTCCCTTGTAAGTATGTGAAGACTTAATATTGGCAATTATTTCTGGATGGTCTGCAGCCCAGTCCTTCCAAGGATTGCTATAGGGGGACTTAAGAGCTTAACACTATCCATCATTGCTTATGAATTTGTAGTCTAGTCAACATTTTCTCATTATGATGCATAACTAATATTTTTTATCAGATTTGGATCAGAATAACCATCACTGTGGAAACAGTAGTATATTGAGGAAGCACCTACTATGATGGTCTTGACTAGTTTTTGCTAGACTAATTTTTGCTAGGAGATTCTTGAGGTGCTAAAGCTCCAGGCAGCCTTTAGACAATGACCCTCCACCTTCAGGAATAAAGCCACAGGAGTCTTATTTTACAAGTACCTCTTTTGGGAGGAGCACTTTTTTCCTGTTGAAGTTGTTTATGAAAGTTTAGATTTGTTGGTCTGACAAAGGATGTTAATGGAAAACTGAGAAGGGATTTCTTAGTTAGAATTTCAGATGTCTCTTGTTTCTTGTGGTTAAAAATAGCACTGAGATGTCCTTGATTCTTTGGAGAGGTTTGCATCTATCTCCTCACAATCTCTGTCTGTTTCTCTCTCCCCCGCCCCATATGTTGTACCAAAGTGGTTCTCAAATTTTAATATGTATAGATCTGAAGTGGGGCCTGAAATTCTGTGTTTTTGAAAAGAACCCAGTTTATTCTGGTGTTGTTGCTCAATGAGGAATACTTTGGTTAGTAACAGTGTAAAAGATGTTGGTGATGACCCATCCATGTTTCTTGACACTCATTTCTATGCATTGGTGGTTGCTTATTACTAACAACTTTGACTCTGCCTGAGGTTTTATTTTTGTTTTTGTTTTGCCTGTGGGAGTGCTTATTCTGAATGCAGGGCAAACCTGAAATGCCAGAAGCTTAATGGTCCTGGAAGCAATCCTTAACCAAAGTCTGATGGGAATTTTGTGGATAAATATTCCAGTTTCCTTGTCTCTCAGTTGGGATAAATTTAGAGCTCCATATAAAAATTGAGCTCTTATTGCCACCCTTTATTGTTTTCTTTCCCTTTCCTACCTCATTTCTCCATTCGTCTATGGCTGTTTCTTGTGGTCAGCTCCCCAGAAAACTTACTGCATTTAAATTTTGTCTCAGGATATGCTCCTGGGGGGAACTCAAACCCTAGGACTTTTGGGGCCTGAGTAACTTTGAAAAAAAATTTTAATTTTTTTACCCTAGCTACTTGAGAGATACATCCTTTATTTAAACTTATGGTTTGTAGGTTTGACCTTCAAGTGCCTGAAGGGAAGTATCTATATTAAGGAACATAAGGAATTTCTGAGTTGGAGTCCACTAGTCCTATCATTTCCATAGAAACACACTAATACTGGTTTTTAGTACTTGGTATATAATCTTCAATCAGCTTCATGACATCAGTTTGGAGAGAATTGTCTAGAAAGAATGTTAGATTATTTTTATGTATCTAAATTTAGTGTGTTTCAGTCAACAAGGATACTCATGAATTTAATACATTGCACACACTGGAAAAATAAAATCCTAAATGAATCTTTAAGGGTAAACCTTGGCCAGCTGGACGGTCACTCACAAAGGTGACTTTTGTACTAAAAATCCCATTTGAGGCCCAATTTAGTATTAAATAGTCACTAAAGTCAGTAATAATGCAACTGCATAGCATCTTCCTACAACAGCTTCTTCAGTCTAATGGGAGTTTGATAATTAAACATTAACATTCTGCAGAGGTGGTCTCCCACTTTGCCCATATTTGGAGATCACTGATATTTTATAATGCAGAGGGGTTTGGAGTGGTAGATTACCAAGCTCTGGATGCATAGCCAACCTTATTTTACCAAGGGTTGCCTAAAGAAGCATTCAAATGCCTCTTTTGGCCATTAATGTTAATATGCAATAAAATTGTGTGGACTCCTTAAAATACTGTTTGTGGCAAGGCTATAGCTAAAGTTTGTAAGTAGAAACCTTTAGCTTTCTTTCTTTTTTTAAAAAAAGATTTTATTTACTTATTTGACAGAGAGGGAACACAAGCAGGGGGAGTGAGAGAGAGAGAAGCAGGCTTCCCGCCGGGCAGGGAGCCTGATGTGGGGCTCGATCCCTGGTCTCCGGGATCATGACCTGAGCCAAAAGCAGTTGCTTAACCGACTGAGCCACTCAGACGTCCCAAAACCTTTAGCTTTCTATAATACTTTTTCTCATTCAAAGTGTATTCCCTCATATCTGATATAAAATGCCTTGTCAATCCCTTGATTTGTGCTTCCTGTGAAACCTGCTACTGCTATTCTGTGTTGAGTGATTGTGTTAGCATCCTACCAAGCATGTATCTCTCCATTCTCCTTTCTCATTAATTTTGGCTTTTTGGTGGAAAGGACAAGTTTCCAAAAGACCATTCAGAGCCTCCCTGTTTCTTGGATTCTTAGGCTGGCCTCCTGTTAAATTTTTATAAAAGCACACACATTTTGGAAAGCCTAAAAAGGAACCTCTTCCATGTCCATGTGCGGGTCTTCCTTACATCACCAACTCCAGAATTTGATGAATATTATGTAAATTAAAATGGGAAATATGTCTTTCTTTCACTGATTCTTAAGGCACAATCAACAAAACCCGTTACACAAAGAGAACTGCTGTCCAAATACCTTGCTTGCTAGGACATGTGCTTATAATTATTTGCAATACTGATATAGAAACAAATAGACACATTTACAAGTATATTGCAAACAGTGCTCTCTCTATAGCCAATGATACTGTTAATGAGGAGTTGCAGAATCTTTTTTGCAGAATCTTTATACTTAAGTCCCAATGAACACGGTTGATGTGAGAATTATGATTTCAAACTGCCTTCAGTACCAATCACTTATATAGGAAGTTATTGTACTGCTGGGTAATGGTGCTTGGGATTTTCTCCATTCTCTTATGTGGGTGAAGGAACAAGATTAAGGAAGCTTCTTATGATGGCATCATTAAAAGGCCAATTTACTGAACACTAGTTGGAACTTAATAGCTCCTTGTCGAAATACCAGAACTTGCTCTGCAGTTGAGAAATCCCAATGAATAAATCCTTTTCTTTTGTACCTGTTCCATTACTCAGAGATCCAGATTTGTTGCCACATTTTAATAAATGTATGTTTACTCTTTAAATAGCTACAATGAAATAAAAATATTTCTACTAAAACATCAGAGTTATCAGTTATAACTTTTGAGAAAAAATAGACACTATTGTGACTATACTTTTCAAATAATTTTGAAAACAGGCAGGGGAGAGAGTGCACTAATAACCACATTTCTTGTTTTTTTCCTGCTTGTATCCCCTTTTCTGTACCCCAAGAGTTAGTGGAGGAATCATAATTGTGCTCTTTTTTATACCACATTTTCCTGGCCTTTCTCATATGTCACTGCAGCTTCCTCAAATATGGTTTTATATAAAGGAATGAAGCAACAAATTAGTTTGCGATAGATTTGGGAGGGGGAGACTGAGGGAAAAACCTGCATCTTTCTGGAGTGATAGTAATAAACAATGTATTCTCTGTTTTTTGACAGAATTCACAGATAAGAGCAGGGCTTCAGGAATAGTGACCCTGTGTGAGTGTCAGGAAATGTGCCCCAGGTTGACGAATTACCATGGTTTTATATAACATTATGAATTTGTAAGAATTCGATTACTTTGATGTTCTAAGAATCACACAAACCACTACCACAAAAACAATCCTTTTGAAAACAAGGATGTTCTTGGCAATAGAAACAGGTGCAACAAAGGCAAGGTTTTTTGGCAGCTCCTCCTTATAGCAGCCAAACAGATGCATTACCTAACCCAAACTCCCTATGTTCCTTTGTGCTGTTATAAGATCTGGGACTGGTTAATAACATAAATGATTAAGCGTTAATATTTTCATAGAATATTGTCAGCAGGGCAATGAAGACTCCTCTGTTGCAGAAAGTGAGGTAACAGATTGAAATGATTTATTTCATATTCAGCATCCCTTCAAAAGAAAGAGACTATATTAAAAACAAAGCCTAGCAATAGAAATAATTATCAAAATGAGGAATAACTGGAAGAGGGAATATTTAAATACTCTAGTCTGTTTCCATTTTGAAGAGAGAGGAGAGAATGGGGGAGACATGAGCAAACATGATTAACAGTAGAAGGATGGCAGAATGCACCTTTATTTACACTTTCCTATATTATGGGAATAAGAGAATGTTTTGTGAAATGAAACATTAACCATCATGAAAAAAAAACCCTCAAAGCCCATCCTTTTTCATGCGTCATGTGAAATAAATGAGAACATTTATGTTACCTGAAATGTCAACACATTTTTTTTTTACCTTTTGGTAGGTTTTTCTTAGGTAAATTAAATGGCATGAGCAGGTACTTACCTGCACCATTAATCTTCTATCCTCAGGGTGGTCAATTCATCCTGGAAGTAGTTAAACCACAAAACTTTCCTGGTGGACTCAATCCTTTCTAGGATCATTTCATTTCCCTTAGGAACTTGTGACAGTAGGCTCCTGCTTTATTTTCTCTTATAGTATTATCTACAACTTGGAATTACTATATTATTTACTTGTTTACTATCCATGTTTATTAGACTAAAAGCTCTATGACTTATGGATCATATCACTGAGGTCCACTGCTGATACCCCAGCACATAGTAGGCTCTCAGTAAGTATTCACTGAAAATTTGAAGGAATGATTGAGCGACCACTACCCATTGTGGTACAAGACTGCCATTGCATTACCTTGTAGTAAAGCACAGCCATATTATCACCTTTGAGGAGCACTGACTCAAAATATCCTAAAATCTTTTAGTAAGAAGCACAAAAAAGTACCTAACACCTGCACAAGTGCATCTTAGAATTAATAAAGTATGGTGAGAGAGCTGTCATTACACCTCTCACAATCATATTTTCACCTGTTTTGTATGTCTGCAACTAGAGGCTGGTTGAGAGTATTTACCAATGAAGAAACTCATCAGCACCAAACTTGTTTTGGACAATCTGTTTTGCATCTTTAAGAAATGTTTTAGAAAGAGATACACATCTGCATTAGTTCATTCAGCTGTAATTCTCTTTCACTGGGCCAGGTTCAATAAAAGGTAATGGGGAGATGTTTTTGTTCTTTGAATTTCAATGATTAAACAACCATTTCTATTGTCTCCTTTCTAGTCTTAACCAACATTGTAGCTATAGTCATAATTACTAGATTTTGCTTTTGTTCTGCTGAACCATTTTTATTGAAGAATGTCAAACACAGGCAAGATTACATACAAACATAGAATTTGAATAAAATAACTCTAGAATTCAGTAGATAAAAGAAAAACGTTAATAATGAAAAAATAAAGCAACTGATTTTCCCCTTGGCATTTGTATTTTGCCGCTCACATTCTCATGCTAAAATCAGGCCAAAGTTATCATTATTTTGCATGTGTTAATATGAGAGTTACTTGATTTCCCAATGAAAGATTTTAATGATCCACTTTCATTCTGTTTCATTACAAGAAAAACTAAGAGCATTTGTAGTACATGCTCACTCTTTTGTAATTTCCTCCTCCTGCTTTTTATTCCAAGTGCCAAATAGGTGTGCCTACCTATTCTGACATCAGACAGGATGGAACTGGATCACATAACAAACATAGGGGCCTCCATTTCTTCCTTTACCTTAGGAGAGCCCTTAAGATTGTTAAGAGATACTAATGGCTTAAAACTTGCTCTCTGCCCTATCTATACGCCCTTTTCCTGAATCTTCAAGGTAGAATACTTCTGTAGAATTAGCAGACTGTATGGTAGATAATAACTACCATTTATTGGCTGCTTACTACTGCATAAATTCTTTATATAACATCTCATTTAAAGCTCACAGTGAACCTATGGGGTAGATACTATTGCTATATCCATATATAGATGAAAAAACTGAGGTCTAGGGAAGTAAAGTGATTTGTCCAAAGTCACAGTCAATGCATGGTGGAATAGGTATTTAAATTCATTGCTGAAGCTTGTGCACCTCACTACTATGATATACTGTAGGCATGGCTTTTATATATCCTAGGAAGTCAATGTCTAAAAGTATATCTTAGGAACAGGTTCATAAATGGAACTTACAAATATAAATTTTAAATAGAAGGACTTTTTTTCATTGCCTATAGCTGCCTGCCCAGATAGGAATTATTCAACTGTATAAACATGTGGATTTAACTTTTGACTTGAAACTACTTAGGTAATTCACTCAAGATATTCCCTCCATAGCTTTATAATAGTGTATTCGCCAACCACTAAGAGAAAAATCAGGCACAATATGACCTTATTGATTAAGTACTCTATACAAGCTGAGACGTGGCACAGTATATGGAATGCTAACATTTTAGATGCCTAAAACAAATGCTTCAGTACACAAATACACAAATGCTTATTTCAGAGCCCTGTGAGAGACTCTCATTGGATCTGTGTGACTGAAACTGGAAAAAAAATGTGGATAATATGTTCATGGATTCATTTGTAGGAAAATTATGTGGTACCAGGTAACATGAAGAAATACAAAGGGCAATGAGCTAAACTAATTTTAGGAAACATATAAAAACACATAACAAACACTGGTCAGTTTTTATCAAACACATTAATGCCATCAGGGCATTAAGACATCAAGAAAGGTCAATAAAAGTGTTCAAGTTCAGGAACAGAAAGCAGAAGAAGTTCTTGTCAGAAGACAGGGAGTCAAGATGACAGAACAAAACTGAAAAAAAGAATGGTATTCTCTGAGAGGAGGAAAGAAGACGAGGTAGGAGTGAAATATTAAAATTTCCTCAATTTAAGTGGGAAAGGTGGTATTAAGTTTACTTATTAGCGTGTACGCTATACTGTCATAATACCTCTGTGGATAGGTAGCAAGACATTATACCATTGTAAGAATGTGGGTATGGGTAGGGGAGAAGAATGTGGGATCTAGAAGTAAAGTCCCTCAGATCAAATCCTAGTTCTGTCATTGACTAGCTGTGTGACCTTGCACAAATTACTTCATATTTTTGTGCCTCATTTTCCTAACCTGTAAAACAAGAATATCAGTAGTATTTACTTCATAATGTATTGTTCTAAGAGTTAAAATAAATAATGCATAGTAATCACTTAATGCAGTGTCTAGTGCATAGTGAAAGCTCAATAATTTCTATTTTATGCTTTTTAGCATGATGCTGTTTATGTGTCTGTGTCATTGTTAACCATAGTAATGTATTTTTATGATGAATTCCTTGAAGACAGGGCCTGGATGAGTTGTCTATTATTGCAAAATGCCCTTTATATGATCTTTCCTTTGAGCTTTGGTGAATAGTTTTTTTTTTTTTTTTTTTTTTTGCCAAGAAGGCAAGACAGAATTGACTATGTTTGGAAAAGGGTGTGACTATTAACATGGAAACTTTCAGGTCAGAAAGCCCTGGGATTCTTTTGTGGTTGTTTACTTTTTTCAGTACCTCAGAAAAATCTCTCCTTGCCTTCCTACCCCCAGCCTTGACCCCAGTCCAGGTTATATTTCCCTTATTACATCTACAAGCATTGAGAAGGGTTTTGAGAAGTGGACAAAGAGACAAGAGAGGCAAGCCAAGCTGAGCCTTAAAAGGCTGGCAGGGAGCCACAATGGCTGATGACTTCAGCACTAGAGGGGAGTTCCAGTTCCTCTCACTGTTTTATGGCTTTTTGCATGGTTGAAAAATAAAACCCAATCTGTCTTGTAACTAATGGACCTCCTTTTACCTGCTTAATTCCATGTTCTGTGAAAATCAAATTCCTTATGGTAGTTTAAGGTTTATTTCAGTTGTTAGTTCTGAAAACAAATAATTTTCTCTGGAGTGAAGTTATAATCTAGAAAATGGAAATAAAAGATTGATCTGGTATGGTGCTAATGAGTCAGCCTACAGACCTTGATATACCTGGTATTTAGCAATTGTAATGATCAAAATGCATAATCTGTAATATCCAGAGTGGTTTGAACCAGTCGAATGAAAGACTGAAAGCTCAGGGTTTACTGTTCAATTTTATGGATGGAGATGATGTTTAAAGCCCAAAGATCCAAAGCTGAGAGTCTGATGAGTGCATGTCGCTTTATCTGACTCCAAAGGTAACATATTAGGTTAGTTTAGAGGTTCCTGTGGCCCAAGATTGGGGGGTGGTTTGCAGATATAGTCAGGCCTCTCTGTTGAGATTTTTTCCCAAGATTCAAATGCTTTTTTTTTGTTGCATCCCAGCTCCTTAAAAAGTGAATTAAACAATAGCTTTCCATTATTACTGACTGGCTACTGAAATAGTTGTCAGCAATAACCTGATGGCGAAGGTAAGGGGAAAAAAAACTTTCTATGCAACAGTATTTTCCCTTATAAGAAAACCTCTTCAGCTACTGAGTGAACATCTGGGAATCATGTTTTTGCATTGTTTAACATGGGGTCTCAATGAAGAGTTAAAAAAATACATTCATACTTTGTTTTTTCAATAAAGAGTTGATATTTAATTGTCTTCCAAACCGAATATGCTTTATTTTTCTAAAATATTTTGAAGGCTTATAAAATAATTTGTGTGGGTGGTTAAAATAACACTGGCAATAACAGTAAAAGCCCACATTTATATTAGTAGAAGTTCCACTCCTATATAGTTTTAGGAAGATAAAATTGCTATGCACTTATGAGTACCCATGAATTAAAAGTTGGGAATAATACTCCACCCATGTGGGTGTAACTAGAGACTAGAAGCACTAAATGTATTGATGAGGCTGTGTGGTCCTTTTGGAAGGCTGGTTGATCCGTGAATCACCAGGTTTCACAATTGCATTTGTCCCAGAAACCAAATACTTTATATAACTAGCCTGAGTATGTGTTCAATCCTGGAGAAATAATTATTCTCTTAGTGTCCTGTATATCCATGATACTGGTACTTTATGCAGTGGTAACATAGTATTCTGGAATATATGTGGATTATGGCTTGTTAATGACAAAATGGTGATTATCCAATCTAATATAGGTTTCCCCTGTTACTGTTTATGAGATATATATTTTTTCATACAGTACTAAAATTATCTGATACTACATTATATATTTGTTTATTGGTTCATCATCTTTCTCACCCTCATATTAGGGCAAGAGATCCTGTCTGTTTTGTTTTAGCACCCAGCACAGTGTCTAGCACATAGTAGGTACTTTTTTACTACTGTATAGAAACACAACAGATTTCTGTATATTAATTTTGTATCCTGAAACATTACTGAATCTATTTATTACTTTTAATAGTATTTTTGGCTGAGACTTTAGGGTTTTATGTATATAATATCATGTCATCTGCAAATAGTGACAGTTTTATTTCTTTACCAAGGTAAATGACACTTATTTCTTTTTCTTGTGTAATTGCTGTGGCTAGGACCTCCAGCACTATGTCAAATAAAAGTGGTGAGAGTAGACATACTTATCTTGTTCTTGATCTTAGAAGAAAAGTTCTCAGTATTTTTAGCATGGAGTATGCTGTTAGTATGGGTTTTTCATATATGGCCTTTATTATGTTGACATGTTACCTATAAACACACTCTGTTGAGAGTTTTTATCATGAAACATTGTCAAATTTTGTCAAATACTTTTTCTGCATCTATTGAGATGATGATATGATTTTATCTTTGTTTTCTTATTGTGGTGCATCACAATGATTGATTTGTAAATAATGAACCATTCTTGCATGCCCAGAATAAATCTCATTTGATTTTGATGAACGATCCCTTACATGTATTAGTGAATGAACTTTCCTCATATTTTGTTGAGGATTTTTACATCTATATTCATCAGAGATGTTGGCCTATCATTTTCATTTATTTGTAATATCTTTGTCTAGTTTTGGTATCAGGGTAATGCTGGCTTTATAGAACGTATTTGGAACTTTTCCTTCCTCTTCTATTTTTTAGAATAGTTTGAGAATAATAGGTATTAATGCTTCTTGTTTTATTAACATACAATGTATTATTTGTTTCCAGGGTACAGATCTGTGATTTATCAGTCTTACACAATTTACAGTGCTTATCATAGCACATACCCTACCCAATGTTCATCACACTGCTACCCTATACTTCCCACCCCCCTCCCTTCCAGCAACCCTCAGTTTGTTTCCTGAGACCAAGAGTCTCTTAAGTTTCGTTTCCCTCTCTAGTTTTTTCTTGTTTGATTTCTCCCTCCTTCCCCTATGATCCGTTGTCTTGTCTCTCAAATTCCTCATATCAGAGAGATCATATGATAACTGTCTTTCTCTGCTTAACTTATTTTGCTTACCATAATACCCTCTAGTTCCATCCACATTATTGCAAATGGCAAGATTTCATTTTTTGATGTCTGTATAATATTCTATTGTATATATACACCACATCTTCTTTATCTATTCATCTGTTGATGGACATCTAGGCTCTTCCCATGGTTTGGCTATTGTGGACATTGCTGCTATAAACATTTGGGTGCACATGCCCCTTTGGATTACTACATTTGTATCTTTGGGGTCAATACCTAGTAGTGTAATTGCTGGGTCATAGGGTAGCTCTATTTTCAACTTTTTGAGGACTCTCCATACCATTCTCCAGACTGGCTAAACCAGCTTGCATTCCCACCAATAGTGTAGGAGGGTTCCCCTTTCTCTGCATCCCCCCCAACACCTGCCCTTTCCTGACTTGTTAATTTTAGCCATTCTGACTGTTGTGAGGTGGTATGTCACTATGGTTTTGATTTGTAGTTCCCTGATGCTGTGGGATGTTGAGCACTTTTTCATGTGTCCAATGGACATTTGGATATCTTCTTTGCAGAAATGTCTGTTCATGACTTCTGCCCATTTATTGATTGGATTATTTGTTCTTTGGGGGTTGAGTCTGATATGTTTCTTGGAGATTTTGGATACTAGCCCTTTATCTGATATGTCATTTGCAAATATCTTCTCCCATTTTGTCAGTTGTCTTTTGGTTTTGTTGACTGTTTCCTTTGCTGTACAAAAGCTTTTGATCTTGATGAAGTCCCTATAATTTATTTTTACCCTTGCTTCTCTTGCCTTTGGTGATGTTTCTAGGAAGAAGTTGCTGTGGCTGAGGTCAAAGAGGTTGCTGCCTGTGTTCTCCTCAAGGATTTTGATGGATTCCTATCTCACACTGAGATCTTTTGTCCATTTTGAGTCTATTTTTGTGTGTTGTGTAAGGAAATTGTCCACTTTCATTCTTCTGCATGTGGCTTTCCAATTTTCCCAACACCATTTGTTTAAAGGACTGTCTTTCTCCCATTGGACATTATTTCCTGCTTTGTCAAAGATTAGTTGACCATAGAGTTAAGGGTCCATTTCTGGGCTCTCTGTTCTGTTCATTGATCTACGTATTTGCTTTTGTGCCAGTACCACACTGTCTTGATGATTACAGCTTTGTAATAGAGCTTGAAGTCCATAATTGTGATGCCACCAGCTTTTATTTTCTTTTTCAACATTGCTCTGGATATTCAGGGCCTTTTCTGGTTTCATATAAATTTTAGGATTATTTGTCCCATTTCTTTGAAAAACATTGATGGTATTTTGATAGGGATTGCTTTAAATGTGTAGATTTTTCTAGGTGACATAGACATTTTCATAATATTTGTTCTTCCAATCCATGATATGGAACATTTTTCCATTTCTTTGTGTCTTCTTTAATTTCTTTCATGAGTATTTTATAGTTTTCTGAGTACAGATACTTTACTTCTTTGGTTGTTTATTTCTAGGTATCTTATGGTTTTGGGTGCAAGTGTTAATGGGATATCAACTCCTTAATTTCTCTTTTTTTTCTGTCTTCTTGTTGGTGTATAGAAATGCAACTAATTTCTGTGCATTGATTTTATATCCTGACACTTCACTGAATTTCTGTATGAGTTCTAACAGTTTTGGAGTGGAGTCTTTTGGGTTTTCCACATACAGTATCATGTCATCTGCAAAGAGTGAGAGTTTGACTTCTTTTTTGCCAATTTATTTATTTTTTTTAAAAAGATTTTATTTATTTGACAGAGAGAAACACAGCCAGAGAGGGAACACAAGCAGGGGGAGTGAGAGAGGGAGAAGCAGGCTTCCCGCTGAGCAGGGAGCCCGATGTGGGACTCGATCCCGGGTCACCGGGATCATGACCTGAGCCGAAGGCAGTCGCTTAACCAACTGAGCCACCCAGGCGCCCCTCTTTTTTTTGCCAATTTAGATGCCTTGTATTTCTTTCTGTTGTCTAATTGCTGAGGCTAGGACTTCTGGTACTATGTTGAATAGCAGTGGTGATAGTGAACATTCCTGCCATGTTCCTGACCTTAGTGGAACAGCTCTCAGTTTTTCACCATTAAGAATGACATTCACTGTGAGTTTTTCATAGATGGCTTTTATGATATTGAAGTATGTAACCATTTTTCATTGCACCTCATTAATAGCTTTTTTGATTTCAACTTGGTTAGATTTTAGTTCTTTTATTTCTCCAGAAAGGGATTATATAATAACTTCTATGCTTTTTACAAGCCCAGCTAGTATCTTTATAACCATTATTCTGAACTGTAGTTCTGACATCTTACTAATGTCCATATTGATTAGGTCATTAGCTATTGGTACTACCTCTTGTTCTTTTTTTGAGGGGAGTTTTTCCATTTGTCATTTTATCCAGAGGAGAATAGATGAATGAGAGAAAAAATGCTAAAAGGGTAACAATGACCTCAGAAAAATATACACTTAATGAATCAGAAGAGACATGAAATGGCGGGATATGAAATGAAAAGAAATATTATCAGGCTGGTGAACAGAACAGAGCCACACAGTAGATTTGGGGTATATTTTGATTTTGATCTGTTAGAGGAAACTGCCTCCTAAAATTTTAAAGAAAGAAAAGCCATACACTAGATTTAGGGTATATTTTGGTCTGTTAGAAGAAACTCTATCCTCAAATTTTAAGGAATGAAATATGTAAATCTATATCTATATCTATATCTATATCTATATCTATATCTATATCATCTATATCTATGTATATGTATATATATACACACACACCAAAAATATGGTTAAATACTCTGAAGGGATAGAATATGACTATAAAAATGAAAATTAAAAAAGATTTTAAAGAAGGTATTGATAAGATGTTGGTTAAAATAGGAAAGAGGAAAATTCAAAAAAAAAATAAAAAAAAAGAAAATAAAAAAAAATAAATTTGAAAGAGTTAAGAATCATGGGGGGAAAAGCCATAAATTCCATGTGCTGTTATTCCTCTTATGCTGGAGTTTTGCAGTTCTCATGGATCCATAAACTTGGTCTTGGGTGGGTGTTTTTGACATCTTCTGGGGGAGGGGCCTGTTGCTGTGACTCCCAAGTGTCTTTGCCCCAGGAAGAATTGCACCTCTCTTACCAGGGCCCGGGCTAAGTAATGTGCTTGGGTTTTCTCTTGGGAGATTTTGTTCCCTGAAAGCTTTCTGTATCGCTTTGGAGAATGAGAATGAAAGTGGCAGCCTCCTAGTCTCCAGCCCAGAGCAGCCGAGAGCTCGGGGCTCTACTCTTCAGTGAGTCCTCAGAGAAAATCAATCACTTCTGTCTCTCTGGTCTCTGGCTGCACTCTTTGCTCACCCAGACTGTGACCAAGCATTTCTGTCTCTGGCATATGACCCTGTTTGGAGTTTCCAAACCCAGAAACTTACTGCAGTATGCTCCCATGCCACTTCTTCCGATGAGTGAAGAGGAGAGGTCTCCCCACATCTACCACTTGTGGAGTCCCTGCTTGAAGAGCAGTGGCTGGACTGTGCCAGGGACCATATTTTATGGCAACCTTGAGCTGGAAGCCCACTTGTTTGCTCAATCTTTGCAGCTGTCTTCCCTGCTCTGTTACTTGGGAGCTCTGCCACACTCAGGCACCCTCAGGCTTTCTGTGACCCTGAGGGTCCGGAGACCACACTGTCCGAGCGAGGACTCCACTCCCCGCTCATCCACTGGAGTGATTTCCCTCTGAAAAGCAGACTTCTAAATTTCTGATTTTGTGATCCACAGCTCTATCACTTGCTGGGAGCCAGCTGATGAAGGCTACCATGATCCCCACAGTCTGTCTTCCTGTGTTTATCAATTTTGCTTATCTTTAACAGAATCATCTCTTGGTTTCTTGATCTGTTCTATATTTTTAGTGTCTATTTTATCTACCTCAGCTTTATTATTTCTTTTTTCTATTTTATTTTTTCAGTATTCCAAGATTCATTGTTGATGCCACCCCACCAAGTGCTCCATGCAGTACATGCCCTCAGTACCCACAACCAGGCTCACCCATTCCCCCCACCTCCTCCCATCCAAGACCCTCAGTTTGTTTCTGAGTCCAAGTCTCTCATGTTTCATTCCCCTCCCCAAATTACCCTACTTCCCATTTCCTTTCCTTCTCCAACTGTCCTCTATAATTCCCCTTATGCACCACAAGTAAGTGAAACCATGTGATACTTGACTTTCTCTACTTGGCTTATTTCACTCACTCTTCCAATCCAGTCCATGTTGCTACAAAAGTTGGATATTCATCCTTTCTGATGGAGGCATAGTATTCCATTGTTTATATGTACCCAATCTTCTTTATCCATTCATCTTTGAAAGGTACTTTGACTCTTTCCACAGTTTGGTGATAGTGGCCATTGCTGCAATGAACATTGGGGCATATATGGCCCTTTTGTTCACTACATCTGTATCTTTGGGGTAAATACCCAGTAGTGCAATTGCAGGGTCATAGGGTAGCTCTATTTTTAATTTTTAAAGGAATCTCCACACTGTTTTCCAAAGCGGCTGCACTAGTTTACATTCCCAGCAACAGTGTAAGAGGGTTCCCCTTTCTCTGCAGCCTCTCCAACACTTTTTGTTTCCTAACTTGTTAATTTTGGCCATTCTGACAGGTGTAAGATGATATCTCAGTGTGGTTTTGATTTGAATTTCCCTGACAGCTAGTGATGATGAACATTTTTTCATGTGTCTGTTAGCCATTTGTACGTCTTCTATGGAGAAGTGCCTCTACATGTCTCCTGCCCATTTTTTGATGTGTTCATCTTCTTTTTGGATGTTAAGTTGAGTAGTTCTTTATAGATCTTGGATACCAGCCCTTTGTCTGTAGTGTCATTTCCAAATATCCTCTCCCATTCTGTGGGTTGCCTCTTTGTTGTGTTGACTGTTTCCTTTGCTGTGCAGAAGATTTTTATTTTGATGAAGTCCCAAAAGTTTATTTTCTCGTTTGTTCCTTTTGCCTTTGGAAACATGTCTTGAAAGAAGTTGCTGTGGCCAATGTCAAAGAGGTTACTGCCTATGTTCTTTTCCAGGATTCTGATGGATTCCTGCCACATGTTGAGGTCTTTCATCCATTTTGAGTTTGTCTTTGTGTGTGGCATAAGGGAATGGTCTAGTTTCATTCTTCTATATGTAGCTGTCCAATTTCCCCAGCAACATTTATTGAAGAGACAGACTTTTTTCCACTGGATATTTTTTCCTGCTTTGTCAAAGATGAATTGACCATAGAGTTGTGGGGTGCATATTCGGACTCTGTACTCTGTTCCATTGGTCTATTTGGTTGTTTTTGTGCCAGTACCACGTTGTCTTGGTGATCACAGCTTTATAATAAAGCCTGAAGTCAGGTAATGTGATGCCCCCAGCTTTGTTTTTCTTATTCAACAATTCCTTAGCAATTCAGTGTCTTTTTTGGTTCCATATAAATTTTAGGAGTATTTGATCCAACACTTTGAAAAATGTTGGTGGAATTTTGATCGAAATGGCATTGAAAGTATAGATTTCTCTGGACAGTATAAACATTTTAACAATGTTTATTCTTCTGATCCATGAGCATGGAATGCTCTTCCATCTTTTTGTGTCTTAATCAATTACTTTCATGAGTGTTCTGTAGTTCTTTGAGTGCAGATCCTTAACTTCTGTGGTTAGGTTTATTCCTAGGTATCTTACGGTTTTTGGTGCTATAGTAAATGGAAATGATTCTCTGATTTCCCTTTCTGTATTTTCATTGTTAGTGTATAATAATGCAACTGATTTCCGTGCGTTGATTTTGTATCCTGCCACATTACTGAATTGTTGCCTGAGTTCGAGTAGTTTGGGGGTAGAGTCTTTTGGGTTTTCCACACAGAGTATCATGTCATCTGCAAAGAGGGAGAGTTTGACTTCTTCTCTGTCAATTTCAATACCTTTTATATCTCTCTGCTGTCTGATTGCTGTTGCTAGGACTTCTAACACTATGTTGAACAATAGTGGTGAGAGTGGGCATCCTCGTCTTGTTCCTGATCTCAGAGGGAAGGCTGTCAGTTTTTCCCCATTGAACATGATATTCGCTGTGGGTTTTTCATAGATAGATTTTATGAGGTTCAGGAATGTTCCCTCTATCCCTATGCTTTGAAGAGTTTTAATGAGGAACAGATCTTGTATTTTGTCAAATGCTTATTCTGCATCAATTGAGAGTACCATGTGGTTCTTCTCTCTTCTCTTATTGAATTGTTCTATCACGTTATTTGTTTTGGGAGGGTCGAACCACCCTTGCATCCCTGGGATAAGTCCCACCTGGTCATGGATGGTAATCCTTTTAATGTATTGTTAGATCCTGTTAGCAAGGATCTTGTTAAGAATCTTGGCATCCATATTCATCAGAGATATTGGTCAGAAGTTCTCCTTTTTGATGGGGTCTTTGTCTGGTTTCGGGTTTAGAGTAATGCTGGCTTCATAGAAAGAGTCTAGAAGTTTTCCTTTTGTTTCTATCTTCTGAAAAATCTTCAGGAGAATATGTGTTATTTCTTCTTGGAATGTTTGGTAGAATTCCCCAGGGAATCCATCAGGTCCTGGGCTTTTGTTTTTTGGGAGGTTTTTGATCACTGCTTCAATCTCTTTACTAGATATTGGTCTATTCAGATTGTCAATTTCTTCCTGTTTCAGTCTTGGAAGTTTATACGTTTTCCAGGAATGCATCCATATCTTCTAGGTTCTTAAACTTATTGGCATAAAACTGTTGATATTAATTTCTGATGATTGTTCCTATTTCCTTGGTGTTAGTCATGATCTCTCCCCTTTCATTCATAATTTTATTAATTTGGGTCTTCTCCCTTTTTTTGGAGTAGTTTGGCCAGAGGTTTATCAATCTTATTAATTCTTTCATAGAATCAGTTTCTACTTTCGTTGATGTGTTCTACTATATCTCTAGTTTCTGATTCATTGATCTCTCCTTTAATCTTAATTAATTCCCGTCTTGTGTGTGGGATTGGTTTAATTTGTTGTTGATTTTCCAGTTCTTTAAGGTGTAATGATAGTTGGTGTATTTGGGATTTTTCAATTTTTTCATAGAGTGAGGCTTGGATGGTTATGTATTTCCCCCTTAGGACTGTCTTGGCTGTATCCTATAGGTTTTGGATTGATGTATCTTCATTATCATTGGTTTCCATGAATTGTTTAAGTTCTTCTTTGATTTCCTTGTTGATCCAAAGATTCTTGAGCAGGATAGTATTTACTGTCCATGTGTTTGATTTTTTTCTGAACTTTTTGTTGTGATTGAGTTCCATTTTTAGGGCATTGTGGTCAGGGGATATGCAGGGAATAATCTCAGTCTTCTGGTATCGGTTGAGCCCTGATTTGTGACCTAGTATGTGGTCTATTCTGGGGAAAGTTCCATGTGCATTCGAGAAGAATGAGCATTCTGCTGTTTTAGGGTGGAATGTTCTGAATATATCTCTGAGATCCATTTGGTCCACTGTGTAATTCAAAGATCTTATTTCTTTGTTGATTTTCTGTTTAGATGACCTGTCCATTGCTGAGAGTGGTGTGTTAATATCTCCTGCAATTAATGTATTCGTATCAATATGACTCTTTGTTTTGCTTAACACTTGGCTTATGTAGTTGGCTGCTCCCATGTTGGGGGCATATTTACAATTGTTAGATATTCTTGGTGTATAGACCCTTTGAGAATGATGTAGTGTCCTTCTGTGTCTCTAACTATAGTTTTTAGATTAAAATCCAATTTGTATGATATGAGAATCACTACCCTGGATTTCTTTTGAGGTCCTTGGCATGATAGATGGTGTTCCATCCCCTCACTTTCAATCTGGCAGTTTATTTAGATTCAAATGTATCTCTTGTAAACAGCATATAGACAGGTCCTGTCATTTTACCCAGTCTGCAACCCTGTGCCTTTTTGTTGGAGCAATTAGGCCATTCACATTGAGAGTGATTATTGATAGATGTGTTTTTATTGACATCATGTTGCCTGTGATGTTTATGTTTCTATAGATTACCTCTGTACGTTTCTGTTCTGTGTCACTCTTGGGTTTGTTTCTCTTTTATAGAACCCCCCCTTAATATTTCTTTTAGTGCTGACTTGGTGGTTGCATAATCTTTTAGACCTTGGCGATCCTGGAAGCTCTTTATCACTCCTTCCATTTTTAAAGTCAACCTTGCTGGGTACATTGCATATTATTTTCATGTAACTTCCTGAATAGTACTTGCCAGCCCTTTCTGGCTTGCCAGGTTTCTGTGGATAGGTCTGATGTTATTCTGATGGTCTCCCTCTGTACATAAGCGATCACTTCCCCCTAGCTGCCCTTAAGACATATTCTTTGATTTTATGATTCATGAATTTCACAATTATGTACCTGGAGCTTTTTCTAGCCTCATTGATCTTGGGGGGTGTCCTTTTTTCCTCTAGGATATGAACACTTCTTTCATTCCTCAGATTAGGGAAATTTTCATCCATGATTCGTTCAACTATATCTCTAGGCTTCTCTCTCTCTCAACTCCTTCAGGGATTCCAATAATTCTGGTGTTGGAGCATTTCATGGCATCATTTATTTCCCTAATTCTATTTTAATGGGATTTTAGCAGTTTGTTCCAAAACTTCTCTTGCTCCTCCTTCTTAATCCATCTCTCTTCTAAATCACTAATATGATCTTCAGCTTCACTTTCCCTAGCTGTTAGCATATTTAAATAGATTGCATCTCATTAATAGCCTTTTTAATCTCTGCCAGTTTGACTTTCACTTCTGTCCTTAGAGCTTCTATGTTGTCACTAATGTTCTTTTCCAACTTAGCCATTGCTTGAATGATTGCTACCATGATTCCATTTCTGTCATATTGTTTATGTTCTTTTCCAGTAATTCTGTGAGAGGGGTTGCCATGTCTGGGTTTTTCTTCTGTTGGTTGTTCCTCCTCTGAGTCATTTTGGTGAGGGGTGGTTGAGGGGATATATAACTGAATATGTCATCCACAGTCCATTCGAGTTGCTTGTTGGAAGGATTCAGAGCAATCAGAAGTCATTACCAAAAAGGAAGAAGAAAGAAAAAAGAGAGAAGAAAAGAAAGGATGCAAGAAAAAACCCAGCCATAATGGGCCCCAATGGTAGGTTATATATGGTACAAAACTTCAACAGAGTAAATAAAAATATCATCAAGAGTAAAAGAATGTTGAAGAGATCAAAAAGCTAACCCCATCCCGAATGACCCCCAAGACCAGTATTTATATATTACAAAGGCAAAAAAAATTACACAGAAACACTGACAGACTAGGGCGGGAAGATGAGTGCAATCCCTCCTTTTGGGCAAGGAAAGTATTTCAGATCCTCCTGGGTTTGTCTTGTTATTATTATTAGAGGAGTCCAGTTTATAAAGATTAAAGATTTAAAAGGAGATTAAAACTGGTTTGTATATAGGGGTAGTATTGAATAGGAATGCAGGATTACCTTGAAGCTTATAACTATATGTTATTTAAAAGAAAAAAGAATAAAGGAAAGAAGAGAGAAAAAGGGAAAAAAACAGATAAAACAAACAACAAGAGAAGCAACAACAACAACAACAGAAAACACAGGTATATGTTTGAAAAAATTTCAAGGTAAAAAGTTATCAGGGAGTGTTGTATTAAGTATCACATTGTAATAATAAGTGGGTTAAAATTAAAAGAACAAAAACTGTGAGAATGAATTTTAAATTTAAAGAAAAATCTTTAAAAGTAAAATAGAAAAAATTAAAAAAAAATAACGTGAAAAGCTGTATTTATAGAGCATACAGTTTTCGGGGTAGTACCAGGAGCGTATTATATTGACTTTCTCCCGATGTTGGGTTTTATACTTTTGGTGTTGTCCTCTTGTTCTTCTGGCTTGCCTTCTGGTGGAGGGCCTGCCATGCTGTTTTTCAGTCCCTTTTACCTGGACTGAGTCTCTCCGCCCCCTTTCTAGGGGCTGGGCTCCATGGCAACCGGGTTTTCAGGCTTTTGTTCTCTGGAGCATTTGTTCTTTTGTGGCTTATTGCAGTTTTTCAGAAAGTCAGGCCAGAGCAAGATGTCTGCACCCATACCTCCTTCCCAGAGAGAGCCCGCAGCAGCAACCCTCTGGATGGTGTGGGGCTCACAGCCTCTCCCTCTATCTTCCCCTTTGGCTGCTTGTTACAAATGGGCACACCCGCAGCCATTGGTCAGCATGGCGCCCGAAGCCCTGGCTTGTCATTTCGTTCCTGTGCCATGGAAACTGCAACTGATTTCGGGTTGTGTGACCTTGTCTCTGCCCAGAGAGTCTGTAGTGCACACCCACGCAGGAGAGACTGAGATCCCGCGGTCCCACAGGTTGCACATAAATCTGAAAATCGCCTCCCCTGGGGGCTGTGCACGCCTGGCCCAAGGGGAGAAAGAAAGTGGCTGGAAAAAAAAAGTGGCAATTTTAAAGATACTCTGCTCCACCATGTTCCCTCGCATGGCACCGGGGTTTGCTTTCTCTCCTCAGATCTACATCCCTATCAATGGCGTCAGCTTTTCCTGGCTGCCCCTCAGGTTCTCCATTTTTGCCTGCTTTTAATCAAACCGTAATCTGCTGTCTTTCCCCAAACAGCACTTTTATGCTGGGGTATTGCTTTCCAATGGGTTGCCTCTGTGGGCTCCCTCCCCCATGGCCCTTTGTCTTTGGATATCACTCTGAGCATGTTCCCACTCCACTCTACCTCTTTGTCGATGCTCTTCTCCCCCCATAGAGATCCAGAAGTGTGAAATATTACATTTACAGCTGATTTCATGGGTGCCCGCAGTGTTCTTGCAGTGTTTTTTGCAGGTATTCAGCTCTCTTCAGGGGACTCCCTGAAATGAGGTTACCCAGCTTTCCACCATCTTGCCCCCAGCTTTATTATTTCTTTATTTCAAATAAAGAATTTGATTTTCTTCTTTTTCTAGTTCCTTTAGGTATATGATTTAATTGTTCTTTTGATATTTTTCTTGTTTCTTGAGGTCAGCCTGCATTGCTATAAATTTCCCTCCTAGAAGTATTTTTACTGCATCCCAAAGATTTTGGACCAGTTTGTTTTCATTTTAATTCACCTCCTTATATTTAAACTTTCTTTTTTGATTTTTTAATTGACTTATTGGTTTAATAGCATGTTGTCTAACCTCTACATATTTGTGTTTTTTACAGTTATGTCTTGTGATTGATTTCTAGTTTTATACCATTGTAGTTGGAAAAGATGCATGATATTATTTTAACCTTAAATTCATTGACACTTGATGTAATTTATCCTGGGGAATGTTACACATGCACTTTAAAGGCTGTATCTTGTTGGTTTTGGTTGTAATATTCTGTATATGTCTGTTAAGTCCATCTGGCCTAATATGTCATCTGAAGACACTCTTATTGATTTTCTGCTGGATAATTTATTCATTGATGTAAGTGTGATGTTAAAGTTCCCTACTATTATTGTATGGCTGTCAGTTTTCTTTTTATGTTTATCAATATTTGATTTATTTATTTAGGTGTGTCAATATTGGATACATAGACACAGGTGTTATATATTTCTTTTGGGATTCACACCTTTATCATTATATAAAACCTTTTGTCTTCTTTTTTAAAGTACTTTTTAAGTATTTTAAGTATCTTTTTGTCTGACACAAGTATTGCTACCCCAGCTTATACTCCATTTGCATGGAGTATCTTTTTCCATCCTTTACTTTCATTCTGTATGTGTCTTTGGGAGTAGTGTTAGTCTATTTTATTCAACATATAGATTTTTTTAAAAATCCATTCCACCACTCGGTTTCTTGAGTGCAACATTTAGACCATTGACACTTTAAGCAATTATTGGTAAGTATGTACTTATTACCACTTGCTAATAGAATTCTGGTCATTTTTGCAGTTTTCTGTTCCTTTCTTTATCTCTTGCTCTCTTTCTTTGCAGCTGATGGTCTTCTTTAGTTTTATTCTTGACTTTTTTATTTTTATGTGTATATTTTATTGGCTTTGGGTTTGTGGTTACTGTGAGGTTCATATATAATAGTCAATATTGATGGTCACTTACATTCAAACCCATTCTAAAATAACTTATTTTTAAATCTCCATGTCTTATGTGTATATTGCCATATTTTACATCTTTTTATTCATAATTTTTTTACATCTAATTATTTCCTTTTCTTTTCCACTTAATGAAGTTCCTTTGACATTTCTTGTAAGGTTGATTTAGTGGTAATTAACTCCTTTAACTTTTGTTTGCCTAGACAGCTTTTTAAATATCCTTCAATTATGAATGGTAATCTTGCTAGGTAGAGTATTCTTGGTTGTAGATTTTTTTCCTTTCAGCACTTTGAGTACATCATACCACTCTGTTCTGGCATGCAAAGTTTCTGCTGAAAAATAAACCTAATCTTATGAGGTTTCCCTTGTATGTAACTAGTTTCTCTCTGCTTTTAAAATTCTCTCTTTATCTTTAATCTTTGACATTTTAATTAATATGTGTTATGGTGCGGGCCTCCCTAGGTTCATCTTGTTTGGAAATCTGTGCTTTCTGAGCCTTGATGTCTCTTTCTTTCTGTCCCTAGGTTAGGGAAGATTTACCTAAGGTATTATTTCTTCAAATACATATCTTGCCCTTTTCTCTTTCTCTTCTTCTTGGACCCCTATAAGTAAATGGTTGTTCATTCAGTACTGCCCAAGAGATCCCTTAACTTACCCTCATTTCGAATTATTTTTCTTTTTGCTGTTCATTGTGGGTAATTTCCATGTTTTCCAGATTGCTGATATGTTCTTCTGCATCATCTAATCTACAGTTGATTCCTTCCATCTTTATGATCACTAGTATGGATTCTTTGTCAGGTATATTGCTTATCTCCATTTCATTTAGTGCTTTTTCTGAATTTGTTGTTGCTGTTCTTTCATTTGGAGGATGTTCTTTTGTCTCTTCATTTTGCTTGACTCTGTTTCTATGAATTACTTGGAGCAACTGCTTTTAAACTTAAAGGGATGATCTTTTGTGTGTCTTTTTCTTCATTATACTATGTGTGTCTGGTATCTTTGGCTGGCTTTCTGGTGCTGTGGCTGGTGTGGCCTAGGATTCCTGGGACATCCCGTGTTGGGAGGAGGGTTGGAGCTGAAGTAGGCAGGGGTTAGAGAATTCGTGGGTCTCCCCATGATGAGGGTGCCTTGGCAAGGCTGCTGAAATAGGTGCAATCCAGGGGGTCCTGAAGTGCTCTGCATAGAGGGTGCTTTACAACTGAAGCTGCATGGGCATAGGGTGGGGTAGTCCCAGGGATCTCTTTTAGGGGAAACCTAGTGGGACAACAGAAACTGAAATGGCATGGGCCAGGGTGGTCCCGAGACTCTCCATGTTGAGAGTACCTTGATAGGACATCAGAAACCAGTGGGTGCAAGTGCAGATATTATAGCACACTCCATGCAGGGGGAAGCCTGTTAGCATTGCTGAAGCTGAGGTGAGCTTTGGCTGGGGGGTTCTGTGTGTTTCATGTAGGGGTGTCCTGGGAATTTTCTGGAGCCAAAGTGGGGTGGTTGAGGTGGTCCTGGGGTGCTCTGCACTGTGGGTGCCCTGACAAGTAATCTGGAGCTGAAGTAGTCCAGGCCTGAAGTTTTCTGGGGTGCTGTGTTCCTGCGTCATCTTAGTGAAATAGCTGGAGCTTTAGTGAGTGCAGACCATGGGTGTCCACCCTGGTGTGTACTACCCTGAGGCTCTCTTGGTGGGATAGCTGGAGATTATGTGGACTATGGGCACAGGGATCCCAGGGGCAGTAGTCCAGCTAGGGCCCCTGGACTCTGCTTCCAGCCATACTATCAAGGTAGAGGGGAAGTGTTAACTATGGTGTTCACCAGGTCCTTTGACCCAGAGACAGTGCCAGCAGCTCTTCCACCATTTGGCAAAGTTTTTCTTTTAAATGATGATTTTTTTTTCTGTGTCCTAGGTATCTGGGACTGGTATGGTATAGCATCCGCAGGGCTTACTGAGGCAGCAGGCCAGCTATGGCATCTGGACCTTGCTCCCACCTCTGTTATTAAGGTAGAGGGGGAACATAAACCATGGTGTTCCCTAACCCTGCCAATGTAGAGAGATTTCCAAGAGCTCCTCTACCATTTGGTATAGTTTTAGGGATTGTTCCTTTGTTTTCTAGTTGTCCTTTTAAATTGTGGCTCTTTTTTTGTGTCCCAGGGCAGACAAATCTGTTTCTAGTCCCTCAGTACTATCCCTCTCCATTGCAGTTTGCATCACTGGAAGTGTTTCCTTTCTTCCCTCCAAATGAGTTTGTGTAGTGTTATGTAAGACACTGAGTTAGGCACAGTTGGTAAGGCAAAGGTGAAGAAGTCCTAGCATGTAAGAAAGACTTGGATCCAGAGGACTAAAACAATGACAATATGAGGAATCATATGATAAGGCCATATGAAAAATTATCCTTCTCTGTTGTAAGCTCAAATACATATGTCTATATGCTTGATTTTTGGTCTTAATATGACCAATGTTTTCCTTCTTCATGGTCAACATAACAATACTTGTCTTTTTAGGTCATCTTGATTTGGATGTTCTGGATATGGAAAAAAATACCAACTCGGCTTCATAGGATAGAGGTGAAGAAAACAAGAAATAGGAGTATTACTCAGGGTCCTCCAGAGAAATTGAACCAATAGGATAAATATAGATAGAAAAACAAAGAGATTTACTATATGAATTGGATTATATGGTTATAGATGACTGAAAGTCACCCAATCTTCCATATATAAGCTGAGGAACCAGGAAAGCCAGTGGTACAATCAATTCAATCTGAGTCCCAAGGCCTGAGAAGCAGGGGAGCTAGTGGTATAACTTTTAATTTGATGCAGAAGTTCTGAGAACCAAGAGTTCTGATGTCTGAGGTCAGGAAAAGATGGGCATCTCTGCTCCAGAAGACAGTGGGAGAATTTGCTTTTCATTTGCCTTTTTGTTCCATTAAAGCCCTTAAATAATTGAATGATATCCGCCCACATTGGAGAGGGCAGATCTCCTTATTCAGTCTACTGAATCAAATGCTAATCTCTTCCAGAAACACTCTTACAGACACTCAGAGTAATGTTTTCCTAGGTATCTTGGCATCCCTTAGACCAGTTAAATTGACACATAAGTTTAACCATCACAGTAGGTAAATGTGCCCCTGGAAACCAAGCTGTAGAAAATAACTTAGGTTTTTAGGGATAAGTAAAATGTGTAGGATAGTCCAGTGTGAATCTATGGGCAATACCCCCACTCCATCACCTCAGAGTATCCTGGGTATTTTTCTATTTTGTGTCCTACTTTTTTTCATTATCATTGCCAGGTAAAAAAGGTACTGGGCTAAGAATCTCATCTAATTCATGATTCTCTTTTATTGTCAGCCATTTAATAAATTTTATTATAGAATTTCAAAATGTATTGGTGGCTATTCATTTATCCTCAACTCACATTTATCCATGGTCTAATGTAAAACAGATAATGCTCTAGGAACTAAATATAAAGTGAATAGAATAGGTACTACCTCTGTCCCATGGGAACTTAAACTCTAATAACAAAGATACATATTTAGAAAATTGACTCACAAATAAATGCATAAACACAAACCGTGGTAAGCACTATGAAGGACAAGTGAGTATGCTCTGAGAGAGTAATGATGGGGGCTGTGGTACCACTTTAGACAGGTTGACTAGGAAAGGCTATTTTGGGGAAGTGATATTTTAGCTTAGATATGTTGTTAGATAGGAAGGAAGACAGGGCTAAGGATATTCCAGGAAGAGAAAAGAGCATGTGTGAAACATGTAAGATGGAAAAAGCTTGTCATGGTTTGGAACCTGAAAGGAGTCCATTGTGACTGGACCAAGTGAATAAAGTTTTGTAAAAGGTCTAGAAAGATAGGCTATGGCCCGATCCCATAGGGCTGTGTGGCTTATGGTAAATGTCAAAATGTAAATTTTATCCTAAATTTAAAGAGAAGTCAAAGTATTTTAAGTAAGGGCAACATGATTTGTATTTTTAAGAATTCCATCTGTTCTATAGAGAATGTATGGGGGCAGAAAATAGATCACTTATGAGAATACTTGAGTAGTGCAAGAGGGAAATGATTGGAACTTGAGCTAGAAAGGCCAAATTTGACAGAGGCAGTTATGGCATCTTTGTGAGATAGGTGGATACTCTATTACTTTCCCTCATTTAGAAAGTTGATACAGAGGAAATTTGAGGATATAGGATCAGCTTGATGTATCATTCCTTACTGTGCCACATGAATATTCCTATGTATTCAGTGCAAGGGCCAAGTTGGGTGAGATTCTAGGATACTTAACCCAGTATTGATCTTAATTTGTTAAGTATGTATAATCATATAGACTGGTATACCCTCTCAGAATCCAATAAGGTCTGAGGATTTTAAGTGTGTTTAGTGGATGATGATAATTAGTAGTTAAAAAGAGTTAAATATTTTGAATTTGGATGGTATTCTTTTAAATATTTAGCTAAAAATCTTGATTTACTTAACTTACTTGCTTTAATTAATGATCAACTTACTACATGCCTACAAGTACTCAGATTATCCTAAGTACCATTGAGGACATCAAAGAGGTATAAGATATTGTATAAAAAGCCATCCCCAAAACAATGACTTAAAAACATAACAGTTATTCATTTTGCTCATAAATATGAGGTTTGACTGGACTCAGCTAGGCAGTTCTTGCCAGGTCTCTGGTTGTATTAGAGATGTGGTTATAATCATCTGGTTGTTGGAGTTGGGGTTATTTCAACTACTTCCTCATTCTGTGTCTTGTACTGTGCTAGGAAAATACAAAGAGCTAGAGTTTGGAATAGCCAGAGTGCCCCAGACATCACTATTTTTGTGTAATCTCTCCATGTAGCTGAATTTCTTACATGACAGCTAAAGAATCTCAGAGTGAATGTCCCAAGAGAAAACAGCAGAAACCTAGCCTCAGATGTAACCTCTTCTGTATTTTTTTGAGGCAGTCACAGAGGCCCATCCAGGTTTAAGCATAGGGACCTTAAATTCTTTTAATTGGAAGAGTGTCAAAGCATTTGTAAACATGTTTCATGTCACCAAAGATACAGATCCTTATTTTATTAAAAAAAAAACATGGGGTGCCTGGGTGGCTCAGTTGGTTAAGCGACTGCCTTCAGCTCAGGTCATGATCCCGGAGACCTGGAATGGAGCCCCTCATCGGGCTCCCTGCTCGGTGGGAGGCCTGCTTCTCCCTATTTCACTCCCCTTGCTTGTGTTCCCTCTCTGGCTGTGCTTCTCTCTGTCAAATAAATAAAATCTTAAAAAAAAACAACTTATGTTTTAGATGGGCATGACCAAGATATGACAGCACTGGAGAGAACTGTGCATATTTTACAAACATATAATATGCACAGTTATCAGCACTTCATTTTTAGAAGGTGTATGCTGTATATTTTTGAACAATGATTTATGTGATACTTTCTCGGGTGAAATTTGCAATTCCATAAGACAACTAGAAATGATGTAGATATTATATTTATCAGGCTAATAATTATACTTATTTATGAAGCTATCTGGAGGTGAAACATCTCCAATTCAATGAGTTAATCATGCATATTTGGATAATATTTTTGTTTTTCATAGTCTTTTAAGACAGCCTCCATCATCAAATATCATAGGTACTTACATTATTATATTTAGCTAAAGTAAGAAGATGGTGTCCTGGATTTTTTTTTTAAGATTTTATTCATTTATTTGACAGAGAGAGCACAAGAAGGGGGAGTAGCAGGCAGAGGGAGAAGAAGAAGCAGGCTCCCCAAAGAGCCAGGGAAGCCTGATGTAGGCCTTGATCCCAGGATCCTGGGATCATGACCTGAGCTGAAGGCAGTTGCATAACCAACTGAACCAACCAGGCACCCCCTGGATATAAATTTTAATAACCAAACCCAAACATTTTTAGGCAGATCCATAAGAGAAATTGTTATTTAACCCAGAATTCTTCCTCTTTCTATTTAATTGTGCTATGGAAAGAACAATGAGATTTCACTTATTTTCAACAGTCAATTTAGTAATTGAGAATAAATTTATTAAGGAGGGCACAGATTGCATGGAGCACTAGGTGTTATATGCAAACAATCATGGAACACTACATCAAAAACTAATGTTGTACTGTATGATGACTAACATACACACATACATAAATACAATATGTACAGTTAAAAATCAAGTCAGGGGCACCTGGGTGGCTCAGTGATTTAGAGCCTCTGCCCTTGTCTCAGGTCATAATCTCAGGGTCCTGGGATCGAGGCCCGCATCGAGCTCTCTGCTCAGCAGGAAGCCTGCTTCCTCCTTTCTCTCTGCCAGCCTCTCTGCCTACTTGTGATCTTTCTCTGTCAAATAAATAAATAGAATCTTAAAAAAAAATTGAGTTGGGGGAACATTATTCCTAGACTTTCCGAACTGGTGTCTCTTGTTTAAAAACCAAACAAAACCAACAAACAACAAATGCTTAGAATTTTTTTTTATAGTTTTGCTAACTTTGGGTACAGAGGTGATATCTGCTATAGGATGACTTTCTTAAAAACCTCAGTGAAAAATACATTTTTGAAAAGTTCTGTATTAGTTTTGAAATATTATGGTACAATGAAAAGATGATTATTTGATGTTATGTCAGAATAAACTCCTATTCTAGGGTGCCTGGGTGGCTCAGTCATTAAGTGTCTGCTTTTGGCTCAGGTCATGATCCCAGAGTCCTGGGATTGAGCCCCTCATGGGGCTCCCTGCTCTGCAAGAGGCCTATTCCCTCTCCTACTTCCCCTGCTCATATTCCCTCACTCACCATCTCTCACTCTGCCAAATACATAAATAAAATCTTTTATTTTATTCCTATTTAACAAATAAACATTGACTTCAATGAAAAAAAACGAAAATATAGATACAGTATCTAGTCTGTTGTGATGTCTAAAAGGTTTCTGAAAAAGCTGTGTGAATTTATTGTCCCAAGTGCTATATAATTTAAAGTTCTTTTCTCCCATTTCAATAGAACAAACATGCCTTAATTTAAAACTATCTATAAGTATTTTATAAAAATAATTTTAATAAAACTACACTCCATTTTACTTTTTTATTTTAATTATAGTTAGTTAATATACACTGTTATATTAGTTTAATATATACAATATAGTGATTCAGTATTTCCATACAACACTTATTCATCACAACAAGTGCATTCCTTAATCCCTATCACCTATTTTAACCATTTCTCCACCCACCTCCCCTTCGGTAACCATCAGTTTATTCTCTATAGTTGACTCTGTTTTCTGATTTGTTTCTCTTTTCTTTTTGTCCTTTTGTTCATTTGTTTCTTAATTTCTGTATATGAGTGAAATCATATGGTATTTGTCTTTCTCTGTCTTCTTTTGCTTAGCATTATACTCTCTAGCTCAATCCATGTCACTGCAAATGACAAGATTTCATTTTTTTCTCATGGCTGAATAATATTCCATCATATATATACACACCACATCTTCTTTATCAATCGATGGACACTTGGGCTGCTTCCAGAACTGGGCTATTGTAAATAATACTTCTATAAACATAGGGGTGCATATATCCCTTTGAATTAGTGTTCTTGTATTCTTTGGGTATGTACCTAGTAGTACAGTTTCTGTACCATGGGGTGGTTGTATTTTTAACTTTTTTAGGAACTTCCAACTGTTTTCCAGAGTGGCTGCACCAGTTTGCATTTCCAGCAGCAGTGCACATACTCTTCATTTTATTTTATTTTTAAAAAGATTTATTTATTTATTTCAGATATAGAACAAGCAAGTGGGAGGGAGAGTAGTGGGAGAGAATCTTGAAGCAGGCTCCCCACTGAGTGTGGAGCCTGACCCATCAGCCTCAATCCCAGGACCCTTTAATCAGGACCTGAGCTGAAATCAAGTGTCATCCACCTAACTGACTGAGCCACCCAGGCACCCCACACTCTTCATTTTAAACTCATCTTTTGAAAACACTCTGTTTTGAGGGGCGCCTGGGTGGCTCAGTGGGTTAAGCAACTGCCTTCAGCTCAGGTAATGATCCCGGAGACCCAGATCGAGCCCTGTATAGGGATCCCTGCTCGGAGGGAAGCCTGCTTCTCCCTCTCTCACTCCCCCTGCTTGTGTTCCCTCTCTCGTTGTGTTTTTCTCTGTCAAATAAATAAATAAAATCCTAAAAAAGAAAACACTCTGTTTTGAATGTCTAAAGGGTGCCAGATGCAGTCACTTCATTAATAATGGTAATAATACATAACAAGAGTTCATCTGTGCAGAAATTTACTTGTTATAATCTAATTTTTATTGTCCCTCCCTGAATATGTAGAAACAAAATTTAGTTAGCCCTTGAGGGAGGTTGACAGTCTCATGAAAGGGCCTCATTAGAGGTCATCATTGGATAACAGAGTATGTTAAAATCTGCACAGAACGTTCTATGGATAGGCTAAGTATATTTGTTACTGTCCCGTGGCATTTGGGCTTCATTTTTTAAGAACTCTGTTGCTGATGGTAAGATGATGCTTAGGGGCTACTTCATTATGGAGAATGTAGGCTTATGCCTCTTATTTCCTATACCAAACCATCCAGCTCAATTGTTTGAAACTAAAAAATAAATGTATATTAACATATTAAATATAAAATATGATAGAAGTCGAGGAGTTGATTCACTTTAGCTATTAGTTATCTGGCATTACGTCAAAGCAAATAAAAATTCTGGCAGCTACTTTACCTTTTGAGTATTTAATCTGACTCAAAATTTGGTCTATTCATATAAAATTTCCAGGTATGTAACACAGCTTTAACCTTAAGCAGTAGTATAAACTATGTTGTAGATCAAAAGAATAGACCCTGAGAAAAATAAAATCCACAGTTATTTCTATATTACCTTTTGAAAATCTCAAAAACACAAGTTTTATCCATATGATTTCCTTGGTTTCAGTCACCAAATAAGTTCAACTATCTCTGTGACAGAGATGTTGTAACAAAAACAGACAATTTTAGAGTAAGGCATTTAAAGTGAGGAATGGAAGTTATGCAGTTAAATGAACATAGATTCCAGCTTCTGCCCTGTTCTTCACCCTGGAACTTAGCCAGGACATTACCTCTCTGTTTTTCTTCCTAAAAATTTTCCAGGAGATTTTAAATGACCCATAAAGTTCAGCTCCTTTTGTTCTACATCTTATTGAAAACCAGTACCAT
Organism: Spilogale gracilis; assembly: GCA_004023965.1. Classification (NCBI taxonomy): domain Eukaryota; kingdom Metazoa; phylum Chordata; class Mammalia; order Carnivora; family Mephitidae; genus Spilogale; species Spilogale gracilis. The sequence continues at coordinate 260,547 of PITA01000261.1, read as the reverse complement.
GGCCTGGTTTTCTAGTCTGTGTATGCTGAGATGAACATTATCATCTTGATCTTGGCTGGGTGAAGAGCTAATTTACATTGGAGGTAGGGGTAGTTGGGAACTGGCTCCCTAGTGACTTCCATGTAAGGAAGTAGAGAGCCTATTGCTACATTTTACTTCTGAGCTGTGATTTATTCAATAAATCCAGAGACTTTTAAAAAATGAACTGGAGGTTTCAATAAAGACCTTGACTTTAAGATATATAACCCATGATTATAAATAACCTCAGCTCAAAGCAGAAGAATGACCTTTGCAAAAGCAGTAATGGGATATTTTGGGTCTTTTTACCATGCTTATATAAGTCTATTTAATTCTGCAAATGGAATAGAGAAAGAAAATGGTTGGAAATTAAGACCTCAATTAGTACTAGATGTGATTTGTAGTGAAGAGATACAGCATCTTTGAAATGAATGTATGCTGAAGACCTGGACTGTTCAGATGAATTGGACAGGTGTGATATATAATGATCATTACTAGGTTCTCCCAGTGTGGATTCCCTTTGGGAATTGGCTTGAAGACAGTAATGTCATTTCCCCCCAAATCATTCTATTTCTGTTGGGTGTAGCTTTTAGCTTTAGAGGCTCTTGGCCCTTTGCCTTTCATCAGACAGATGTTAAGTGTGAGTTCTCTTTAAAAGCTGCTTGGAGTTTCCTTTATTCCTTCAGGATTCTAGGGCAGTTTAGAACTTTAACATATTGCCAAAGGTATGACCTGAAATAATTAAAGTACAAAATACCCTTTTATTAGAACCATTCACTTACTGCAATAGGGAATATGGCCATTTCAATAGCTAATTGTTATTTGAATTTTATTCCTTCTCCTGTAATTGAGGATTGAAAGAAGAGTTATAGTGTATATTCTTTATGCAGTATTAATTTAATTTTTTTCCAAAAATGCTTACCTCTTCATACTTGCATCTCTCTAGATGGAGTTAAATATTTTGATGAAGGGTAAACTGAAGTGAAGCAGTAATTCTCATCAGATGCTTGACATAAATTAAATCTCCAACTATTTAAATATGGGGAAAAAAAGAAAAAGGCTATGAAGAGCTGTTGGTGGCAGGTAAGTGCACTTGAGACAGATGTGTTAGAAAAGTTGTTTCAAAGACACAGATAAACCTTTAGTGATTGCCTAGTGGTAGGTTGAGGCAGGGGACTTGTTTCTTTCTGCAGTGATGTGTCAGGGATGAGTTGCTAGGCAGTAAACTGATTTGTGCCCTGAGTTTAAAATGGTGTCCTATGTTTGTTAATGCCAGTTTCCTTTTCAACTTCCTGCCCACCTTTCTTGGACAGGAGCCTCTGCTACTCGAATGCCAAGTGACACAACAAATGATCTAACAGTGTTTTTCTGTTAGTCCTGTGTGATAGGGAATTTACTGACGGATTAAGCCCCAGAAAGTATTAGAAGAGAAGCTTTTTTTTCCTTCTGAATTTCCATAGTACTTTATACTTGTCTCTAGTAGAGCGATTACTACTGTGCTGTATTGTAATTATTTGTGTCTGTCCTTCCCAGTAGACTATGAGTTCCTTGATGGCAGGAACTTTGTCTTAATTATCTTTGTATACTCAGGATCTAGCATGTTTCTGGAACATAGAGAAACTCAATAATTGCTTGTGGACTCAATGAAGGAATGAGTGAAGAATGTTAATCCAGGCTACGAGACCAAACAGAGACCAAGATTCCCACACTTATAAGACTATTTGCTGTTTCATGATACTTGACTTGGTAGGGTTTAAAACAGTGTTTCTAAGCATGGGCATCCATGTTTTCTTCTGTGGACATAGAGGTATCAGTGTCTGATTCTTTGGAAAAGATAGCTATTCCTGTGCTCTTATTTTCTCCAAAATCTTTACCAGAGTGCAAGAATAGCACCCTGAACCTCTCATTCATTGGAACCATCAATTTTTAATTAATTATTATTTTTATCTTTTTATATTTTTGGTCATTAACTGTTTTGTATTTGTGTAATTTGATTTGATTAAAACCTGCCTCTTGCACTAGACTGTGAGTTCAGTGATGGAGGGTAAATGCTTTTGATTTTGATCACCATCACAAGATCTAATATAGTACCTGTCAAGGAATAGGAAATCTGGGGTGCCTGTGCGGCTCAGTCATTAAGCGTCTGACTTTGGTTCAGGTCATGATCCCAGAGTCCCAGGATTGAGCCCCATACCAGGCTCCCTGCTTCGTGGGAAGCCTTCTTCTCCCTCTCTCACTCCCCCTCCTTCTGTTTCCTCTATAGCTGTGTTTCTGTCAAATAAATAAAATCTTAAAAAAAGGAGTAAGAAATCCATAAATGAACAAATGGTTAGAAACATTAAGATGGCTTCCTTTTTCATGCCAGCTGTGTGTGTGTGTGTGTGTGTGTGTGTGTGTGTGTGTGTGTGTGTGTGGTTTTTCTGGAATAGGAAAATATATGTATATCAGTCTTTTCAATATTATCTTGAAAACTTTTTTTCAGGTTCTAATCTAACATTTAAGTATCCAAGCTCTTTTCAGAAAGCTATAATAAGATCTATATAATAAAGTTACTTGGCCAGATTATTTATTTTTGGAATGAGAATGGCCATCTCTAAGGGTAATATGTTGACTTTTAAAGTGCCCAAGTTTGGAAAACTCCACAGTGTTGATCTCAATGGAGTCTTTCTAACTTTTCTAACTTTTAAAGGAGTTAGTGTTTGGCTGCTGCATAGGCTTCTCTCAAAGGGAAAGGCCTTTAGAGTGACATTCAGTAATTTAATCATTAAGGTTAATGTTCATCTTCTCTCTGTCTATTGAAACTTCTAAGGTAGGCAGTGCAAATAGCTTATCAGGTAGTTTTAAAGGTCATGTACAAAAGAAAAAAAATCCTGCACTGATCATGGAAATGTCCCTAGTAATCAGTGCCTGCTTATGGGAGGAGGGGCTGAGGGGCTCTCTCAGTTCATCTATCTTCCTTTTCCTCCAGGTCACTTTGTGACTAATTTTGAGTTGGTAGCATCCCAGCCTGGAAGGTAGCTAGCTATGCACATCTCTGCTTTCTATATTAGTGAAGTCAATAAGTATTTTTTTAAACAACTTTAACTTTCTAGTTTCTTCTTCGGCCTTGGCACTGTGCCTCTAGGGTGAGTATGACAGAGATCGGAGCAAAGAGCAGACTTCTCTGTGATAGTCTGCAGCATTGGTAAAAAACAGAGGAGCACTGGGTGTTATATGCAACTGATGAATCACTAAATTCTATCCCTGAAACTAATAATACACTATATGTTAAATAATTGAGTTTAAGCCAACAAGCAAACAAACAAAACCCTCCACTTTTCAGAGAATGCGTCAAAATAAGGATGGTGGGATGCTCAGCCTTTCCCCTGCTATTGCTTTTTCACTGCAGCCTGTGACAAAGCTATGCCTTGTCATCTCTCTGTCCTGTTACAACCCTCTGTGGAATACATAAATTGCGCCCTGCCTGGTCAGCACTGACCACATCATGAATCCTTCATAAGTGGATCTTATGCTTCTCAAGGGAAACAAAAACCTAATCCACCACTCCAGATCCCAGCTGAGACCACTGATTTACCTTTCTTTGAGACTTCATTGAATTATTAGTCTTTCTCTTTCTCCTCCTACTTTCTCCAACCAGTAAAAAAATATGTGTTGCAGCTGCTTGTAGGATGAAGGAAAACCTAGAGTTTTTAAAAATGGTAGCTCTGAGGCGGGCATTGAGGAGAGACTCTAATAGTTCTTTTGGAAGAGTGATGTACCTCTGGGCTTACTGTGATCACACAGTGAGAGAGAAATAACAGAATGAGTCAGCAACAATGACGGAGAATGCATTTCTCTCAGTGCATTGAAGAGCTGCTTTACATATAGATTTAGTAGTAAGGTAAGAGTCTGCTTTCATTATGTTTTATTATCTGCTTCTGAGAATATAGCAGCAGATTTGGGGGATCATATTTTCAGGAAAAGTTACATTTTCAATATCTTACTGATGACTATATCCACTCCTTGTCCCCCTGCCTTGCCCCTCCCTTCTTCCCTGAGTCATAATGAGATTTTTTTTTCAAATAAGGAAGAGTTTTTCTTGTTGTTCTCACATTCAGCTTATTTTTGTTTTCTAGAACTCTGTAATCTTCAATTTTCACTTATGAATGAGAATTTCTTGGCAGAAATTTATAAGAAACAACAGAGAAGTACTAGGGATGGCTTGAGCAGATTAATTTCCAAGGAACTCAGCTCAGAGAAAAGTGTAATTTTGTTTGAATTTTTATTTCATCTTGCAAAAATGAATTCCACATCTCATGGCTATAGATTTGCTTTTGAGATGATGACCAAACTGTGTGCACCAGAACCTCTTTCATGACATTTAATTTTGAACATCAGAGTAGAAAGCCCTAAAGATTGGAAAAAGAAAATAAGCGAAGAATTGAAGTTTTGATTAGACTTTTCAGTCCAAAGTTAGCTTTTATTAACAGCATGAATTTTATGTTTGAAAATAGAGGAGAGTGTGTCCTTTATCTCCACAGAATTTTGTGAATGACATTCTCAAGTATACTGGTCATAATTGTAATAATTGTACCATGTTTTGGTTATTTGCTATATATGTGGTAGGCATTATATATACATGTATATATAAAGCTTATATATATATATATATATATATTCTAATTTTAATAATTATAATAACCCTGCAAGATATGTATTATCTCCATTTTATAGACAAGGTGACAGAAACTTAGAAAGGCCAGGCGACTCAAGTATTGGTGTCCAGTTAATAAGTGGTCAAATTATTGCACTCCAAATTCATAACTTTTCTACTAAAAATTTTTCAAGTGAGAGGATTCAGAAGGTCAGTTTGTCCTTTAATTGCCAATGTACTCTTTTCATATGCTCTGAAGTTGGCTTCAGGAAACTGAAAATAGTTCTATGAATGTGAGTTTTTTTTTAGGGCTTCTATATTCCTTGAAAAATAGATAATTTTCTATGGTATATCATGTTTTGGAATAAAGATTTAGTACTAAATTTGATCCTATACTGTAATGATAATCCTGAGTATCTATGGAGCAAGCATAACTTCAATGTGGAGATTTAAAGACCAGTTCTCTCAGATTGCTTACTACAAGGAGAGTCTCCTAACATGCCCCAAAATATATGCTATGACTCCTTGTATTTCTATCTAAGGAGTGGAACACCATCAGTCCTTCAGAATAAGATATAAAAGAAAGCTAAAGACCATGAAGCCTGAAATTTCCTTCTGAAATAACTAATGTAACCAGTGTTAATATGAAACATTGTTGGGTCACCTGACTGGTTTAGTCAGTAGAGCATGTGGCTGTTGATCTCAAGGGCCATGAGTTCAAGTTCCACATTGGCTGTAGAGATTATGTAAAAAATATGAACATTAAAAAAAAATATGAACATTGTCTTAAGATCCATACAATAAAGATAATTTAAATGTTATTGGAAGTATCAAGTCAGTGTATATATAACTTTAAGTTGAATTTCTTTTTTCCCTTTCTATTCTTTTCTTTTTTGTTTATAAATTTGACATAAGAAAGTACATAGTTTAAGTCTCAAACAACTAGGAAGTAGCGGCCAGTTGACTGACTTTACCTCTGATATTTTGGGTATGATGTTCGTCCTGAAATATACAGTGGCAAAAAATAAATTATAGAACACAGTCCAGTATCTCAAGCCTCTATTCGAATGTCTGAGAATCTGAAATGATCTAGCTCATCTTTTTCTAGGTATGTCCTTAAAGTGTCATGACTTCCTGAAAGATGGTGCCTTTTACTGTGTGTCTAGAATATATAAAGAATAAGGTAAATTGAATTGCATCAATTTCAATTAATCAGCTTTATTAAGGCATAATTTAGAGTAGTAAAATTCACCAAATTTAAGTACACAATTTGATGACTTTTGATAAATGTGTACAGTCATGTAATTAACCCCATGATCAAAATATAAAAGATTTAACAATCCAAAAAGTTTTTCATACCATTTTGCAGGAAATGCCAAACCCTCAGCATGGGGCACTGCTTTCTGTCACTATAAATTTGCTTTATTAAGAATTGCAAATAAATAGGGGTGCCTGGGTGGCTCAGTTGTTAAGCATTTGCCTTCAGCTCAGGTCATGGTCCCAGGATCCTGGGATTGATCTCTGCATTGGGGTCCCTGCTTGGCAGGGAGCCTGCTTCTCCATCTCCCACTCCCCCTGCTTGTATTCCCTCTCTCGCTGTCTCACTCTTTCAAATAAATAAATAAAATCCTTAAAAATTGCATATAAATATAATTATACAGTATATACATATGCTCTTTTGGGGTTGGTTTCTTTAATTACATAGTTACATGTATCAGTAATTTATTCTTCTTTTTGCTGAGTGGTATTCCAGTGAAAAAAAATGTAACATAATATTTTTATGTACTCACCGGTTAATGGACATTTGAATTGTTTTTGTTTTTTGGCTGCTCTAACTAATGTTGCTATAAATATTTATGTGTAATTTTTGGTGTATACACATGTTTTCATTTCTCTTGATGATTAACTGGCAGTAGAATAGCTAGATCAAAAGTTAAGAATATGGTAAGCATTTTTTCTTTTAATTTTTAAAAAGACTTTATCTATTTTAGGGTGAGAGAGAGAGTGGGGAGAGGGGCATAAGGAGAAAGACTTTCAAGCAGAATTGGTGCTAAGCACAGTGACCAAATTGGGGCTCATTCTCCCCACCCAAGCTAAAACCAGGAGTCAGACACCTAACTGACTGAGCCACCCAGGTACCCCTAATTAAGATTCTAAGAAACTCTCAAATAATTTCTGAAACTTGTACAATTTTTTATTAACACAGGTAATTTGAGAGTTTCACTTGTGTCACACCCTAATCAATATTTGGTAATGTCAGTCTTATATTTTATCTTTTGTAGTGGGTGTGTAGTGGTATGTCACAGTGATTTTAATTAGTACTTGTTTAATAACTAATAATGTTGAGCATCTTTTCATGCACTTCTTTCACCATTTTAATATATTCTTTGGGGACACGTTTATTCAAATACTTTGTCCATTTTCTTATCTAAATGTCTTCCCTTATTTTCAATTGTAAGAGTTATTTATGAATTTTCCATATCAGTCCTTTTCCAGAAAAATGTTTTACAAATATTTTCTTTCAGTCTGTAGCTTACCTTTTTATTTTTTCTTAATACTGGCTGTTGAAGAGTAGGTATTTTTAATTAAAAGTGCAGTTGATCATTTTTTTCTTTTATGGTTTGTGCTTTTCATATATTGTTCAAGAAATCTTGACCTAATTCAGTCTCAAATATTTTATCTTACAATTTCTTCTAGAAATTTTAGGTATAATTTAAGTTTTACATATGGGTATGTAAAGTAAATTTTTATATGGTATGAGGTAAGGATCAAGAATCATTTTTGTATATAGGTATCTAATCGTTCCAATATAATTTGTTTAAAAGAGTATATTTTACTCCTTGAATGACCTTGGCACTTTGCTAAAAATTAATTAACCATACATGTGGAGGATTCTTCCTTGACTCTGTGTTCTGTTACCTTGATCTACTTGTTTATCTTTTCACCAATACTATATTGTCTGGGCTACTACAGTTTTATAGCAAGCTTTGAAATAAAAAAATTAAATCTTCTAATTTTGTTAATATTTAAAATTTCTTTGACTATTCTATTTCCTTTGTAGTTCCATAAAATGTTATAATCTGCTTGTCATTTGCTTTTTATTCCAACTGTATTGAGGAAAAAATGACATATATCACTGTACAAGATTAAGGCATATAGCAGATGGTTTGATTTACATATAGTGTGAAATGATTTACTATAATCGATTCAGCTAACATTGATATTCTCATATAGATACAAGAAAAAGGAAAAAAAGAAAAAAAAGAAAAATACTTCTTGTGATAAGAATGCTCATGATTTATACTCTTAACAACTTGCCTATTATCCTACAGCAGTATCAGCTATAGTCATCATGTTGTACATTACAACCCTAGTACTTGTCTTATAATGTGTTTATACGTTTTGACTACATTTCTTTTATTCTCTCTCCTCCCACCCTCTACCTTTGATAAACACATGTCTAATCTCTTTTTCTATGAGTTTAGTGGGGTTCTTTTTTTTTAAGACTCCATAGGTGAGACTGTACAGTATTTGTCTTTCTTTGTCTGACTCATTTCACCCAGCATATTGCCTTCAAGTTCCAACTATGTTTTTGTAAATGGTAAGATTTTCATATGTATTATGGCTGAATAATATTCCATTGTGTGTGTATATATCTCTCTATCTCTATCTATCATCTGTCTATCATCTATCTATCTATCTATCTATCTATCTATCATCATCATCGTCATCTATATATATATAAACTTCTTTATCCATTTATCTACAGTGGACACTTAAGTCATTTCCATGTCTTGGCTATTATAAATAATGCTTTGATAAATGTGGAGGTGCAAATATCTTTTTTTAAAAATATATTATTTTATTTTTTCAGTGTTTCAAGATTCATTGTTTATGCTCCACACCCAGTATTCCATGCAATACATGCTCTCAGTACCCACCACCAGGTTCTCCCATCCCCCCACCCACTCCCCTCCAAGACCATCAGTTTGTTTCTGAGTCCAAAGTCTCCTATGTTTCATTTCCCTCCTCAAATTACCCTACTTCCCATTTCCTTTCCTTCTCCTACTGTTCTCTATATTACCCCTTATGCACCACAAGTAAGTGAAACCATGTGATACTTGACTTTCTCTTCTTGGCTTATTTCACTCAGCATAATCTCTTGCAATCCAGTCCATGTTACTACAAAAGTTGGATATTCATCCTTTCTGATGGAGGCATAGTATTCCATTGAATATATGTACCACATCTTCTTTATCCATTCATCTGTTGAAGGGAACTTTGGCTCTTTCCACAGTTTGGTGACTGTGGACATTACTGCAATGAACATTGGGGTACATATGGCCCTTCTTTTCACTACATCTGTATCTTTGGGGTAAATACCCAGTAGTGCAATTGCAGGGTCATAGGGTAGCTCTATTTTTAGTTATTTAAGGAAACTCCACACTATTTTCCAAAGTGCCTGCACCAACTTACATTCCCAACAGTGTAAGAGGGTTCCCCTTTCTCCACAGCCTCTCCAACACTTGTTGTTTCCTGTCCTGTTAATTTTGGCCATTCTGACAGGTGTAAGATGGTATCTCAGTGTGGTTTTGACTTGAGTTTCCCTGATAGCTACTGATGATGAACATTTTTTTCATGTGTCTGTTAGCCATTTGTATGTCTTCTATATAGAAGTGCCTCTTCATGTCTCTTGTACATTTTTTGATGTATTCATCTTCTTTTTGGATGTTGAGTTTGAGTAGTTCTTTTTATAACTTGGATATCAGACCTTTGTCTATAGTGTCATTTGCAAATATCCTCTCAAATCCCATGGGTTGCCTCTTTGTTTTGTTGACTGTTTCCTTTGCTGTGCAGAAGATTTTTATTTTGATGAAGTCCCAAAAGCTCATTTTCGCATTTCTTTTGCCTTTGGAGACATGTCTTGAAAGAAGTTGCTGTGGCCGATGTCAGAGAGGTTACTGCCTATGTTTTCTTCAGGATTTTGATGGATTCCTGCCTCACATTGAGGTCTTTCATCTATTTCAAGTTTGCCTTTGTATGTGGCATAAGAGATTGGTCTAGTTTCATTCTTCTATATGTAGCTGTCCAATGTTTCCAGCACCATTTATTGAAGAGACTGTCTTTTTTCCACTGGATATTTTTCCTGCTTTGTTGATGATAATTTGAGCATAGATTTGTGGGTCCATATCTGGACTCTCTACTCTGTTCCATTGGTCTATTTGTCTATTTTTGTGCCAGTACCATGCTGTCTTGGTGATCATATCTTTGTAATAAAGCCTGAAGTCAGGTAACATGATGCCCCCAGGTTTGTTTTTCTTATTTAACAATTCCTTAGCAATTCAGTGTCGTTTTTGGTTCCATATAAATTTTAGGAGTGTTTGTTCCAACGCTTTGAAAAATGTTGGTGGAATTTTGATCGGAATAGCATTGAAAGTATAGATAGCTCTGGGCAGTATAGACATTTTGATAATGTTTATTCTTCTGATCCATGAGCATGGAATTCTCTTCCATCCTTTTGTGTCTTCTTCAATTTCTTTCATGAGCATTCTGTAGTTCCTTGAGTACAGATCCTTAAATTCTGTGGTTAGGTTTTTTTTTAAGATTTTATTTATTAATTTGCCAGAGAGAAACACAGCGAGAGAGGGAACACAAGCAGAGAGACTGAGAGAGGGAGAAGCAGGCCTCCCGCCGAGCAGGAAGCCCAATGTGGGGCTCGATCCTGGATCTCCGGGATCATGAAATGAGCCAAAAGCAGTCGCTTAACCAACTGAACCACCCAGATGCCCCTGTGGTCAGGTTTATGCCTAGGTATCTTATGATTTTTGGTGGTATAGTAAATGGAATCAATTCTCTGATTTCCCTCTCTATAATTTCATTGTTAGTGGATAAGAACACAGCTGATTTCTGTGCATTGATTTTGTATCCTGCCACATTACTGAATTGTTGCATGTTCTAGTAGTTTGGGGGTAGAGTCTTTTGGGTTTTCCATACAGAGTATCATGTCATCTGCAAAGAGGGAGAGTTTGACTTCTTCTCTGTCAATTTCAATACCTTTTATTTCTTTCTGTTGTCTGATTGCTGTTGCTAGGACTTCTAACACTATGTTGAACTGTAGTGGTGAGAGTGGGCATCCTCGTCTTGTTCCTGATCTCAGAGGGAAGGCTGTCAGTTTTTCCCCATTGAGAATGATATTCGCTGTGGGTTTTTCGTAGATAGATTTTATGAGGTTCAGGAATGTTCCCTTTATCCCTATGCTTTGAAGAGTTTTTATCAGGAACAGACATTTTATTTTGTCAAATGCTTATTCTGCACCAATTGAGAGTAACATGTGGTTCTTCTTTCTTCTCTTATTGATTTGTTCTATCACATTGATTGATTTGTGAGTGTCGAACCACCCTTGCATCCCTGAGATAATCCCACCTGGTCATGGTGGATAATCATTTTACTGTACTGTTGGATCCTGTTAGCAAGGATCTTGTTAAGAATCTTGGCATCCGTATTCATCAGAGATATTGGTCTGATGTTCTCCTTTTTGTTGGGGTCTTTGTCTAGTTTGGGGATTAGATTAATGCTGGCTTCATAGAAAGCCTGGAAGTTTTCCTTCTGTTTCTATTTTTTGAAACAGCTTCATGCGAATAGGTGTTATTTCTTCTTGGAATGTTTGGTAGAATTTCCCAGGGAATCCATCAGGTCCTGGGCTTTTGTTTTTTGGGAGGTTTTTGATCACTGCTTCAATCTCTTTACTAGATATTGGTCTATTCAGATTGTCAATTTCTTCCTGTTTCAGTATTGGAAGTTTATACGTTTTCCAGGAATGCATCCATATCTTCTAGGTTCTTAAACTTATTGGCATAAAACTGTTGATATTAATTTCTGATTATTGTTTCTATTTCCTTGGTGTTAGTTGTGATCTCTCCCCTTTTATTTATAATTTTATTACTTTGGGTCTTCTCCCTTTTTTATGGATTAGTTTGGCCAATGGCTCATCAATCTTATTAATTCTTTCATAGAATCAGTTTCTACTTTCATTGATGTGTTCTACTATATCTCTAGTTTCTGCTTCATTGATCTCTGCTCTAATCTTAATTAATTCCCGTCTTGTGTGTGCGATTGGTTTAATTTGTTGTTGATTTTCCAGTTCTTTAAGGTGTAATGATAGTTGGTGTATTTGGGATTTTTCAATTTTTTCATAGAGTGAGGCTTGGATAGCTATGTATTTCCCCCTTAGGACTGCCTTGGCTGTAGCCCACAGGTTTTGGATTGATGTATCTTTATTGTTATTGGTTTCCATGAAGTGTTTAAGTTTTTCTTTGATTTCCTATTTGATCCAAAGATTCTTGAGCAGGATAGTCCTTAGCGTCCAAGTGTTTGATTTTCTTCTGGACTTTTTGTTGTGGTGAGTTCCACTTTCAAGGCATTGTGGTCAGAGGCTTTGCAGGGAATAATCTCAATCTTCAGGTATTGGTTGAGCCCTGATTTGTGACCTAGTATGTGGTCTATTCTGGAAAAATTTCCATGTGCACTAGAGAAGAATGAGTATTCAGCTTTTTTTAGGGTTGAATGTTCTGAATATAACTATGAGATCCATTTGGTCCAATGTGTCATTCAAAGTTTTTGTTTCTTTGTTGATTTTCTGTTTAGATGATCTGTGCATTGCTGAGAGTGGTTTGTTAATATCTCCTACAATTAATGTATTCATATCAATATGACTCTTTGTTTTGCTTAACACTTGGCTTATGTAGTTGGCTGCTCCCATGTTGGGGGCACAAATAGTTACAATTGTTAGATCTTCTTGGTGTATAGACCCTTTGAGAACGATGTTGTGTCTTTCTATGTCTCTGACTACAGCCTTTAGATTAAAATCTAATATTTCTTTTATGAGAATCATTACCCTGCCTTTCTTTTGAGGTCCATTGGCATGAAAGATGGTCTTCCATCCCTTTCAATCTGGAATTGTCTTTAGATTCTAAATGTGTCTCTTGTAATCTGCATATGGATGGGTCCTATTGTTTTATCCAGTCTGCAACCTGTTACATTGTATTGGAGCATTTAGGCCATTCACATTGAGAGTGATTATTGATAGATGCGTTTTTATTGACATCATGTTGCCTATGAAGTGCATGTTTGTATAGATTACCTCTGTATATTTTTGTTCTGTGTCACTCTTGGGTTTGCTCCTCTTTTATAGAACCCCCTCTTAGTATTTCTTGTAGTGCTGGCTTGGTGGTTGCCTAATATTTGAGACCTTGTCTGTCCTGGAAGCTCTTTATCTCTCCTTCTATTTTGAAAGTCAACCTTGCTGGGTACATTATCCTTAGTTGCATATTTTTTTCTTGTAACTTCCTGAATATGTCTTGCCAGCCCTTTCTGGCTTGCCAGGTTTCTGTAGATAGGTCTGACATTATTCTGATGGTATCCCTCTGTATGTAAGGGATTGCTTCCCCTTCTGCCCTTAAGATATATTCTTTGATTTTATGATTCATGATTTTCACATTTATTTGTCTGGAGGTTTTCTGGCTTCATTGATCTTTGGGGGTGTCCCCTCTGCTTCTAGGACATAAACATTTGTTTCATTCCCCAAATTAGGGAAATTTTTATCCATGATTTCTTTAACTTTATCTTCTAGGCTTCTTTCTCTCTCAACTTCTTCAGGGATTCCAATAATTCTGATATTGCAGCATTACATGGCATCATTTATTTCCTTAATTCTATTTGCATGGGATTTTAGCTGTTTGTTCTAAGACTTCTCTTACTCCTCCTTCTAAATCCATCTGACTTCTAAATCACTAATATGATCTTCAGCTTCACCTACCCTAGCTGTTAGCATATTTAAATTAGATTGCATCTCATTAATAGCCTTTCTAACCTCTGCCAGTTTGGCTTTAACTTCTTAGAGCTTCTATCTTGTCACTAATGTTCTTTTCCAACTTAGACATTGATTGGATGATTGTTACCCTGAATTCCATTTCTGTCATATTGTTTTTGTTCATTTCCAGTAATTCTGTGACAAGGGTTGCAGTCTCTGGGTTTTTCTTCTGTTGGTTTTTCCTCCTCTGAGTCAGTTTGATGAGGGGTGTTTGAGGGGCTGTATAGCTGAATATATCAACCACTATCCAGGTGAGTTCCTTGTTGGAAGATTTTGGAGCAATCAGAAGTCACCACCAAAAAGGAAGAAAAAAGGAAAAAGGAGAGAAAAAGTGAAATGAAGCAAGAAAAAAACCCAGCCAGAATGGGCCCCAATGGTAGAATTTATATGGTACAAAACTACAGCAGAGTAAAGAAAAAGATCATCAAGAGTAAAAGAAAGTTGTAGAGATCAAAGAGCTCTTTGATGCCCAACCCGAATGACTCCCAAGACCAGTATTTATATATTTCAAAAGCAAAAACAATTACACGGAAATACTGACAGAAGAATAGGATAGGAAGTTGTGTGCAAATCCCCATTGTGGGTGAGGAAAGTATTTCAGATCCTCCTGGGTGTGTCTTGTTATTGTTGTTAGAGGAGTCCACTTTCTAAAGATTTAGGGAGATTAAAACTGGTTTTCAAAAAGGGTTAGTATTGAGTAGGAAGGAAGGATTACCTTGAAGCTTATAACTATATGTATATTTAAAAGAAAAAAGAATAAAGGAAAGGAGAGAAAAAAGGAAAAAAAACAGATAAAACAAACAAACGAACAAAAGAAGCAAAGCAACATCAAAAAACACAGGTTTGTGTTTGAAAAAATTTCAAGATAAAAAGTTATTATGGAGTGTTGTCTTAAGTATTATGTTATAATAATAAGTGGTTTAAAAATTAAAAGAACAAAAACTATGAGAATGAATTTTAAATTTAAAGTAAAAACTTTAACAATAAAAATAGAAAAAAGTTAAAAAAGAAAATAAAGTGAAAAGCTATATCTTTAAAGCATATAGCTTTTGGGACAGTACCAGGAGCTTAATATATTGCTTTTTCCCCGATTTTGGGGTTTTACAGAGACCCTTTGGTATTGTCCTCTTGTTCTTCTGTCTTGTCTTCTGGGGGAGGGACCTGCCGCACTGTTTTTCAGTGTATTTTACCTGCGAAATTTCTCCCCGCCCCCTTCCTCTGGGATGGGTTCCATGGCAACCAGGTTTTCAGGCTTTTGTTCTCTGGAGGATTTGTTCTTTTGCGGCTTTTTGCAGCTCTTCAGAAAGTCAGGCCAGAGCAAGATGTCTGTGCCCAGACTTCCTTCTCAGAGAGAATCCTCAGCTAGCAACACTCTGGATGGTGCGGGGCTCACAGACTCTTTCTGTATTTTCCCCTTTGGCCACTTTTCACAACTGGGCGTGCCCGCAGCCACTGGTCAGAGTTGTGCCCAAAGATCCCACTTGTCGTTTCACTCCCACGCCGCAGAAACTGCAACTGATTTCAGGTCCTGCAATCTTGTCTCTGCCCAGAGATTCTCTGTAGTGCACACCCATGAAGGAGGGATTGAGATCCCAGGGTCTTGCAAGTCGTGGGCAAGTCTGCAAAATCGCCTCCCCTGGGGGCTGCGCGCGTTTGGCCCAAGGGGCAGAAAAAAGTGGCAGTTTTAAAAATGGCGATTTTAAATATACTCCACTCCACTGTGTTCCCTCACGTGGCACGTGTGAGCGCTTTCTATCCGCAGATTTATATCCCTGTCAATGGCAGTCAGCTTTCCCCGGTTGCCTTCCAGGCTCTCTGTTTTTGCCTGCTCTTAATCAGACTATTAATTTGCTGTTGTTCCCAAAACACAGAGCACTTTTGTGCTGGGGTATTGCTTTCCAATGGGTCGCCTCTGTGGACTCTCTCCTCCCATGTCCTTTTGACTTTCGATATTACTCTGAGCATTCCCACTCCACTTTATCTCTTTGATGATGCTCTTCTTCCCCCATAGAGATCCAGAAGTGTGAAATATTACATTTCTGACAGATTTCCTGGGTGCTCACAGTGTTTTTGCAGTGTTTTTGCAGGTATTCAGCTCACTTCAGGGGACCATTTGAAATGGGGTCACCTACTTTCCTGCCATCTTTTCCCTCCTCTGGATGCATTGCCCAGATACCTTTTGATTAATATTTTTGTTTATTTTGGGTATATATCCAGAAGTGGGATTGCTGGATCATATGGTAATTCCATTTTTACTATTTTTAGGCTCCTCCATGCTGTTTTCCATAGTGGTTGTACCAACTTACAATCCCTCCAACATGCACAAAGGTTCACTTTTCTCCCCGTACATGCCATCATTTGTTATCTCTTGCCTTTTTAATGATGGCCATTCTAACAAGTAAGATAGAGGAGCACATAGGGGAACCCATAAGGACAGTGTTTCCAAAGCCATTTGCTTGGAAAATGAGAGGACTAAATTTCATGAGTTTTTGTAACCAGTAAGGTTTAGCCTGAAGTTTTAAAGGTCAGTGGGTTTGGCTGGGATAGAGCTTGGAGGGCACTCCCCTGCTTCTGGTGAGAAGGCAGACATACAACTGGGGTGGGAGCAGACAGCATGGAACAGTGATCTGAAGAATGCCTAGGCACACAGGGGGATATTCGCTCTTCTCCAAGCACATTCCTAAGAGACAGCATTCACAGAGATGCCACTCCAGGAACAAAAGAGCTTGCTGCACCATTTCCTTCCCCTATCCTTTAGCATAAACACAGAGCTACCTAAGGGAAACAGCTCAGCACTGAAATTGGCTGCCTAACTTGCTTATACCAAGTCTTACCTCCCTGTTTTCTGGTAGGACTGCCCTTCTCAGTTAAGCTTGCCTTAGTCCCAGTGTGGTGTGCCCCCACCCTTCCAACCACTGAAGACCAGCATGGACCCCTGCCCATATAGTGTCTCATGAGCAGAGAGTTCTGCAAGTCTCAGTTCTAGTGGAGTTGGTGTCGGGTCTCATCTCAGAAGCAGATCAGAGCATAGCTAGTTGAAACTTGCCACATTCAGGCCAGGGACCAAACACTGCAGAGGAGATCCTCTGCAGATGTCTGGCCTGAATGATAGAGCAGCCAAAACACAACAGAAGAGCACATGCAACACACAGTGGAGGTACTCCCTGAAGCACAAGGCCCTGGGTACTAATGATCTTCTTTTCATAAGACCATTACTTTCAAGAGCAGGAGGCATAAATGCATTTTATAACAGAGAGAAGAAAGCAGAGACTTAGATAAAATGACAGCACAGAGAAATTTATGCCAAATGAAAGAAAAACATAAGGTCATGGCCAGAGATCAAATTGAAACAGATATAAGTAACATGACTGATGGAGAATGTAAAGCAACAATCATGAGGATACTCACTAGGCTAGAGAAAAGAAAAGCAAACATCATTGAGTCTCTTACCACAGAGATAATAGAGTTAAAAAGAATAAATCAGAGACGAATAATGCAATAAATGAGATTGGAAACATGATTGATGCAATGAATAGCAGGCTGGAAGAAAGAAAAGAATGAATTAGTAATACAGAAGACAAAATAATGGAATATAATGAATCTGAACAAAAGAGACAAAGATGAATTATGGAACACAAGAATAGAATTAGGGAACTCAGTGATTCCATCAAATTTAATAACACTCATATTATCAGAATCCAAGAAGATAAAAGGGCGAAGAAAATTTATTTCAGGTAATAATAGCAGAAAACTTCCCAAATCTGGAGGAAAGAAACAGATATCCAGATCCAGGAGGCACAGAAAACTCCCATCAAAATCAACAAAAGCAGGCCAACACCAGGAAATTTTGTAATTAAATTTGCAAAATATAGTAATAAAGAAAAAAATCTTAGAAGCAGCAAGACAAAAGAAGTCCTTAACTTTCAAGGGAAGCCCTATAAGGCTAACTAGAGATTTCTCAACAGAAATATGGCAAGCCAGAGGAGAGTGGCATGATATATTCAATGTGCCAAATGGTAAAAGTCTACAGCCAAAAAACTCTATCCAGCAAGGCTATCATTCAAGATTGAAGGAGAGATACAACGTTTTCCAACAAACAAAAACTAAAGGAGTTTGTGCCCACTAATCCAGCCCTGCAGGAAATATTAAAGAGGACTCCTTGTGTGTAGAGGAGAGATCAAAAGTGACAAAGACAAGAAAACATCAGAGAAAATCCTCAGAAACAACAACAAAACAAGTAATAAAATGGCAATATTTCAATGCATATCTTTCTATAGTTATGTTGAATTTAAATGGACTAAATGCTCCAATCAAAAGACATAGGGTGTCAGAATGGTTAAGAAAGCAGACCCATTTGTATACTATCTATAAGAGAGTCAGTTTAGACTCAAAGACATCTTCAGATTGAAAGTGAGGGGGTGGAGAAGCATTTATCACACAAAGGTCAATAGAAGGCCAGAGTAGCAATACTTATATTGGACAAACTCAACTTTAAAACTAAGACTGTAAAAAGAGACAAAGGGGGGTATTACATAACATAAAGGGTATAATCCAACAAGATCTAACAATTATATCTATCTATCATCTATCTATCTATCTATCTATCTATCTATCTATCTATCTATCTATATCTATCTATCTATCCATCTATCATCTATCTATCTATTATCTATCTATCATCTATCTATCTATCTATCATCTATCTATCTATCTATCATCTATCTATCTATCTATCTATATCTACACACACACACACACACACACACATACACACACACACACACTTATGCACCCAACGTGGGAGTACCCAAATACGTAAAACAATTAATAACAGACATAAAGGAATGAATTAATAACAACATAATAATATTAAGGTATTTTAACAACCCACTTACATCAATGGACAGATCATATAAACAAAAAATAAATAAGTAAACAGTGGTTTTGAATGGTACACTGGACCAGATGGACCTAACAGATATATTCAGAACATTCCATCCTAAAAGAGAAGAATACACATTTTTCTCAGGGGAACAAGGAACATTCACCAGAGTAGATCACATATTAGGTCAGAAAACAGGCCTCAGCACATACTAAAATAATTGAAATCATACCATGCAACTTTTCTGACCACAACACTATGAAACTAGAAGTCAGCCACAAGGATAATTCTGTAAAGACCACAAATACATGGAGGTTAGACAACATGCTATTGAACAATAAATGTGTCAACCAGGAAATCAAACATGAAATACAGAAGATACATAAAAATAAAATGTAAACACCTTGGTCCAAAACATTTGGAATGTAGTGGTGGTCCTAAGAGGAAAGTATATAGTAATGCAGTCCTACCTCAAGAATCAGGAAAATCTCAAATAAACAACCTAACCTTATACCTAAAGGAGATTAAAAAAGCACAAGAAATGAGGTCTAAAGCCAGCAGAAAGTAAGAAATAATAAAGATTAGAACAGAAGTAATTGATATAGAAACTAAAAAAATAAAAGAACCAATCAATGAAACCAGTAGTTGATTCTTTTTTTTTATTGTTACTTAAATTTTTTTTCCCAGTGTTCCAAGATTCATTCCCCATTCCCCACACCCAGTGCGCCATGCTTTAGGTGTCCCCAGTACCCACCACCAGGCTCTCCCATCAATCCAACCCCCTCCCTCCAAGTCCCTCAGTTTGTTTCTGTGTCTAAAGTCTCTGTTGTTTCGTTTATCTCCCTGGATTACCCTAGTTCCCATTTACTTTCCTTCTCCCATTGTCCTCCAGGTTACCCCTCATGCACTGCAAGTAAGTGAAACTATGTGATACTTGACTTTCTCTTCTTGGCTTATTTCACTCAGCATAATCTCTTCCAGTCCAGTCTATGTTGCTACAAAAGTTGGATATTCATCCTTTCTGATGGAGGCATAGTATTCCATTGAATATATGTACCACGTCTTCTTTATCCATTCATCTGTTGATGGGCACCTTGGCTCTTTCCACAGTTTGGCGATTGCGGCCATTGCTGCGATGAACATTGGTGTACATATGGCCCTTCTTTTCACTACATCTGTATCTTTGGGGTAAATGCCCAGTAGTGCAATTGCAGGGTCATAGGGTAGCTCTATTTTCAATTTGTAAGGAATCTCCACACTGTTTTCCAAAGCGGCTGCACCAGTTTACATTCCCACCAACAGTGTAAGAGGGTTCCCCTTTCTCCGCAGCCTCTCCAACACTTGTGGTTTCCTGTCTTGTTAATTTTGGCCATTCTGACTGGTATAAGGTGGTATCTCAGTGTGGTTTTGATTTGAATATCCCTGATAGCTAGTGACGCTGAACATTTTTTCATGTGTCTGTTAGCCGTTTGTATATCTTCTATGGAGAAGTGCCTCTTCATGTCTCTTGCCCATTTTTGATGTGTTCATCTTCGTTTTGGGTGTTGAGTTTGAGTAGTTCTTTATAGATATTGGATACCAGCCCTTTGTCTGTAGTGTCATTTGCAAATATCTTCTCCCATTCGGTGGGTTACCTCTTTGTTTAGTTGACTGCTTACTTTGCTGTACAGAAGCTTTTTATTTTGATGAAGTCCCAGAAGTTCATTTTCTCTTTTGTCTCCTTTGCCTTTGGAGACGTGTCTTGAAAGAAGTTGCTGTGGCCGGTGTCAAAGAGGTTACTGCCTACATTCTTTTCCAGGATTTTGATGGAATCCTGCCTCACGTTGAGGTCTTTCATCCATTTCGAGTTTGCCTTTGTGTGTGGTGTAAGAGAATGGTCTAATTTCATTCTTCTACACGTAGCTGTCCAATTTTCCCAGCACCATTTATTGAAGAGACTGTCTTTTTTCCACTGGGTATTTTTTCCTGCTTTGTCAAAGATGATTTGCCCATAGATTGATGGGTCCATATGTGGGCTCTCCACTCTGTTCCATTGGTCTATTTCTCTGTTTTTGTGCCAGTACCATGCTGTCTTGGTAATCACGGCTTTGTAGTAAAGCCTGAAGTCAGGTAATGAGATGCCCCCAGCTTTGCTTTTCTTCTTCAGGAATTCCTTAGCGATTCGGGGTCTTTTCTGGTTCCATATAAATTTTAGGATTGTTCATTGGAATGGCATTGAAAGTATAGATGGCTCTGGGCAGTATAGACATTTTGACAATGTTTATTCTTCTGATCCATGAGCATGGAATGCTCTTCCATCTTTTTGTGTCTTCCTCAATTTCTTTCATGAGTGTTCTGTAGTTCCTCAAGTACAGATCCTTGACTTCATTGGTTAGGTTTATTCCTAAGTATCTTATAGTTTTGGGTGCTATAGTAAATGGAATTGATTCTCTGATTTCCCTTTCTATTTTTTCGTTATTAGTGTATAAGAATGCAACTGATTTCTGTACATTGATTTTGTATCCTGCCACATTACCGAATTGTTGTATGAATTCTAGTAGTTTGGTGGTAGAGTCTTTTGGGTTTTCCACATAAATTATCATGTCGTCCACAAAGAGCGAGAGTTTGACTTCCTCTTTGCCAATCTGAATACCTTTTATTTCTTTCTGTTGCCTGATTGCTGTTGCTAGGACTTCTAACACTATGTTGAACAGTAGTGGTGAGAGTGGGCATCCTTGCCTTGTTCCTGATCTCAGAGGAAAGGCTGTCAGTTTTTCCCCATTGAGGATGATATTTGCTGTGGGTTTTTCGTAGATAGATTTTATGAGATTGAGAAACGTTCCCTCTATCCCTATACTTTGAAGAGTTTTGATCAGGAACGGATGTTGTATTTTGTCAAATGCCTTTTCTGCATCAATTGAGAGTACCATGTGGTTTTTCTCTCTTCTCTTACTGATTTGTTCTATCATGTTGATTGTTTTGCGAGTGTTGAACCACCCTTGCATCCCTGGAATAAAACCCACCTGGTCATGGTGGATAATCTTTTGAATGTATTGTTGGATCCTGTTAGCAAGGATCTTGTTGAGAATCTTGGCATCCGTATTCATCAGTGATATTGGTCTGAAGTTCTCCTTTTTGATGGGATCTTTGTCTGGTTTGGGGATTAGAGTGATGCTGGCTTCATAGAAAGAGTCTGGAAGTTTTCCTTCCGTTTCTATTTTTTGAAAGAGCTTCAGGAGAAGAGGTGTTATTTCTTCCTTGAGTGTTTGGTAGAATTCCCCAGGGAATCCGCCTGGGCCTGGACTCTTGTTTTTGGGGAGGTTTTTGATCACTGCTTCAATCTCATTACTAGATATAGGTCTATTCAGATTGTCAATGTCTTCCTGTTTCAGTCTTGGTAGTTTATAGGTTTCTAGGAATGTATCCTAGAAATTATATGCCAATATGTTTAACAACCTCTTCTAGGTTGTTAAACATATTGGCATATAATTGTTGTTAGTAATTTTTGAGGATTGTTTCTATTTCCTCGGTGTTAGTCGTGATCTCTCCCCTTTTATTCATGATTTTATTAATTTGGGTCTTCTCCCTATTCTTTTGGATTAGTTAGGCCAATGTTTTATCGATCTTATTGATTCTTTCAAAGAACCAGCTTCTAGTTTCGTTGATGCATTCTACTGTATCTGTAGTTTCTGATTCATTCATTTCTTCTCTAATCCTTATTATTTCCTGCATTGTGTGGGGGGTTGGTTTAATTTTTTTTGATTTTCCAGTTCTTTACGGTGTAATGAGAGTTGATGTATTCGGGATTTTTCAATTTTTTTGAGTGAGGCTTGGATGGCTATGAATTTCCCCCTTAGGATGGCCTTTGCTGTATCCCATAGGTTTGGGATCGATGTATCTTCATTCTCATTGGTTTCCATGAAGTGTTTCAGTTCTTCTTTGATTTCTTGGTTGATCCACATATTCTTTTTTTTTTAAAGATTTTATTTATTTATTTGACAGAGAGAAACACAGCCAGAGAGGGAACACAAGCAGAGGGACTGAAAGAGGGAGAAGCAGGCTTCCCGCAGAGCAGGAAGCCTGATGTGGGACTCGATCCCGGGTCTCCAGGATCATGACCTGAGCTGAAGGCAGTCGCTTAACCAACTGAGCCACCCAGGCGCCCCAAGATCCACATATTCTTGAGCAGGATCGTCTTTAGCTTCCAAGTGTTTGATTTTCTCCTGAACTTTTTATGGTGGTTGAGTTCCAGTTTCACGGCATTGTGGTCAGAGAATATGCAGGGAATAATTTCAGTCTTCTGCTATCGGTTGAGCCCTGATTTGTGACATAGTATATGGTCTATTCTGGAGAAAGTTCCATGTGTACTCGAGAAGAATGAGTATTCTGCTGTTTAGGGTGAAATGTTCTGAATATATCTATGAGGTCCATCTGGTCCAATGTGTCATTCAAGGCTCTTGATTCTTTGTTGATATGCTGTTTAGATGATCTGTCCATTGCTGAGAGTGGTGTGTTAAGATCTCCTACAATTAATGTATTTGCATTAATATGACTCTTTATTTTGTTTAACAGTTGTCTTATGTAGTTGGCTGCTCCCATGTTGGGGGCATAAATATTTACAATTGTTAGATCTTCTTGATTTATAGATCCTTTAAGAATGATGTAGTGTCCTTCTGTGTCTTTGACTACAGTCTTTAGCCTAAAAACCAATTTTTCTGATATGAGAATCGCTACCCCGGCTTTCCTTTGGGGTCCTTTGGCATGAAAGATGGTCTTCCATCCCCTCACTTTCAATCTGGGTGTGTCTTTAGAATCCAAATGAGTCTCTTGTAAACAGCATATGGATGGGTCCTGTTGTTTTATCCAGTCTTCAACCCTGTGTCTTTTTATTTGGAGCATTTAGGCCATTCACATTGAGAGTGATTATTGATAGATATGTTTGTATTGACATCATGTTGCCTATGGAGTTCATGTATCTATAGATTACCTCTGTACATTTCTGTTTTGTGTAGCTCTTGGGTTCGTTTCTCCTCTATAGAACCCCTCTTAGCATTTCTTGTAGTGCTGGCTTGGTGGTTGCATAATCTTTTAGACCTTGGTGGTCTTGGAAGCTCTTTATTTCTCCTTCCATTTTGAAAGTCAACCTTGCTGGGTACATTATCCTTGGTTGCATATTTTTGTCATGTAACTTCCTGAATATGTCTTGCCAGCCCTTTCTGGCTTGCCAGGTTTCTGTGGAAAGGTATGACATTATTCTGATGGTCCTCCCTCTATAGGTAAGGGATCTCTTTCTCCTAGCTGCCCTTAAGACATATTCTTTGGTTTTATGATTCGAGAATTTTACTAATATGTGCCTGAAGGTTTTATGGCCTCATTGATCTTGGGGGGGTGTCCTCTCTGCTTCTAGGACATGAACATTTGTTTCATTCCCCAGATTTGGGAAATTTTCATCCATGATTTGTTCAGCAATATTTTCTAGGCTTCTTCTCTCTCTCTCAACTCCTTCAGGGATTCCAATAATTCTTATATTGGAGTGTTTCATGGTATCATTTATTTCCCTTATGCTGTTTTCTTGGGATTTTAGCTGTTTGCTCCAAGACTTCTCTTGCTCCTCCTTCTTAATCCATCTGTCTTCTAAATCGCTGATACGATCTTCAGCTTCACTTACTCTAGGTGTTAGCATATTTAAATTAGATTGCATATCATCTATAGCCTTTCTAACCTCAGCTTTCACTTCTGTTACTATGGCTTCCACTTTGAGACTAATGTTCTTTTCTAAATTAACTGTTGCTTGGACGATTGCTGCCCTGAATTCCATTTCTGTCACATTGTTTATGTTCATTTCCAGTAATTCTGTGACCGAGGTTGCAGTCTAAGGGTTATTCTTCTGTTGGATGTTCCTTCTCCGAGTCATTGTGGCGAGGAGTGGTTGAGGGGTGGCTAACTATATCAGCCACTATCTAGGTGGATTGGTCATTGGAAGGTTTTGGAGCAACCAGAATTCACCACCGAAAAGGGTATCAGAAAGAAAAAAGAAAACGGAAGAGAGGAAGCAAGAAAAGATACCCCTGCCAGCGTTCGGACCGGTGGTAGGATTTATATGGTACAAAACTGTTACAGGGTAAAGAAAAGGGTTATCAAGGGTGAATAAAGAGATCAAAAAGTGAAGCCCAACCTATATGACCCCCAAGACCAGTATTTATATACTACAAAAGCAAAGACAGTTACACAGACACACTGACAAACTAGAATGGGAAGGTGGGCAAGGAATGCGTTTCAGATGCTCCCGAGTTTGTGTTGTCATTATTGTTGGAGGAGCCCACTTTCAAAAGATATAGGGAGATTAGAACTGGTTGTGTATAGGGGTAGTATTGAATAGGGATGTGTGATTGACTTGAGGCTTATAAGTACATGTACACATAAAAGAGAGAATAAAGGAAAGAGGAGAGAAGGGGAAAAAACAGAGAAAGCAAACAGGGAAACAAGAGGCAACAAGAAGAGCAGAAAATATAGGAGTGTGTTTGAAAAAATTTCAAGGTAAAAAATGTTTTGAGGTGTTGTATTGATTATCACGTTGTGATAAAAAGGGGGTTAAAATCGAAAGAAGAAAAACCATGAGAATGTATTTTTAAGCTTAGAATGGAAGCTTTAAAAGTAAAAATAGAAAAAAGTTTAAAAAAGTAAATAAGGTGGAAAACTATCAATAAGTTGTAGGGCTTTTGGTACTTGTAGTCAGTGCCAGGAGTTTAATAAATCGCCTTTCCCCCAATTTGGGGTTTTGCAGTTTGAGTGTTGTCCTTCTGAGCTTCTGGCTTGCTTTCTGGGGGCGGGGCCTTCTACCTGGGCTGAGTCTCTCTGCCCCCTTGCTAGAGGCTGGTCTCCATGGTAACCAGGTTATCAGGTTATGATTCTCTAGTGGCGGAGCGTTCTTTTACGTCTTTTTTCAGCTGCTGAGGAAGTGAGGTCGGAGCAAGATATCTGCGCCCAGACCTCCTTCCCAGAGAGAGACTTTACACAGAGAGGGGTTCTTTCCCACCTCCTGGTTGGCAGCCTGTCACAGCCTGGTAAGAGTGAAGCAACAAGCGGGGGCGTGGGCAGAGGCTGGATTGATCTCTGCCCATGCCCCCACTTGTTGCTTCACTCTCGCACCTCAGAACCACAACTCCTTTTGGATCGCACGACCTTGTCTGTGCCTCGGGACCCGAGGTCTCTCCGGTCCCACGCAAGTCTATAAAATAGCGTTCCCTGAGGTTCCATGCCTGGCCCATGGGGTGGAGAGAAGCGGGAGAGAAAGGCAGCGGTGGAAAAATAGAATCCACACTCGCCGCTCTCGCTGAGATCCACCCATGCCATGAAGCCCTGCTTCTCTGGCTTAAGCAGTGGGGGGATAGACTCCGCACCCCAGCCCCTCTAAGTTCCCTCGAGCTGCAGGGCACTTCCTCTCCATGCAGATTCCTGTCTCCCTGCTGCCGCAGAGGAAAAACTGATTTTGCACCTCACAGGGCATTCTCTGTCCCTGCGGGTCCCGGTCTCCCCGCTCTGGTGGCGGCAGCAGCGGCGAAAAAAAGTCTCCTTGTCTTGCCGTGGGCTCTGCTGTGCTCCCGTTTCTCTCTCTCCCCGATTCAGACCGTAATCTGCTGTTATTCCTCACTCACAGAGCTCTTTCGTGTTGGGGTATTTGCTTTCAATGGTTCAGCTCTGCGGGCTTCCTCCCCCACACCCCTGTCTCTGGGGGCAAGCCTCCGGTCCCTCTCACTTGTTTCTACCTTTTTGCGGATGGTCTTTGTCTCCCGTGGTGATCCAGAAGCGCAAAATATCACATTTCAGGCTGATTTCTTGGGTGCTCACGGTGGTTTTGTAGTGTTTTTTTTTTTTTTGCTGGAATTGAGTGCACTTCAGGGAACTCCCCGAAATGCGGTCACCTGGCCTTCCGCCATCTTCTCTCCATGGGCCGCAAGAATGTTTTTTTATTTAGGCTTCAAAATCTACCTTATCTTTCAAAATAACCACAATTTTATACTTATGGCAGCTCTGTGTCTGTGTCAGTAAGAGAAAAAAAATCCACATGACGTCTTTTTAATATGTATGTACATCATGCATCAAGACAAAAAAGTCATTTCTGAATCCCAAGGCTTCCTGCTAGCTGGTAGTCGTTGATTCTTTGAAAAAAAAAATGAATAAAATTGGTAAACCCCTAGTCAGACTAATCAAAAAGAAAAGAGAAAGGTGTGTGGAGTACTCAGATTTTTCACTGAGCTGTACCCATGCATACCTATGTGAAAGACTGAAAAAACTCTGAATATTCATTTGGGGTTACAAATAAATTTAAGTGAGGGTTCAAATTTGAAAATATGAAATCTACAAATGATGGATATTGACTGTCCTCATATGTGACTTATTTCTTTCCACTTATCTATTCTGACTTAGTAATACTTAAAGGGCATTCTGCCTAGAAGTTGGCATATTCCCAGCCATATGATCTTTTCATAAGACCTATGAAACACAAGAACTATTTTTATCATAAAAAATTCAGAAGTTGTCATTATAACTGAAATAGGATTTGGGGGGTTTTACCTCAAGATTTTATGGTACTCTAGCCATTTTGTAGTACAGACTGCTGCTTGTGGTACTGACTAGTTGGACCAACCTTCCATCCGTCTGTTTATTCTTGACAGAAGGAATATAGTATCCAAATATACTTCATATTCTTTTGGACCAATTTTGCATTTTATTGCATGTATCAACCATTTTTAGTGTATAAATAAGGTGGATCTTGTTTATATGTATCATTAGGAAGTGTATGGTATCATCAGGGCACTTTTTCTCCAATTGACTAGTCAGTTTTACCCTACCTATTAGCATCTTTCATCTCATGAAATTCTTTAGGTTTAAGGAAATTGTCACTTGGTTTTCTGCCAGTGATTAAGAAAGTTCACTTTGGGGGCACCTGGGTGGGTCAGTTGGTTAAGCCACTGCCTTCAGCTCAGGTCATGATCCTGGAGTTCCAGGATCGAGTCCCACATCGGGCTACCAGCTCCCCAGGGAAAGTTTATTTGAAATTTTCTTCTTGGCTTTTTTTGGGGCTGTTTCATCTATCATGTCACATTAGATTTTTTCCTGGATCATGCCATGCATGGTATTGTAAGGATACTCAGTCTGTCATGAAAACAAAGCCCTTATATGTGAAAATAGGGGAAAAGGATATGTATTTTGTTGAAAAATAGATCAAAGAAGTAAAAATCATTATTGAAAAATAATTCCTGAATCTGAGAAACAAAGGTCAGGAAGGCAGCCTTGACATAGTTTTCAGCAGAAGCTTTTCTTGAGAGACCAAGAAGGAGATTGTTTCTATAAAAAAGGGACATTTTATCTTCAAGTATTTCAGACAAGGAAGGGAAAATGTGGAGTGCTTCATTTAAACAGAACTTGCTCCCTTCTCACCTTAGAGTTCCTTATATCTAGAGCCAAAGCCTCTCAGTGAGCCAGACTTCAGAGGCCTGCCCAGGGGCCAATATCTAAGTGCCTTGGAAGAAGTAGAAGTGTAAAAATATCCAAAGGCTTGAAGCAAATTTTGTGGAAAGTTATTTTTGTGTGCATGTTTTACTCCAAAATATAATTAATAATAATAATAATAATAATAATAATAATAAATTATATAGTTTGGAATCTAACCTGGTGTGCCATTGATTCTCTTCTAAATAAAGTGTAATTTGTAGATACATATATTTCTTCCTTCCCCTTTACCTCCAAGATCAATGACATACTTTTGAGTTTCTGAACCTAGATTTCCTTTTTTTCTGGTTTTCTTCTTTATCTCTTAGAGTTCACTTTTGACTTTTCTTCATCATAAAACTTTTTCCTTACATCAAAAGAAAGAAACCCTCTTTTTTCATGTCAAGAGAGTGATTTCTTGTGCTCATTCTATTTAATAATCTGCTGCCCCAGACATCAGCTGTTTCTCCAAGGGGTCTCCAATTTCATGCTTTTGCAGTATTCATCTAGAGGAGAGCCTGTCCATCAGTGTCTGCTTTCAGTTGCTCCCTTAGAATGCTTCAGGTTATTCTTTCCCCAATCCTGACTTTGTTTTTGAATCTTTAAGGCTCTCTCCTTTACCATCTTCAATCTCTCTCTCTCCCTCTCCATTTTTTCCCCATTACCTATAAACAAGCTCAGCTCTATAAGCCCTTGAAATCACAATATAAAACCTGGCCAAAGTGAGCCCCTAAATTGTCTTTGTTGTTCTTGTTAGCAACCATTCTGTTTCTTTCTCCTTTTATCTTCATATTTTTAAAAAAGATATTATTTATTTATTTGACAGAGAGAAACACAGCTAGAGAGGGAACACAAGCAGGGGGAGTGAGAGAGGGAGAAGCAGGATTCCTGCTGAGCAGGGAGCCCAATGAAGGTCTTGATCACGTGACTCTGAGATCATGGCCTGAGCCAAAGACAATCCCTTAAGCAACTGAACCACCCAGGCGTCCCTTATCTTCATATTTTTAAAAATAATAGCCTACCCTTTTTACCACAATTTCCTTTCTCTGCAGTCTCAATCTTTTGTTCCCACCACTCTAGAGAAGTTATTCTAGTCAGGGTTTGGAGTGACTTTGAAATAATCAAATATAGTGACTTGTGCCAGCCTTTCTTCTTTTCCTTAGTCCTTCTTCAACTTTGTCATCGTTAAACCAAACTTCATTGGATGATATTTTAAAAAGTATAAAATAAAAAGTATAAAAGTTTCCCAGCCCTGCTCAAGATTCCTCATTTCTACTTCCAGAAAGTAATAACTGCAACAGTTTATTATATAACCTCCCAGAGATTTTCTATGTATAATTAAACACCTTTTAGTACAAATAGGATCATATTTTATCTAATTTCTTAGTAGACTGCTTTCTCCACTTAAATTATGTCTTGTAGACCTTTCCATATTGGTATATACAGTTACCCCATCAAAAAACGAGCAGTTTTCCCTTGTAAGGATGAGTCATAACTTATTTAACTGGTCTCCCACTGTTGGATGTTTTGGTTGTATCCAAATCACTTTTTTGGGGTTTTCTTATAAAGCAACATGCTTATAAAGCAAATGTATTTACATTTTATTGCTTGTATAATATATCCATAGGATAATTTATGGATTTGGAAATCCTACCAAGCTCCCTCTCTTTTGAAATATTGACATTTTAAATAATATAACAAATACCAATGCAATCTCCAGATTAAGAAATGGAACATGTGCTCACCTTGTATTCTTCCTTCCTATATCTTTTCCCACCCTTATCCCCCAAATAATAACTGATTTTAATTTTGTATTAATCATTTTCTTACTTTAAAAAATAATTTTACCATATATATGGCATGTTTATACATACATCTTTAGATACGTATTTTCAGGTTTTATCTGTTTTCTTTAATCTTTATATAAATTAAATCATACTTCTATGACTTGCTTTTATATTATGTTTGTCTAATTTATCCATGGTGATACACCTAACTCCATCATTTTAGCAGTCTTTTATCCATTGGCTTTCTATCCTCTTGGATCTCTTCCTACTTTGATCACTTCTCCTCTTTTGTTTTCCTCCCTGATTTCCTTCCATCTCTTCAGTCTGGCTGTTTTCTGAGTTTTAGTCCACTGTGCTCTGTTCTTCATTACAATTTCCACTAAGTGACCTTAACCCACTTTTATATATTCTATTCTCTTATTCATGTGGATGACTTCCAGAACTATATTTCTGCCTGTAACCCCTTTGCTGACTGCTAGCCTATCATCTTCAATATTTTTACATGTATATCTTGCTATAGTACCTTAAATAAATTGGATTCAAATAGCATTTGGTGGATATGATTTTATTTTAATTCCATACCCCATGCTTGATGCTGAAGACTCAAGGAAGAATAAGACATGGTCCTGCATTTTGATACAAAAACACAGTGTACAAACTTGAATAAAAGTTTACATGAGTTTATTGCATTTTCCTAGATTTCTTCTGCCTTTACAACACCATCATTTTCCTCCTCTCCCAAGCTCATTCAATTACCTTAGTCTTTCTTTTCCCTAAGACTTCTTACTCCTTTGGTTTTTGATCTTTTCCTCTTGCTTCACATAAGGACTTAGTTACCACATTTATTCAGTTCTTCACTTTTGCATATAATCTTTCTCTTTTCCCCCCTTAAAACCACTCTTCAAAGATCTCCTCTCTTCATACTGAAGCTTTTACAAAAATTTTTTTTCAACCTCAAATTCATTCTGTAAGTTGTACACTGTTTAAGCTTTCCAATATTCAGCACTTAATATTGTTATTCACCCACTCAAAAAGCTTTAATAGTTTTCTGGTGCTTATTAAGCAAGATCTAAATTCCATAGTATTATATTTAGGGCCAAATAGTCTGACCCAAAGCTCTCTTCAACAACCTCTCTTGTCACTGATTTCCTGTGGAGGATTTGCAAACTCTGATGACCATAATCATTAGGAAGATATTGCAAATTAGTGAATCTGGCTAAGTGAGGACTGTGATGAACTGGGAAGCAAATTTTCCACTGAGGGTGTACAGCTTGTGGCTAAACTTAAGCCGATTATTTGTGTGTGGAAATTGTAATCCCAGTGTTGCCAGAGTTTTCATTTTTTTCTAGAGAAACCAGAAATCCAGATTTTTATATAAAATCTTTGCATTTTTATATATTGGCCACTAATAAAACTCTGTTTTATCAAAAGAACATGTGGCTGAGGCTTGCCAATTTAGGGCTTCTCCCCTATGTAACTCTAGCCAGGTTGACACACCACTTGGATTCTCAACTCTATTTTGCCTGCCTTAAATATCTTCAGCCATTCTTTCAACTTCTCAGAATCTGTTATAACCTAGCTCTTTTGAGAAATTTTCCTGGCTGGAAAACTTGATTTCCTAGGGCACTTATTATATCTTTTAATAATTAGGCATTAAAAATGTCTTATATTTTCTGGCTGTTTTTCTTTCCTGTTCTTACGTTTCTTAGAATAGTTTTATAATTATACAGATAATATAAATTTATTATAATTTTAAAAATATATAATAAATTGTCCAACTTAACTAATGACCCTTTGTGCTACCACTAAACAAAAATACTGTAAACAGCATTATATGCCCTTATTTCTTTCTAGGCACTGTGAAAACTCTCTATCTCTCTCTTTACCTCTATCTCTCTCCATTTATCTCTAAGTTACCTTTCTTGAGGCTTGTATCAGTTTACATTCCGATAAACAATGTAAGAGAATACTCTTTGCCCATCACTGTTTTTAAAAATATTTTTAAATTTATTTTTAAATTCAATTATAATTAATATACAGTATTATATTAGTTTCAGGTATATAATATAATGATTCAACAATTCTATGTATTACCTGGTGCTCATCATAATAAGTGTACTATTTAAAAAAAATTTAGACTGAATGTGCACATGAGCAGAGGTGAGGAGAGGGGCAGAGGGAGAGGGAGAGGGAGAGAGAAATTCTTAATCAGGCTCAATCCCTAACCCTGAGATCATGACCTGAGCTGAAATCAAGAGTTAGACACTTAACTGACTGAGCCACCCAGATGCCAAACGGTAAGTGTACCCTTAAAACCCTTCAACTATTTCACACATACTCCACCCACCTCCCCTTTGGCAACCACTAGTTTGATCTCTATATTTAAGAATGTGCTTTTGTTTATCATTTTTTCTTTATTTGTTTCTTAAAGTCCACATATCAGTGAAATCATATATTACTAGTCTTTCTCTGATTGACTTATTATACTTAGTATTATATACCATAGATCCACCCATGTTATTGCAAATGGCAAGATTTAATTCTTTTATATGGCTGAGTAATATTCCACATATTGCAAATGGTAAGATTTTATTCTTTTATATGGCTTTAATAATATTCCATATATACATGGATATATATACCTATATATGTATAGCAAATGGCAAGATTTTATTCTTTTATTCTTTTATATGGATGAGTAATATTCTCTCTAATATGCATATACATATACATATACATATATATATACACATATATATACATATACATATCAAAGGATGCATGTGTTGCTCCATATCTTGCCTATTGTAAATAATGCTACAATAAAAATAGGAGTGCACACATCTTTTTGAATTAGTGTTTTAGTATTCTCTGGGTAAATACCCAGTAGTTGGATTACTGGATCATATGGTAATTCTATTTGTAATTTTTTGAGGAGCCTCTATATGCTTTCCACAGAAGGCACACCAGGTACATTTCTTTTTTTTTTTTCTAAGATTTTATTTATTTGACAGACAGAAACACAGCCAGAGAGGGAACACAAGCAGGGGGACTGAGAGGGGGAGAAGAAGGCTTTCTGCTGAGCAGGGAGCCCGATGCGGGACTCGATCCCAGGTCTCCGGGATCATGACCTGAGCCGAAGGCAGTCGCTTAACCAACTGAGCCACCCAGGCTCCCCTCTTTATTTTTTTTTCTTGTCTAATTTCTGTGGCTAGTACTTTCAGTACTATGTTGAATAAAACTGGTAACAGTAGGCACAATCGCATCATTCGTGACCTTAGGGGGATAGCCCTCAGTATTTCATCATTGAGTATAGTGTTTGTTGTGGGATTTTCATATATGGCCTTTATTATGCTGAGGTATGTTTCTTCTAAATCTACTTTGTTGAGAGTTTTTTTTTAAATCATAAATGGATGTTGTACTTTGTTAAATGCTTTTTATACATCTATTGAAATGATCATATGGTTCTTATCCTTTCTCTTGTTGATCTGATATATGACATTCATTGATTTGAGAATACTGAACCACCTAGGACAGCAGGAATAAATCCCACTTGATCAAGGTGAATGATTTTTTAATGTATTGTTGGAATTGGTTTACTAATATTTTGTTGAAGATTTTTGCATCACCAGAGGTATTAGCCTGTAGTTTTATTTTCTTTCTTTTAATAGTGTCCTCATCTGTTTTTGGGATCAGGATAATGCTGGCCTTGTAGAATTAATTTGGAAGTTTTCTTTATTTTTCTATTTTCAGAGTAGCTTGAGAAGAATGGGTATAAATTCTTCTTTAAATGTTTTGTAGAATTTACCTGTGAAGCCATCATTGTCTTGGCTTTCATTTGTTGGGAGATTTTGATTACTAATTCAATATTCTTGCTAGTAATAAATCTATTCATATTTTCTACTTCTTCATGATTCAGTCTTGGAATATTTGTTTTTAGCAAATTAGCCATTTGTTCTAGGTTGTCCAATTTGTTAGTGCATAAAGTTTTTTTTTTAAAGATTTTATTTATTTGACAGAGAGATCACAAATAGGCAGAGAGGCAGGCAGAGAGAGAGAGGAGGAAGCAGGCTCCCTGCTGAGCAGAGAGCTAGACGCGGGCCTCTATCCCAGGACCCTGAGATCATGACCTGAGCCTAAGGCAGAGGCTTTAACCCACTGTCCTTTTTGTTTCTGTGGTGTTGGTTGTTAATTCTCCTCTTTCATTCCTGATTTTTTTATTTGAGTCCTCTCACTTTTTATGTGATCAGTCTGGTTAAAGATTTATTAATTTTGTTGATCTTTTCAAAGAACCACCTCCAGGTTTTATTGATTTGTTCTATTGTGTTTTTAGTCTCTATTTTGTGCATTCCTGCTCTAATCTTTATTATTTCCTTTCTTCTATTGGCTGTGGTCTTTCTTCTTCATTTTCTTTAAGTGTAGTGTTCCTTTTTTAGGTGTAAGGTAGGTTGTTTGAGGTTTTTCTTGATTCTTGGGGTAGGCCACTATTGCTGTATTCTTCCATTTTAGATCAGCTTTTGTTACATCCCAATGATTTTGGATCATTATGTTTTTATTTTTAATTATCTAAAGTTTTGGCTATAACATCAATATACTTCTTATTTTGTACTAAGTGAAATGAAAAAAAAATTAATGGACAATAATGTTCTCTTTGTGCTGCTTTCAAATCAGTGATACACTTTATCTGATGATTATATTATCCTGATCAGTCTTAGCTAATATTTAGTAACCCAAAAGTGAATGAAACTTATTTATTCTAATGTCTGTGTGACTTTGGGATCATTTTTTTTTCCTGACTAGACTTAATCTAATCTTAGTGTAAGTAACTCAATTGTTCCAATCCATTAGAAATGACCACCAAATAAACTGATAAAGATTAAAAGATTGTTTTGACTATTCAAGGCCCCTTGTAATTCCATAGGAATTTGAGGATCAGCTTTTCCATTTCCATGAAGAGAAGGCTATTGGAATTTTGATAGAGACAGTGTCTTTTTATTATGTATTTGCCTGAATATCAGCAAATATGGATATTTTTTGATACTTATCAACCATTTGTGTCTCTTATTTTATAAATTGTCTGATGATGCTCTCTGCCCATGAATCTATTAAGGTTTATATAATTGTTTTTTATTTATTCAAATTAGCTCTTTATATATTAATAATAATATATTATTGCAACTTGTTTGAAATTTTTCAATAATCCTTTTCAATGGAAAAAATAAAATATTTTTTTCATGTTGTTATGTCTATTCAGTCTTTTCCAGTATGGCTCCTACTATCTTTCTTTCTATTTTTTTTTAAGATTTTATTTATTTGACAGAGAGAGGGAACACAAGCAGGGGGAGTGAGAGAGGGAGAAGCAGGCTTCCTGTGGAGCAGGGAGCCTGATGTGGGACTTAATCCCAGGTCTCCGGGATCATGACCTGAGCTGAAGGTAGTCGCTTAACCAACTGAGCCACCCAGGCGCCCCTCCTACTATCTTTCTTAAGCTCAGTAAGTTCTGCCTCATTCTGACAATAGGTTAATATTGACAAATTTTCTTCTAGTTGAAAACATTTAAAAATACTTAATTCTTTAATCTGTTATGTTGGTATATGATGCAAAATTTTTAAGGGATTTTTTTTTCCTGACATAACATATTCTGTCTTTAGAAAATAACCCTTGCTTTTCCTACACATTTTTTTTAGTCATTTATTTAATTCTTATGTATCTTAGCCCTGGAGTTTGAATCTGTTTTTGTGCTTCTTTTTGTTATTGGTATGACTGTCTGCTTTTACATCAGACCCAAATTATTTTCATTATTATAATGTTGGAGTGTGTTTTACTATACAGTAAAAATCAATATTCTGTCATTATTTTTTCTCCCAAAGTTAGATATTTTTATCTACATGTCCCAAATAGATTTTTGGTTATTTGAGGACAAAAGTATACTCTATTCATCTATTTATTATCCCCACTACCATTTTGGCCAGTATAGTGCCTTGCACAATTAATTTTGATTCAATTTTTTAGATTGCACATTTTATAGGTTCTAAGTTTTTGTTTTTATACTTGTGTTCTGAATAACCAAATCCATCTCTGCACCTTAGGATCTTTGATATTGAGCCTCACATATAAGGTTGTTTCTTAAACATTTCTTATTTTTTAGTCTGAGTGCTCTTTTCGACTTTAGGGGCTCTGGTTTTCTGGAATGCCTTTTTCTTCCAATGTCATGTCACGCATTTAATAAGTGTTAATTTTGTGTAGACTCTTCTAGAGAGAATCAGACTAATATCCTGGCAAAATGGAACTGAGACTTGACACTCCTTCTATTTTGCCTCTTCTTCACTATCATCTGTTAACATTACCTCAAAATATTTGGACCCTTCTTTTTTTTTTAAAGATTTTATTTATTTGACAGAGAGAAACACAGCCAGAGAGGGAACACAAGCAGGGGGAGTGAGAGGGAGAAGCAGGCTTCCTGCAGAGCAGGGAGCCCGATGTGGGGCTCGATGTGGGGCTCGATCCTGGGTCTCCGGGATCATGACCTGAGCTGAAGGCAGTCGCTTAACCAACTGAGCCACCCAGGTGCCCCTATTTGGACCCTTCTTAAATGCTGCCTTATTTTACTCTCTTTTTCTTATCTTAGTTACAGTGCTTACTAAATCTAGATATTCATGTATTTATTTATTATTATGTTTACCCATCCATTTCAATTTAATCCCACTGCTAAGATCCTGAGCCATCATTTAGTTGTCCCTGACCATGAGCCACAGAGTTATTGTTTTTGGCCTTCCTGCAATGTACAACTCATTTTATATAATGTGTAAATGGTAGTAGCTCAGATCACTCCCTTCCTCTAAGAAATCCATTGAGCTTCTTTCTTAAATTATACTAGGGCTTGGTGTGCATTCTACTTGTAGGCTCTTTTAGTATCTGCCTATAAAAATCAGATAAAAGTTTGTTTACCATTAAGGCACAGTTACGGAAAAGTATCTGAGTATTGCCTTGGCCCTTCTGTGTGATCTGAGAAGGTTGTGCTATGCTCACCAACAGAGAATGATGCTTCCTTCTTCCATCTGTCTTAAGTAGAGTTACTCAAATACTGTTTCAGGTAGTCAGTTCCTGTATCTTTGGCACTACTACAGAGACAGCCCCCATAGCCAACTACTTCCTGTGCAGAGGAAGCACATGTAGAATGTTGGCTGATCTATACATTTCTAGGGTGCCTGTCACTATTTTGACAGATATCAGCAAGAAAAACTCAAAATGACCTTGGTGAATTAGGAAAAAAAATCTTACCACAATAATGAAAGATAAAATGATGTACTATCATAGGGAGAAGAAAACCCAAATTTATAAAAACAAAGTTTAAAAAGACAGGCTAGTCCCCAGCATCACAAAGATCTGAGAGTTATAGTTGATTTCAAACTAATTCCAATCAAGGGCTATAGTGCCATGCTGAAAAAAAAATCAAAATGTTAAATATATGATTTTTTATTAGACTGAGGAATCTAAGAAAAGTGCATATAAAATATTATTACTTATGATCATCAGTAACTGTTTTACATTGAACAAAGCCCTTTTATGTACATTATAAATTTATTTGGTCCTGAAAATGACCCTATGGATTATTTATTATTGTAATCCTCATTTAATGGAAGATAAAACAGACTCAGGAAAGTTAAATTAAATGCTTCAGGGAATACAGGAAGATCTGGTTTTAAACTCAGATCTTTTGACTTCAAATGTGATGTGATTCCCACTACACCATAGTGCCTCCTAGGAAAAGTAAGCAGAGGAAGATTACTTATACCAAAATACTAATATACTATATATATACTAAACATATATATTATATAATATTTTATATATATAATTTATTTATTTTATCTTTAAAGATTTTTTTAAATATTTATTTATTTATTTATTTATTTGACAGAGAAAAACACAGCTAGAGAGGGAACACAAGCAGGGGGAGTGAGAGAGGGAGAAGCAAGCTTCCCGCCTAGCAGGGAGCCCGATGTGGGGCTCGATCCCGGGTCCCCTGGGATCATGACCTGAGCTTAAGGCACTCAGTTAACCAACGGAGCTACCCAGGCACCCCTACACAAAAATTGTATATGTTGAAGAAATTACCTGTAGGGAGTGGGATAGGGGTCAATGTGTATGCAGAGAGGGAAAATTTATTGCTTTTATAATAGAAAATTTAAAAAAATTAGATAGTTATCACCAGAAACACTTCTGCTGATAGAAAATTAAATATTTCACTTTCATTTATACTCTATTTCTGCATTAAAAAGTTAAAATAGTGCTTTGCTGAAAACCAGTGATTTCTTCTATTTTATTGGTCACTGATGAACTCTCTAGTCCCGTATCCAAACCAGGAGTAGGTGACATAAAAATAAGGAGAATATTGCCCTTGCCCTCAAGGGCTCTCTTTTGGGGCAGTGGCCGATGTATAAAATACAGCATTACTGTATATTATAATAAAAGTATGTGTGGCCAGAATGCTTCAGGGTTAAGGAGCTATCTAGTCTAGGTGTACTGGTTAAGGTTTTTTTTAGCTGATTTTGAAGCTTGAATAGAACCTAGATTACTTACATTGAAGCAGGGAGGATTTCAGTTAGACCTTAAGAAGAAATTTAAAATATTAGGTTAAGAACTATAATGTCCCATTGAAGGAGGTAAGATTTTTTTTAACCTCAGGAAGATATAAAGGTAAAAGATAATCTTCCCCAAAGTAGGGTAAGGTACAAGACCTCTTTGAGATCTGGTGTTTTTATGATAAATTAGGAACTAATCCTACCTGTCCAATGATTTGCAAAATCAAGCAGCAGACATAATGGGAATCATGCAGTGCACCTAAAAGCAATTCAGTAAAAATGTTTCTATTCCCTTTACACTCAATTTATGTGAATATGTATTTGGAAAAAGTTGTATTCATTGTAAGCAGATGTTCCTGTGCTTTCATCTAAGTAATAATAGGAAGCAGTAAAAGGAGACAGTGATGGATATAAGGCAGTGAGATTGAACAGTGTAGATGGTACCAATGCAATTTTTGAAAAAAAAGAAAAAGAAAATTGTTGCCTCCTGGTGAATTTCTTTTCTTTTCTTTATAAAAGATTTTATTTATTTATTTATTTATTTATTTATTTATTTATTTATTTGACAGAGAAAAACAGAGCTAGAGAGGGAACACAAGCAGGGAGACTGAGAGAGGGAGAAGCAGGCTTCCCACGGAGCAGGGAGCCCAATGCCCCCTAGATCCTGAGACTCTGGGATCATGACCTGAGCTGAAGGCAGATGCTTAATGACTGAGTCACTCAGGTGCCCCCTCCTGAGGAATTTCTTTTGAAAACAAATACGTGGTTGTGTTAGAAAAACCAAGGTAATCAATCTGGTTGAACGCATCAAAGTAGAGGTTTATTAAGATCACTCTCATCTGAGGATCTTGAATCTTAGAATATATGGATATCAAGGATCAGCTTGTTTTAAGAGTAGATTTCCTATATTATTAAATCTACTAGAAGTAAGACAGTATAATGATTAAGAGTATAGAACCAGACTGCCTGGGTTTAAATGCTTGTTCTTACTAACAATTATGCAATCATGGGTAAGATTTTTCACCTCCTTGTGTTTCATTCCTTTCATCTATAAAATGGAGATGATGATAAAGAAAATGATCTATTTATAAGGTTGTTTGAGGATTAAATAAGTAAATATGCATAGGAAAATTAGAGTACTACTTGGAACATGGTAAGTGCCATATAATATGAGTCCAGGATTTTATAGTTTTCAAAGTCATCCCCGAGACCCTTGTGGGAAGAGCTATGCCACATTTGATGGATGAGGTTAAAGGCTCAAAGGTGATGAGTAGCTTATTCAAAAGTCAAGCAGAAGCAGCTCTTCAACCAGGTCTTCATACCTCATTCAGTGTTCTTTCCTGTCATTGGGCCCACATTTTGTCCTAGAATTTCCTTACGGAACTGAGAAAAATAATTTTGTTTATTTGTATTTGTTTCTCTTGCTGGTATGAAAATTTCCAACTTAGCCCCTTAAAACATCACACATCTATTACCTTATTGTTTTGTGGGGTTAGGAGACTGGGCACAACTTAGCTGAATCTTTTACTCAGAGTCTCACAAAATTGCAATCAAAGTGTCAGCTGGGCTGCATTCTCTTCTTGAGGATTAGCTAAGGAAGGATCTGCTTCCAGTCTCCTTCAGGTTGTTAGTCTAATCTAGTACTTTGCAGCTATGGAACTCATGGCAGCTTGCTTCTTCACAGGCTGCAGTGGAGAGAGTTTCTGCTGCTTGGAGTCTCCCATTTAATATAAGGCCTAATTCTGATTTTAAGGGGCTCATCTTATTAGGTCAGGTCCAAGTAAGATAATCTCCCTTTGATCAATTAAAAGTTAATTAGGCATCTTAATTACCTCTGAGAAAATTCTTTTACCTTCACCCTAATGTATAATAGCATCATAGGAAGGAGTGACAGCCTATCACCTCTGACATATTTTATTGATTAGAAATAGTTTTCAGGTTTTGCTGTCCCCCCACTCAAAGGGACTACACATTGTGGGTTACCCTAGAGTGTCCACCACATAGTCCATTATTTTCAAGCTGCTTATAAGAGAGGATGATAATGTACTTTCAAGAGAATCAAGTGATTTTAAAAGTCGAAGTCATGACTTGAATCAGAGTATATATGAACAAATAGCTCTCTGAGAGAAGAGGTAAAAGTGCCTCCCATTCAACTAGTTTGTCTTTCTCAATAGTTTGCTTTTCTTTTCCATCTAGGTATACTCTCACTAAAGATACCTCACTCCCTGAGCTGCTATTATATACAGACATCCATTGTTTTCACTTTATAACCAGTGATAGGGCAGTTAAAAATATGAGCAAATGTATTAAAGCCTCCTTCAGTACATACTAATAGAAGATGTTTGAATAATTTTCTGTATTTTGCATTTTTTAAAGATTTTATTTATTTGTCTGAGAAAGAGAGAGCAGGAGAGAGAGAGCAAGAGTGCACAATTATGGAGAAAGGCAGAGGGAGAGGGAGAAGCAGACTCCCCACTGAGCAGGGAGTACAACATGGGCCTCGATCCCAGGACTCCAGCATCATGATCTGAGTTGAAGACAGACACTTAACTTACTGAGCCACCCAGACACCCCTATTTTGCATATGTTTGAAAGCTCTTTAATGTGTTTGTAAAATGGACATATATGTTGATAAATAATAAATAAGGAATGGTTGGCATAGATGCATTACAATGTCTGAAAATAATTTTCAAGAACCACCAGACTGTGCTGTTGTGGTTATTATCTTTCTTCTCCCAGTCTACCTGTGGATTTCTTGGGCCCATGAGCAAACATCCAGTGTCCCAAATGCTTGTACTCTACTACAGTTCTTCTGGAAGTCCACTATAGGAAATCATGCTGAAACTTGTACTAGGTAATGCAACAATAAGAATGAAATATGGGTTGCTTACATCCCAGATGTGCTTTAGAGAAAAAGCTAGGCCCCCAATTGCTTTCCCTAGTAGCTTCTTCTCAGGAGTATAAAGGGAATGTACAGTGACAGCTGCATGAATTAAATGAGATGATCTTGTCAATGCTAGATTATTTTTTATAAAGAAGCCACCAGATCTGGTCTGTCATAATAGACCAAAAAATTGTTAAAAAGTATACTTTATATTATCATGAAAGGCATAGAGACCTGACAGAAGCTTTGGTCAAGAAAAGTGGCAATGGGTCTCTTAGTGTTTGGTTTGCACCATATT
The DNA here is from genome assembly GCA_004023965.1 of Spilogale gracilis. Classification (NCBI taxonomy): domain Eukaryota; kingdom Metazoa; phylum Chordata; class Mammalia; order Carnivora; family Mephitidae; genus Spilogale; species Spilogale gracilis. Next base: position 219,120 of record PITA01000261.1, on the reverse strand, counting down.
TAGTACTCATCGATGGTGAATAAATATTATTTATTTAAGATTTTATTTATTTATTTGATAGAGAAATAGAAAGCACAAGTAGGCAGAGAAACAGGCAGAGGGAGAGGGAGAAGCAGGTTTTCTGCTGAGTAGGAAACCCAATGTGGGGCTTGATTCCAGGGCCCTGGGATCATGACCTGAGCTGAGATTAACAAACTGAGCCACCCAAGTGTCCCATTGCTTTGTATTTAGATAAGGCCTATATATGAAAGAAAAAATTAAAGAGTGCTGCTAGGCCTAGGGATATTATCTCCTAGATATGGAGCTTGCCATATAGCTATTCTTTGCCTCAGCCTTCACACAACATACTCTAAATAAGTGGTTGTTGACCATCTACCTTTTGACTAGGGGTGGCATAGGATTATAGCAAGGGATACAAAAATACATGCCCACCAAACATTGCTTATAGAATAAATAAATAATGTACTTTGGATATCCATGTACTACTATAGAAAAATATATAGATATTGCTATGATGAATAAATGTTTATTTATTTTATTTATGTTCATTTATAAATGTTGCTGGATTTGTTGCAGGTTTTGTTATTGAGTGTTTTTTCAATCAAATATCCCAAATATGTGATTCCTGTGTGTGTGTTTGCATATGGGTGAAAAAGAGACAGATAAATTTATATTTTTTAAGTTTAAAAGAGATCCACAAAGCTTAGAAAATTGGGATCCATTGCTCTAAATACCTTATTCTAGTAAGAAGAAAATGTGACTTTGTCTAAATCTCACCTTTTCTAAGCAGCTCCAAAGGGACTGTATACAATTATCCTTCTTTTGATGGCTAAAGTTTCTTTCTCTTTAGGCATTGATACTGGGAAAGACACAATAGTTGCTCCAATTGCAATAATAACTTCCCCCTAAATAACATCTTTTATCTGATGCTCTTTAAATTCTATATGATGAGATCTCACTACAGGGAAAAGAAACACACAACCAAGAGATTCTGTAGCTGGGAATAGAATCAAGGTGGGATAAATCCCTCCAACATATGTTCTTCCTATAGAGACCTGCCTATATCTGAAAGGGTGTGGCTTGTATGTTTCTTTTTTTAAATAATAATTTATTTTGGGGCACCTGGGTGGCTCAGTTGGTTAAGCAACTGCCTTCGGCTCAGGGCATGATTCCGGAGACTTGGGATCGAGTCCCACATCGGGCTCCCTGCTTGGCAGGAAGCCTGCTTCTCCCTCTCTCACTCCCCCTGCTTGTGTTCCCTCTCTGGCTGTGTTTCTCTCTGTCAAATAAATAAAAAAATTTTTTTAATAATTTATTTTATTTTTTCAGTGGTCCGGTCCAAGATTCATTGTTTATGCCCCACGCTCCCAGTGCTCCATGAAATTCATGCCCTCAATAACCACCAACAGGCTCTCCCATTCCCCCACTCCTTCCCTTACAAACCCCTCAGTTCATTTCTCGGAGTCCAAAGTCTCTCATGCTTCATATCCCTCTCTAATTTACCCCAGTTCACATTTCCTTTCCTTCTCCCACTGTCCTCCATGTTACTCCTTATGCTCCCCAAGTAAGTCAAACCATATGATACTTGACTTTCCCTGCTGACTTATTTAACTCAGCATAATTTCCTCCAATCCTGTCCATGTTGCTACAAAAGTTGGGTTTCATCCTTTCTGATGGAGGCATAATATTCCATTGTATATATGTACCATATCTTCTTTATCCAATCGTCTGTTGAAGGGCACCTTGGTTCTTTCTACAGTTTGGCAATTGTGGCCATTGCTACAATGAATATTGGGTTACATATGGCCCTTCTTTTCAATACATTTGTATCTTTGGGGTAAATACTTAGTAGGGCAATTGCAGGGTCATATGGTAGTTCTATTTTTTAATGTTTTAAGGAATATGCACACTGTTTTCCAAAGCGGCTGCACCATCTTACATTCTCACCAACAGTGTAAGAGGGTTCCCCTTTCTCCACAGCCTCTCCAACACTTGTTATTTTCTGTCCTGTTAATTTTGGCCATTCCGACTGGTACCTCAATGTGGTTTTGCTTTGAATTTCCCTGATAGCTAATGATGACAAACATATTTTCATGTGTTTGTTAGCTATTTGTATGTCTTCTATGGAAAAGTTTCTGTTCATGTCTCCTGCCCATTTTTGATGTGATCTTTTTTTTTTTTTTTTTTCGGTTGTTGAGTTTGAGGAGTTCTTTATAGATCTTGGATATCAACCCTTTGTCTGTAGTGTCATTTGTAAATATCTTCTCCCATTCCGTGGGTTACCTCTTTGTTTTGTTGACTGTTTCCTTTGCTCTGCAGAAGCTTTTTATTTTGATGAAGTCCCAAAAGTTCATTTTCGCTTTTGTTTCCTTTGCCTTTGGAGACATGTCTTGAAAGAAGTTGCTGTGGCTGATATCAAAGAGGTTAGTGCCTATGTTCTTCTCTAGGATTTTACTAGATTCCTGTCTCACATTGAGGTCTTTCATCCTTTTCAAGATTATCTTTGTGTCTGGTGGAAGAGAATGGTCAAATTTCATTCTTTTATACACATCTGTCCAATTTTCCCAGCACCATTTATTGAAGAGACTATCTTTTTTCCACTGGATATTTTTTCTTGCTTTGCCAAAGATTATTTGACCAATGAGTTGAGGGTCCATATCTGGACTCTTTACTTTATTCCATTGGTCTATGTGTCTGTTTTTATGCTAGTACCATGTTGTCTTGGTGATCAAAGATTTGTAATAAAGCTCAAAATCAGGTAACATGATGCTCCCTAGCTTTGTTTTTCTTTTTTAACATTTCCTTAGCAATTCAGGGTCTTTTCTGGTTCCGTATAAATTTTAGAATTGTTTGTTCCAGCACTTTGAAAATGGTGGAATATTGATTGGAATGGCATTGAAAGTATAGATAGCTCTGGGCAGTATAGACATTTTAATAATGTTTATTCTTCCAATCTGTGAGCATGGAATGTTCTTCCATCTTTTTGTGTCTTCTCAAATTTCTTTCATGAGTGTTCTGTAGTTCAAGTACCGATCCTTTACTTCTTTGGTTAGGTTTATTCCAAAGTAAATTATGGTTTTTGGTGTTATTGTAAATGAAATCGATGCTCTAATTGCCCTTTCTACAGTTCCATTGTTACTGTATAAGAGAACAACCTATTTCTGTATATTGATTTATATTCTGCCACATTACTGAATTGCTGTATGAGTTTTAGTAGTTTGAGGGTGGAGTCTTTGGGGTTTTCCATGTAAAGTATCATGTCATCTGCAAAGAGAGAGAGTTTGACTTCTTTGCCAATTGGAATATTTTTATTTCTTTTTGTTGTGTGATTGCTGTTGCTAGGACTTCTAACACTATGTTGAATAACAGTAGTGAGAGTGGGCATCCTTGTCTTGTTTCTGATCTCAGTGGGAGGGCTGGTAGCTTTTCCTCATTGAGAATGATATTTGCTGTGGGTTTTTCATGGGTGGATTTTATGAGGTTGAGGAATGTTCCCTCTATCCCTATACTTTGAAGAGTTTTAATCAGGAGCAGATGCTCTATTTTGTCAAATGCTTTTTCTGCATTGAGAAGACCATGTGGTCCTTCTCTCTTCTCTTATTGATTTGTTCTATTACACTGATTGATTTGTGATTGTTGAACCACCTTCGCATCTCAGGGATAAATCCCACCTCCTCATTGTGGATTATCTTTTTAATGTACTGTTGGATCCTATTAGCTAGGATCTTGTTGAAAATCTTGGCATCTACGTTCATCAGGGATATTGGTCTGAAATTCTCCTCTTTGATAGGGTCTTTGCCTGTTTTTGGATTAAAGTAATGCTGACTTCGTAGAAAAAGTTTGGAAGTTTTCCTTTTGTTTCTATTTTTTGAAACAGCTTCAGGAGAACAGGTATTATTTCTTCTTTGAATATTTGGTAGAATTCCTCAGGGAATCCATCAAGCTCTTGTTTTTGGGGAGGTTTTTGATCACTGCTTCAATCTTGTTACTAGAAATTGGTCTATTCAGGTTGTTCATTTCTACCTGTTTCAGTCTTGGAAGTTTATAGGTTTCAAGGAATGCATCCATATCATCTAGGTTGTTTAACTTATTGCCATATAACTGTTGATAGTAATTTCTGATGATTGTTTCTATTTCCTTGGTGTTAGTCATGATTTTTCCCCCTTCTTTCACAATTTTATTAATTTGGGTCCTCTTCATTTCTTTTGGATTAGTTTGGCCAATGGCTTATGGATCTTATTAATTCTCTCAAAGAACCATCTTCTAGTTTCATTGATGTGTTCTACTGTATCTCTAGTTTCTAATTAGTTGATCTCTGCTCTAATCTTAATTAATTTCTGTCTTGTGTGTGGGGTTGGCTTAATTTGTTGTTGATTTTCCAGTCCTTTAAGGTGTAACGAGAGTTGGTGTATTTGGGATTTTTCCATTTTTTTGAGTGAGGCTTGGATAGCTATATATTTCCCCCTTAGGACCACTTTTGCCATATCCCATAGGTTCTGGATGGATGTATCATCATTCTCATTGGTTTCCATGAAATGCTTAAGTTCTTCTTTGATTTCCTGGTTGATCCAAACATTTTTGAGCAGCATGGTCTTTAGCTTCCATGTGTTTGAGTTCCTTCCAGCTTTTTCTTGTGGTTGAGTTCCAGTTTCCAGGCATTGTGTTCAGAGAATATGCAGAGAATAATCTCAGTCTTTTTGTATCAGTTGAGCCCTGATTTGTAACCTAACATGTGGTTTATTCTGTAGAAAGCTCCATGTGCGCTTGAGAAGAATAAATATTCTGTTGTTTTAGAATGGAATGTCTGGAGTATATCTATGAGATCGATCTGGTTCAATGTGTAATTAAAATCTCTTGTTTCTTTGTTGATTTTCTGTTTAGATGATCTGTCCATTGTTGAGAGTGGTGTGTTAAGATCTCCTACAATTAATGTATTTGTATCAATATGACTCTTTATTTTGCTTAACAGTTGGCTTATGTAGTTGGCTGCTTCTATATTGGGGACATAAATATTTATAATTGTTAGATTTTCTTGGTGTATAGACCCTTTAAGAATTATGTAGTGTCCTTCTGTATCTCTGACTACAGTCTTTAGCTTAAAATCTAATTTACCTGATAGAAGGATCGCTACACCAGCTTTCCTTTGAGGCCCATTGTCATGCAAGATAGTTCTCCATCCCCTCACTTTCAGTCTGGCTGTATCTTTAGATTCAAAATGTGTCTCTTGTAGACAGCATATGGACAGTTCCTGTCATTTTATCCTGTCTGCAAGCCTGTGCCATTTTATGGGAGCATTTAGGCCACTCACATTGAGAGTTATTATTGAAAGATATGCTTTTGTTGACATCATGTTGCCTGTTAAGTCCTTCTTTCTTTAGATTGCCTCTGTAAATTTTCATTCTATGTCACTCATGGGTTTTTTACTCTTTTACAGAACCCCTTTTACTATTTCTTGTAGTGCTGGCTTGGTGGTCACATAATCTTTTAGACCTTGCTGGTCGTGGAAGCTCTTTATCTCTCCATCCATTTCGAAAGTCACCTTTGCTGGGCACATTATCCTTGGTGGCATTTTTTTTTTATTTAATTTCCTCAATATGTCTTGCTAGCCCTTTCTGTCTTGCCAGGCTTTTGTGGATAGGTCTGATGTTATTCTGATGGTCCTCCTTCCCCCTAACTGCCCTTAACACATATTCTTTGAATTATGACTTGTGAATTTCACAATTATGTGCCTGGAGGATTTTTAACCTCGTTGATCTTGGGGGGTGTCTTCTCTGCCCCTAGGACACAAACACTTGTTTCATTCCACAGATTAGGGAAATTTTCTTCCAGGATTTATTCAACTATATCTTCTTATCTTCTCTCTCTACCCCCACAGGGATTCTGATAATTCTGATATTGGAATGTTTCATGGCATCATTTATTTCCCTAATTCTATTTTCATGGCTCCTAAATTGTTTGTTCCAAGACTTCTCCTGTTCCTCCTTTTCAATTAATCTGTGTTCTATATCACTAATGCAATCCTCTGTTTCACTTACCCTAGCTTTTAGAGTATTTAGATTCAATTGGATCTCATTGTAAGAATTTTTAACCTTTGCCAGTTCTGCTTTCATTTCCACCCTTAGAGCTTCTGTGTTGCCACTAATGGTCATTTCCACCTTAGCCATTGCTTGGGTTATTGCTACCCTGAATTCCATTTCTGTCATACTATTTAAGTCCGTATCCAGTAGTTCTGTGACAGGGGTTGCAGTCTCTGAGTTTTTCTTCTGTTCGGTGTTCCTCCTCTGAGTCATATTGGTGAGGGGTAGTTGAGGGGATGTATAACTGAATAAATCAACCACGATCCAGGCGAGTTGTCCATTGGAAGGTTTTGGAGCAATCAGAAGTCACCACCAGAATAAACAGAGAGAAAAAGAGAAAAAAAGCAAGAAAATACCCAGCCAAAATGTGCCTTAATGGTAGGATTTATATAACACAAAAACAAAACAAAAAAATAAACAGAAAGACTGTCAAAAGTGATAGAAAGGAGAAGGAAAAGGAAAACCCAGGCAAAAGGACCCCCACAAATAAGATTTATGTAGTACAAAGCAAAAACAAATACATAGAAACACTGACAGAAGAATAATATGGGAAGGTGGTTACAAACCCTTGATGTTGGCAAGGAAAGCATTCCAGTTCTTCCTGGGTGTATCTTGTTATTTTGGTTAGAGGCCTCAACTTTCTAAAGACATAGGGAAATGAAAACTGGTTTATACATAAGGGTAATATTGAAAGGCAAGAAGAATTACCTTGAAGCTTATATCTATACGTATACTAAAAAAGAAAAGGGAAAGAAAGGAGACATAGGTATATGTATGAAAAAAATTTCAAGTTAAAAAATTATGGAATGCTGTATTAAACATCAAGTTGTGATAAGTAGGCTAAAAATAATAAAAGAACAAGAATCATAAGAACAAATTTAAAAATTAAAAATAATTCTAAAAATGAGAAGAAATTATAAAATAATGAAAAGAAAAGCTGTATGTATAAAATATACAGGTTTGGGGGCAGTACCAGGAGCTTAATATGTTTTTTCCCAGATGTTGGGGTTTTACAGTTTTATGGAGACCCTGTAGTGGTTGTCCTCTTGTTCTTCTTGCTTGCCTTCTGGGGTAGGGGTCTGCCCATTTTTCAATCAGTCTTGCTTAGTCAGAGTCTCCCCACCCCTGTCAAGGGGCTGGGCTCTATGGAAACTGGTTTTTCAGGCTTTGTTGTCTGGACGTTTTTTTTTTTTTCTTTTATGGCTTTTTGTGGCTTTTTTCAGAGAGTCAGAGCAAAGTAAGCTGTCCATTCCCAGACCTCCATCTTAGAGAGAAACATCAGTCTATTCCTCTATAGATGGTCTGGGACACAGAGACTCTCCCTTTGCAAACTCCCCCTGCATCCTGCCACTTCTCACGGGTGGTGTGTGCCCCGAGTCACCACCTCTATGGTCACCCGAGGTCCTGCTTGTCTCTACACCCACGTGCCACTGAAACCATGAGTGATATTGGTTTGTGTGAGCCTGCCATTGCCAGACTGCTGTCTGGAGCTCACACCCAGGCTGGGTGCACAAGGACCCCAGGGTCCTGCACATCACTCAAGGCTGTGTGATGAGTGGCCTCCTGCGTAATTGGGGGTGTGCCCAGCCCAAGCGGTGATGCAAGCAGCTAAAAGCCTCAGTTTCAGGGAGTCCCCACTGGGTTCCCTCAGGTGCCAGTGGGCTCCAGCTATGGACAACCCAGGAACACAATTTTAGGTTCTTGCCTATGGCCGTCAAATTCCATCAGTAGCCCCTTAAGATCCTTTGTTTCTGAGTGCTTTAACAAAACTCCAGGTTGATGCTGGCCCCCAAGCACAGGGCACTTTCTTTTTGGGGTATTACTTTCCAATGGGTCACTTCTGGTGGCTCCCTCCCCCTTCTGTTTCTCCTCTGAAATCAGTCAGAGCACTCCCACTCCACTTTACCTCTCCACTGATGCTCTTCTGCCTCTGTAGAGATCCAGGAATGTGTATTCTTACATCTCAGGCTGATTTCATGGGTGTTCAGAGTGTTGTGGTAGATATTTAGCTTACTCAGAGACTGGTTGAAACAGGGTCTCCTACTTCTCTGCCATCTTCCCCCCCCTTTTATATTTCTGAATTAACCCTGCAACCCTAGGATAAGTTTTGGAAGCAGAAACTCCAACCATTTGTGTGATTTAGCAGACTGCCATTCATTCATTTTACTTAGAGACTTAAGTAAATTCTTCTGTATCCAGCATGGCTGAGGAAATAGAAGATTAGTAGTCAGTTCATAAAAATAATTCTTCATTTTCCAATGAATTATAATGCAACAAAATACATGCAACAAGAAGTTTAGGCTGAAGAAAATTTCTTTCTGTGAAGCTTCAGAAGGCATCTTCTAACTGGGACAGTTTCATGAAGTCAATCTTATGAATGCCAGTGAACATATTGCTGCAGGTGATCGGTTGTGCTGAGGCATTCAAGTAAAGAAAACACAAGATAACTGAGTAGGTGGCAGGTTTTTAATATCTATATATTAGGGGCTTCTGGGCCCAGGGTTATCTCTAGGAAACATGGGGCTTGGGGAAAAATCAGATTGTGCACCTTTTTTCATCACTTGTATGTAGACAAAATCAGGTTGAAATTAATATTTATGTTGCCTTTAGGGAGGTTAGTGGTGGTAGGAAAGAAACCAAATAAGGGGTGGTCAGAAGCAGGATGCTGAGAGAACAAGACCACTTTTATGTTTTAACTATTTTGGTATATTAAAAATGTAGAAAAGCCAAAAGAAGAGGTTATACAAATAAGCATATTGTCAACAGCTTTTATAAAAAGTATCTATCTAATTTATTAGAATAGTGCCTGTCTCTCTCTCTCTTGGTCTGTGTCTTTCTCTTTCTTCTGTCTCATGGCACAGTGTCCTTTGTGTTTGCAAATCTCAATACACATCATTCAGCAAGGGTAAACACCTTCTTTACTGTGTTATTCTCATCTCTATCAGAATTGGAATTAGACGTACTAAAGGTCACAGAGAAAAAAACCTGTTGAATTTAAATAGACATAGAGCAATTTAGGCCACAAATGTAATACTTAAAGGAATTTGGTCCAGACAGAAAACACTTGTCCATGTTGTGAATCCAGATGGGGGAAATTGACAGTCTCAGGAGAGCCATAGCAATGCCCCACAATAAGGATTAAGAAGACCAATTATCTCAGAAGCCAACTCTTCTGAAGTAAATTGTCTGAGGAATCGACCTTTGAAATGCTCAAGATCTCTTGCAGTTTGCTTAAAAACGTTTCACCCCAGATACTTCAGAATCTCATTTCCACTTTTGTTATTCTCTCTTCTCTTTCTAGCTTTAGTGGTAATAATTGAGACATATTTATCACATCAAATATGTTAAGTTTTAATGGCCAAAAAGCCAATTCAAGTGTGTTTTTTCAAATGACTGTAGCTATTTGAAAGAAAAACCAAGGTGGGGGGGCTGCAGTGTGTAATGGGGTAGGGAAGTTGAGCCATTGGCAGGGAAACTGGGAAAGGAAAGGCAAAAAGGCTGTCAGAGCTGGGCCTGACCTTTCTAAGTAGTCAGAATTTCCAGAGGTAACCTCTGTACTCCAGTGAGTTGTCTGGGGTCCATATGACAATTCCTGGTATGATCAGCAGTCCGGTGCCTGTTAAAATGATGAAAACTTTGGAGAGTAGAAGAGTATTTTTAACATTTTTTATCAGTGTACAAATGATATAATGAAAACAAAAACATAGGAATAAAAAAATCACTCACTACATAATTTGTCAACTTTTAATGTGACCCTTACATATATTCTTAATTTTACAAAGTTGTAAAAATAACAGAGATACTTTTATGTCTCTGTTCTTTATGTAATATTATAAGTGGTTTGTCATGTAGTTATATGTTTCTAATAATATGGCTGAACAATATTCTTTTAGGGCAATTCATCATGATTTAGAAAGTCTATCATGGGTCATTTAGGTTGTTACTAAATTTTTGTTATTACAAAGAATGTTGTAATGAATATCTTGTTGCATACAATTTTTGCAACTTATTGAATTCTTTCTTCACCTAAATTCTTGGCAATTTAATCACTGAGTTAAAGGTTCTAAACATTTAAATTTTTCATAAAAAATATTGCCAAACTTACTTCCAAAAACATAAATAATTGACTAATTTAATCACAACCTTGCCAGGAAACTGGAAAAAACTAAATTAAATTGATAAAAATGTTACCTCATTACAGTTTTAAGTCAAACTTTTCTGGTTGTTTTGAAGATTAGACATATTCCTGTATATTTGTTACATTTTCTCTTGTGAGTACTGCTTCCTCATTTTTTTTAATGTTGGCCATTTATCTACTGAGGACTTGTAATTTTTCTAATTAAAATCCTGAATAATTTAAGTATGTAGAAATTATAGCCATCATATTTTTTTATCAGGTTTTGTTCTTATCTTTGAGGTACTTACTTAAATAGAAAAGAAAATGTGTGGAACACACATGATTTTATCTTGAATCTTTACTCAGAATGACTCTTCATTGGTGACATTTGTATTTTAGTGCAAAGGCTGCAGGACTCAATATCAAAAAGAATATCTTAGAAAAAAAGGATTGTAATTTGGGAATCTGAGAAAATATTCAAATCTGGGGCAATATATGGTTGATTTTCTTAGATTGGTTTACAATCTTCTAAATTTTATATTGGTCCTTTTTGTGTCATAGTAAAATTAATTTAATGGGTCTACAATTTGGTGAACAATAAAGCTGAATTGCAGGGAGTAGAGGTGTTCAAATTATGGCATCTTCCACAGCATGTGAAAAACTACAATTGCCCTAAAGCCAGTCTCTAACTCTCTAAACCTGTGACCTTGAGTCTTACTGTGTAAGGGGAACCATGCAAGGTATTTCTCTGGTTTATTTTTTTCAGGAAAATCCTAAAAAAGAACTTGTCTTTGCAAATTTTTTATTGCATTTCCAATACTTTTATATTTGTATAAGATCTTGGGCAATCTCCAAAAAAGGAGAAAAGAAAAAGTCCTAGTTGGAGAATGCTGGATTGGTTCCTGCCACCCTTAGGAGTATGTAGTTGCTGAAGGGGTTTGCTAAAATTTATGTTTCTAGTTTTGAGCCTTGTCACTCATTGTAATGGCTCATAGCAGCTATGCTCCACCCTATTTCACTTATTCTATAATTTTTGAGCATAAGAAAAATAAATTAAGAAAGATTTATTAGGGAGGGACTCCTGCAGGCAGATGGAAATAACTGTTAGGAGAGAGAATAGGTGTATTTAAGAGCAGTTCATTAGAAAAAACTTAGTGCTTGGTATTTGGCATTGCAAAAACATGTTGGCATCTTTTTTAAAATAGAATTTAATTTTAATTGTCTGAGGCAGACTCTGACATAATTAGACAACAAATAGGCAACATTTTAGTGGGAAAAACAAGACAAAACAAGAAAAAGCCATGAGATTTGGAGCCAGAAAGTCACGATTTAAATTTTGTCAGTTTAGTGTTTATGTGGCCTCAGATAATTAACTTATATTCTGGCATATTTTATTTCATTTTATTGTCAAAGCTTCTTTTAAAATAAGAAGGACTTCTCTTCCTTTGATACTCTGTGGAAAAACTAGAATTTCTACATAACGTACTCATGTTCCATAAATTCTGTATACTAATTTTTCATTGCTTTAAATTTCTTTATTTAAATTCAATTAGCTAACATATAGTATATCATAACTTTCAGACATAGTGCTTTATAATTCATCAGTTGCATATAACACCCAGTGCTCGTCACATCACATGCCCTCCTTAATGCCCATCACCCAGTTACTGCATTCCCCCACCCATCTCCCTTCCACCAACCTTTAGTTTGTTTTTTTCTTTTTTTAAGATTCTATTTATTTATTTGAGAGAGAGAGAATGAGAGAAAGCAAGCATGAGAGGGGGAAGGTCACAGGGAGAAGCAGACACCCTGCTGAGCAGGCAGCCCAATGCAGGACTCTATCTCGGGACTCCAGAATCATGAGCCAAAGACAGTTGCTCAACCATCTGAGCCACTCAGGTGCCCCAGTTTTTTTTCTTATAGTTAAGAGACTCTCATGGTTCTCTCTCTCTCTCTCTCTCTCTCTCTCTCTCTCTCTCTCTCTCTCTGATGACTTCCCATTCACTTTTTCCTCCCTTCTCCTATGATCCTCTGCATCGTTTCTTATATTCCACATGTGAGTGAAACCATGTGATAATTGTCTACCTCCATTTGACTTATTTCTCTCAGCAATACCCTCCAGTCATCCATGTCTATGTAAATGGTAATTATTCATCCTTTCTGATGGCTGAGTAACATTCTATATTGAGTATGTGTGTGTGTGTGTGTGTGTGTGTGTGTGTGTGTGTGTGTGTACATGTTTGTACCACATCTTCTTTATCCATTCATCTGTCCACGAATATCTCAGCTCTTTCCACAGTTTGGCTATTGTAGACATTGCTGCTATTTTCATTGTTTTCTTGAAACATTTATTTTACTGTCCTCTTTCCTGTAATTCACAGATCTTGTTACCTCTATCTCTTAACATGTTTTCTTTTTTTGTACTTCTAGTCCTAACTTTATCTCTCCAGCTCAGGGCTCTCTACTGAACTTGGAGTAGATATATCTAGCTTTTTATATATTTCCATTGAATATTTCAGAGGCCCTTTAAACTCCTAGCCCTACCCAAGCTCACAATCTTCTGTAAATCTGGTCCTTTTCCAGTGTACCCAATCTTTTACATCTAGTGCAAGCCAGAAACCTTGAAGTTACTTCTGAATCTTTCCACTCTGACATTTCATAGCCAATTACCCAGTCTTGCTAATTATACTTTTAAAAATGTCTTAAATCCAATATTTTTATACATTTCTACTATCACTTTTCTGTTCCATGTCTCCATAATGTCTTATATAGGCTATTGTAAAAGCTTCTTTATATAATTCCCTATCTCCAGTCTTTCCTCCTTCCAACCAAAACCAACATGGTTTTTCAAAAAGATAAATATTATCATTTCACTCTCCTGCTTAAGAATCTCTGTTGGTTTCCCATTGTCTTTGGCATGGTTTTAAAGAAACATTTCCTAATTTTCTTTTTGGTCTCATTTTCTACAAAATTCTTTATGCATCCTATGATACAGCCACACTTAATTGCTTTCTGTACTCTATGTGTACTATACATCCTCACATCTCCATGCCTTCTTTCTTCTTTGGACTGACCAAATTCTAGGTAGCCTTTAAAATTCAGCTCAAAGGTCACCTCCTTTTTAAAATAATCTCTAATTATCCTCCCCTCCTGAACTTCCTCACCCCTAAACCTCATGAAGTTAGATATTTCCTTTTCATCATTTCTATAGCAGATTGTACATAATTGAATATAGAATATATCTCACAATATCTGAATATTTTATGTACTATTTATTTTCTTCACTAGATGGGATATCTTTGAGGGAAAAGATAATATTTATTTTATATTCTCTCCACCATTTAACATGATAGGCCCTCTATATATGTTTGTTGAATGAAGAATGAAAAATGTACTTTATCATTTTTAGCCACATTTTTCTTAATTCTTTTAATTAATTTTTAGACTTTGGAATTTCCATTTTCCCCCAGGGAGGCTTAATCCTCAAAACCCAGATTATTGTACCCTTTTAATTCCCCTTCCATTTAACAAGCCCCTATGATATATTTTATTGCTATAACAACTACTTTTTGTGTATTAGGCTTAGCTGTTAGACTAAAAATGTTTCATGATGGCAATTTAACACATTCAAAGATCAGGTATTGCTGTATTTCCTCACCCATGTGTTATTCTTTTGGGTAGAGTTCTTTTCTGCTGCACCAGAATTATAAATCCCTGTTTGTTTTTAAAACATTCTACAAGACTCTTCCTCAGCCTTGTCTTACTCTATTTCGTGTTTCTTCTTAATTTTTTTAATGTCTTCGTAAGTCCATCAATTTTTAGCTTATGAATGTAATCTCTCTTTCATGATTCTCTGTACAAAACTTTCCTGATTGTACTTTTTTTTTATCTTGACCTTTAGCTTTCATAATTTTCTTTACCAGATTCTTTTTGCTTTCTTATGCATCTCTTTCTGTATCTTTTTAAAAATGATTTTATTTATATATTTGAGAGAGAGAGCACACAAGCAGGGGGGAGGGGGAGAGGGAGAAGCAGGCTCCTATGGGGCTTGATCCCAGGACCCTGGGATCATGACCTGAGCTCAAGGCAGATGCTTAACTAATTGAGCTACCCAAGTACTCTTTTTTTCTGTATCTTTGAACTGCTTCAAATTCTGTGTTACTGCTCTCCTTCTGAGAGTTATTTCCTTTTCTGCCTGCTTTTTGCACATGGGCAGATTCCACATAAAGATGATCCCCAACTTCAGATGGTTTGATATATGATTTTTTGACTTTATGATTATTGCAAAAGAAATATGCATTCAATAGAAACCATACTTGGAATTTTGATCTTTTCCCAGGCTAGTGATACACAGTACAATCCTCTCTTGAGATGCTGGGCAGTAGCAGTGAGCCACAATTCCCAGTCAGCCATGTGATCATGAGGATAAATGACCAATACTCTTAACAATCATTCTGGATCCATACAACCATTCTGTTTTTCACTTTCAGTACAGTATTTAATAAATTACATGAAATATTTAATATATTATTATAAAATGGGCTTTGTGTTAAATGATTTTGCCCTACTATAGGATAATCTAAGTATTCTGAGAACCTTTAAAGTAAGCTAGACTAAACTATGATGTTTGGTAGGTTAGGTGTATTAAATGCATTTTTGACTTATGATAATTTCAATTTATGATGGGCTTATCAGGATCTAACCCTGTTGTAAGTAATGAAAGATCTGTGCAGTGAGGTCCATCTATCTCTTCCAACTGGTGTTCATTTGTTCCCCTCTTACCTAGCCCACACATATAGATTTCTTCAAGTGCTTTATTCCTTTTTTCCTTCGTGTAATTTTAGTCTCTTATAAAGCAATGGAAACCCATCACATTTCATCAGGTGTTTTGCTTGCATATCTCTAGTCATTGTATTCCCTTGTCTTCACTTGTTCCATTGTCCTTATTCTTGTCTCCATTTTTTGCAGAAGTCCCCTTCTTTATCTTGCATTCACTAGCTCTTTAATATTAGCTTATTTTTCATTCCAAACTCTTGCAATAGACCCAATTTATTAAACCACTTGATATATGATATAGGATCATAGCAAAACAATAGAATAAGAAATAGATTATTTTATAATGTTGAGAAAATTAGTTATTTGAAAAAAAAGCTTCACCTCACATCATACAATAAAATAAACTCTAGGTACATTCATTAGCTAAGTGGAAAAAATGAAGTTATAAATGATTATAATACAATATAAATAAATATGTAACTGATAATTAGATGAGGAAGAACTTCCAATCCATAAAAGCAATGAAGAAATCGCAAAGTAAAAGTTTAATATATTTATGTATATGTTTTATTTTCCATACAACAAAAAGAATATTAACACAGTCATAAAATAAGTTAAAAATATTTATTTCTTTTTTTTTTAAAGATTTTATTTATTTGACAGAGAGAAACACAGCCAGAGAGGGAACACAAGCAGGGGGAGTGAGAGAGGGAGAAGCAGGCTTCCCGCCGAGCAGGGAGCCCCATGTGGGACTCGATCCCGGGTCTCCGGGATCATGACCTGAGCCAAAGGCAGTCGCTTAACCAACTGAGCCACCCAGGTGCCCAAAATATTTCTAATAAATATGACCAAAATTAATGTTCTTGATATAGTTAACTAACAAGAATGTAACAAGAACGACACTTGGTTGGCAAAACATGGAAACAAAATAGTTCAAAAAGAAATTAACACCAAATATAGTAATTAAAGAAATGTAACTTCAGTAATATTTATCACATAGTACTGGTATGAATAAAGTGAGACGAATATTTTCATATATTGGGAGGAGTGCGAGTATCCTTTCTGAAAAGCAATCTCTGTGTATGTGTATATATAACACACAACATTTATGGAGCCATAAAATGTTTACATTACAACTTTTGAGAATGTATCCTAAGAAAAATCAGACCATATATAGACAAAGAAGACCAAAACAGCATTATACAAAGTTAGATAATTAACTATCTACCAACAGGAAGATGTTTTGTATATCCAAAAATGGAATATAATGCTACTATTAATAGTTATGTTTTCAAAGAACATTCAGTTCCTGGGAAGATATTAATATAATAGGTAATAAAATGCAGATATGCAGCTACATGTATAAATTTATACTAATTTTAAAGATTGGGGCACCTGGGTGGCTCAGTTGGTTAAGCGACTGCCTTCGGCTCAGGTCATGATCCCAGAGACCCGGGATCAAGCCCCACTTCGGGCTCCCTGCCTGGGGGGAGGCCGGCTTCTCCCTCTCTCACTCCTCCTGCTTGTGTTCCCTGTCTTGCTGTGTTTCTCTCTGTCAAATAAATAAATAAAATATTTAAAAAAAAGATATACCTTGTGCAAAGGAGTCAAATACATACATCCAAGTGTTGATGATGGTGATGTTACAGGTGATTTTAATTATAAAAGTATTTCCCAATAACTTTCAATTTTTCTTGTGCCATATTTTATTTCTAAAATCAGATAAATGACAAACATGATTTCCAAAGGAAAATTTATGACTCTTCCTGTTTTAACTTTGTGGACATGTTCTTGGGTACTTTGTATTGCTTTGGGATTTTTAATTTTTTAAAAATTGCTAAAGTTTTCCACCCTCTTTCTTAGCTCTAATTTTGCCCCCAAATTTCTTAAGAGCCACTGGTCTTTTTAAAAAATGTTCTCTAAAATTCATTTCTTTACTGATCTGAAGATCATATTTGACTATTTGAAGATCATATTTTAATTACTGCAAGTGTATTTCTTGGAAACATTCTAAGTAAAATATTAATTGGGACACTCACCACCAATTTTCTCAACTCCTTTGTGAAGTGAATTCAAAGGAAAATTTTCTTTTGAAGACATTTTCCTGTTGTCCTCCTTCATCACTTTTTAAAAAGTCTTCCCTTCCTTTCCCCTTGACTCACTGGCTCTTCCTTCTCCATTCTATTTCTCTAGTTTCTCTTCCCTTCCTTTATCTTTTCCTGCCTGTGCCTTTCCTTCACTTTTTCTCCGACCAACTATATCCTCTTTACTTTCTTTGCTTATTCTTATCCATTTATCTTTGTTTTATGTTAGTCTTACTTTTTCTACATGAATTCCTTTGATTTTCCAATCAATTCTCTGTGCCCTACTTATCTGTCAGTCCTAAAAGTTGATGCTTTGGACATTCTGAAGTGTTTATAGACTGGCATAACCTTTCTTCTTTTTTTCCTATTAAGAAAAAATTCGTTTTTGTTACTTGATCTACACTGGCTTTTGGAGTTTGATAGTTATGTTGCTGATACATATTCACTTTACTTTCCACTATAACCCTCAGACTCTCTTGTGATTTCATTTTACATTGGTGCATTTGATTCTTCTTTCCTTTGTGAATGACATTACATTCATGAATGCTTTATTGATTCTTATTTTTTTATTTTTGCCCATTTAGAAATTTTATTCTGCTTGTACTCTATTTTTATGCCTATCCTTCAATGTACAGGAACACTTGCAAATTCTATTAGGTATTGTCTACCTTCTACTCTCTAAGTGTAAATGAAAATATTGAATTGTACTGAATTCAGAATGGACCCTTATGGGACCTACCTGACACCTTCACCCAATGCAGTATTGAACTGTCAGTAACAACTTTTTGTGCTTGATTTGTTTTGACTAGTTCTGTATCTAAATTATTCATCTTATGACACTTCCATCTAATTTGTCCTTATTCAACATGTTTGCAAGCTCAAGTCTCCACCAACTTTTTCTTTTTCTTATCCTCTGGAAGGAAGGATTGAATTATAGTTTCACATGATTTTTTTTTTTGACAAACTCATACTATCTATTACTTGTCTTCTTATTTCTTCCAGGTTTACATTGATCATTACCAACAGCTTCACATATTGTGTTAGCTGTTCATTGCAATGATTAAGTGGTGAATTTTTTGATTTATTGACTTCTGGAGTTATGTTATTCTCTCCACACAGCCCTCTTACACTTCCTGAAGGTCCTGGTTGTTCAACAGGCCACTAAAATAGCTGTCTTTTTATCAATACAATTTATCTTATATCTCTTTTGGTTTCAAAGGGTCATCTCTTCATCCATAATATAGGCTATGCACATAAAGTATTTTCTGTTCTTCTTAGTGAGTGTTCACCTTTAAAATATTCCATTTGTGTATTTATTGAATAGAATCGGTCCTCTGTTTGCTTTATATTTGTTTCTTAAGATCAGGTATTTATTTTGGAGACATCTTTATAATTCCTATTCCAACCCCTCCCCCCCACAGAAATAAACCCCTTAAAATTATTTGTAGCATAGAAAAGGATTTTTTTATAACCAAGGTGTAACAAAGATACTTCTAACTATAATGCGAAACACAGAAGCCATAGAAGAAAATATTGACAATATTAGTTTCTTAGAAATAATAATAATAATAAAAAATCATGGCAGGAAGTGGTAGGGATGACTGGCTATGTAGGACAGCTGGCTCAGGAACTGCCTCATGCAGCATGGTGTGTGTCCCTGTTGCAGTGCTGTTCAGGCTTGGGCTGGCCTGGAGGTCAGTGATGGTCCATGGATGCCCTTGAGGAGCCGCTGCTGCCTGTGACACACACCATGGAAAACAAACCCATTACCTGTGCTTAAGATCAGAATTGATTTACTTCTATTTGTCCAATATTTTCCTAGCAGCTTCCAAGAGAACAGATGGAATGGAGAAGGTACTATGGCTGGCCTTCAAAGATGATTCACCTAGAATCTAACTTTGTTAAATTCAAAGAGAAACTGCTGCTCAAAGAAGGAAACAAAGTCCCTCTTACTTTTCCCTTTCTTCATATTTATTGGATGGAATGCTGTGATACTGGTGTGTAAAGCTACAGTAAAAGATGGCCTCACCAAGAGGCAGAATGTGAAAGATCACAGCTCTGTGGACTAACTAATAGTGATGGTTTGAAACTGAATGGGAAGAAATCAGAGAGACAATCCATGAGATTCTTGACTCTGGGAAACAAATTGAGAGTTGTGGAAAGGGAGGTGGGTGGGGGGATGGGGTAACTGGGTGATGGGCATTAAGGAGGAGGTCACATGATGTAATGAGCACTGCGTTATATACAGCTGATGAATCATTAAACACTACATCAAAAACTGGAGATGTACTTTATGTTGGCTAATTGAATTTAAATAAAATAAACATTTTATAAAAAAGAGAATTATGCCAAGAAAGAAAACAAACAAACAAACAAAAAAAACAAAGCCAACATCCTTTCCTAAACTTCTATTGTGGAAAAAATAAGAAGTGATTTTTGCAATAAACAAAGTGACAGGTGTGTCATGTTCTCCAACCCCTTAAAGGACTCTTCTTGAACTCAGGAATCCTTGAAATATCTTCTTTACCAAACTCAGGGCATTGCTTTTTATGTCTTTTACCAAAAATCTAGGCAAGTTTAAGGATGACCTGAGAACCTTGAGGAGAAGAGAACCAAGCTGGGCTGGAGCTTTTGTATTTCATGGATCAGGAAGAACTTGCCCTTGTATTTGATATGCTGCAGCAATTTGAAGATGCCCTGGTACAATATAATGAACTGGACGTCCTATTTTCTCAGTATGTTGTCAGCTTTGGTTCTGGGATGGTGCCAACTGGCTTATTTTTTTCTTCCATCCAGTGAAAAGCTGGAATGGATTGATCCTCCTAAAGCCCATAGACATGGAAAAGTATGAATGATAAAGAGGCAAGAACTCACCCTGTTAGATCTGTGCATTTATTGTTTTCTCACCTGTGCATCTTGCTCCTCTTCCTCTAGAGCCTGTGGGAGGTGGCTCAGCATGCCCTAGAGCTGCTGCACACCTACGTGCAGGAACTGTTGCTCTTAGGAGTCTGTTCCACTTGGTGCTCTGGACTGCTGTCTTGGACGTACTGCAGAGAATAGAAGGTTGTTGTGACTAGGCAGAGATAGACTCAAACATTGCCCACATTATGGGTTTGTGGAGCTATGCTACAGAAAATTAAAGTCCTTGGGCTATCTGTGTGGACTTGTGTCAGAAAAAGGACCTAATGGAGAGGACCTTAATAGGGTAGTTGATCTTCTGGAAGGTTTGGGAGCTGAGTGTCCTGAAACAGCCAACACAGCTCAGAGTCCTTATAAGAAACTTGAAGAAACATTTTCATCAGTAGAAGCTTTTGAAAAGCACTACTTAGCTCTGTCCCATGCTGCCGTCAAAATGCACACCAGCATTAGGAATATCCAGTTAATTTCATTGGCAAGGATCCTGCAGAGTTTAACATGTAATTGATTTTGAACATTTCTTTGAGTTTCAAACATTTCACACATGTAGTAAAAGAAGGTTTGTTAGGCATGGAATTGATATGAAGTGTAAATAAATTTGTAGAATGAAAAATGTGGAATCTGTCAACCAATCATCAGTTTTTTTTCCCAATTTCTTCTGAAAACCAGATGGAGAGATTTTCACCTTGCTACCCCTAAGCTTTGTTATTGATCATTGTATTACTTTTATTTATTTAAATTAATGTAATGTACTTCTATTATATATGCAGGTGACATCTATATGTAGGTGGTATATATAACACATATGATATATAGTACTATAATTTTATTTATTTAAAGAATTATGAGGAAATAATCTATATCCAGTGGCATTAATCCAGATCCAGATTATTTTTTAAGGGGGGAGGTGATTCAGATTTTAAATGTTTTGTTATATAACATTTTCTCTAGTTTATATCAGTTGCTTCTTGTGGGAATTGAAGGCCTCAAGGTCAGTGATGTACAGTACCTGCAGTATCCATGAGAGAGGGATGCTCTAAGACTGCTCTAAAGACTGATGCTCTAAGACTGAGGGATGCTCTAAGAGACAATGTGCCCCTGTACTGCAGATGTTACCAATTTAGCTCCAGTTTTGAAGTTGGGTTCCAGAGAAAAAACTCAGAACTTACATAAGCCTCATGTGTTTGATGAAATCAGTCTATCAAAGAGAAGAAACACCAGCCGGCAGTGTAATTTCTATTTCAAAGCCCTGGAAAGTGATATAAATTATGTGGGAAAATATGTTTACATTTTTTCAAATGTGTGTTTGAAATGTTAACTTGAAATCTATAATTAAAAAAACAATTTTATTAGATGAAACGAAAAATTCACAGCAGGCACCTGGATGGCTCAGTGGGTTAAAGCCTCTGCCTTTGGCTCAGGTCATGATCTCAGCGTCCTGAGATCGAGGCCTGCATTGGGCTCTTTGCTCTTTGCTCTGCAGGGAGCCTGCTTCCTCCTCTCTCTCTCTCTCTCTGCCTGTCTCTCTGCCTGCCTGTGATCTCTCTCTGTCTGTGTCAAATAAATAAATAAAGTTTTTTTTAAAATTCATGCCAAAACCACTGAAACAAAAATTAAAAGCTATATGACAAGCTCAAAAATTTATTTACAATTTATATCCGTGATAGGCTACTCTTCCTAATACACAAAGAGCTTCCACAATTGGATTAAAAATATCAAAAAATCAGTTGAAAAATATGAAAAGAGTATGGATAGACATTTCATTGGAAAAGCTCTTAAACATAGGAAAAGATAATGATCTTACAGAATTGCAATGAGATACCATTTTCACCTCTTTGCGAGATATAAAAAAAATTAAAAAAGTTTGGGGCACCTGGGTGGCTCAGTGGGTTTAAGCCTCTGCCTTTGGCTAGGGCCATGATCTCAGGGTGCTGGGATCGAGGCCCACATCAGACTTTCTGCTTGGCGGGGAGCCTGCTTCCTCCTTTCTCTCTCTCTGCCTACTTGTGATCTCTCTCTGTCAAATACATAAATAAAATCTTTTTTAAAAAAGTTTGATAACATTCTGTTAGTATGTCTGTGGAGAAAGAGATGTTCTTATATATTGGTGTAATGCAATTGATTCAATACTTACGGAAGAAAATCCATCCGAATCACAATGTATGTATCCCTTAACCTAACAATATCTTTTCTATGAACTTAATGTACAAATACACTATGAAATTTGTAAAATGACACATATGCTATATTAGTCATTATGGAAATGTTTGCAATAGGAAATGATTGGGCAAAACCTAAAGTTCCATTGGTAGAGGACTACATATGGTATACTGATACAGTGAAATACCACAAAACATTTCTTAAAGCACTTGATTCAGATGTGATTGACAAACAAAAAACTGCATGTATTTGTAATGTATACAGCTTGATAAGTTTGGAGATAATCATATACCCATAAAACTATCACCACAATCTATACCATAAGCATATACATATCATCCAAAAGTTTCCTCTTACTCCCATTTATTTATTTAAGACTGAGCAGTTTTAGCTTTATAAAAAAATTAAGAGAAAATTATAGATTTCCCATATATCCTGCCCCTACACATGCATAACCTCCCTCATTATCAGCATCTGTCACCAGAGTGATACATCTGTTACAATTGATTAACCTACATTGATATATCACGATCACTCCCATTCCATAGTTTACATCATAGTTCACTCTTGATATACATGTTATGGGCTTAAATAAATGTATAATGACATGCATCTGTTATTATAGTATCACATAGGGTATTTTCACTGCTGTAGAACTCCTCTGTGTTCCACTTATTCGCCTACCCTTTGTCTCCCACAACCCCTGGAAACCACTGATCTTTTTATTTTCTTCATAGTTTTGTCTTTTATGGAATATTATATAATTGGAATCATATAGTAGGTAGACTTTATTTTACATTGGCTTCTTTCACTTAATAATATGCAATAAGTGTCCTCCATGTCTTTTCATGGCTTGATTGCTCATTTCTTTTCAGCACTGAATAATATTCCATTGTCTGGATGTGTTACAATTTATTTACCTGTTTACCTACTGAAGGACATATGAGTTGCTTCCAAGATTGGAAATTATGAATAGATCTGCTATAAACATTCATTTGCAGGTTTTTGTGTCAGATGTTGTAATTCCTTTGGGTAAAGGGAACAATTATTGGATTGTGTGGTAAAAGTATGTTTACTTTTATAAGAAAAAGACAAACTGTCTCCCAAAGTGGCAATACCATTTTGCATTCCCTCTGACAGTGAATGAGGGTTCTTATGTTCCTATTGCTCCATATTCTCACTATCATTTGGTATTGTCAGCGTTCTGGTTTAACCACTTAATAGGTATGTAGTGGTATCTTATTGTTGTTTAAATTTGCATTTCCTTGATGATATATGATGTAAGAATATTTTCATATGGTTATTTATCATCTGCATAACATGTTTGATGAGGTGTCTATTAAGGCCTTTGGCCCATTTTTAATTGTTTATTTTTTTACTGTTGAATTTTGAGAATTCTTTGTATATTTTGGATTAATAGCTCTTTATCAGATGTGTTTTTTGCAAATATTTCCTCCAAATCTTTGGTTTTTCTTCTCATTCTTTTGACAATGTATTTTGCAAAGCAGAAATTTTTATTCTTATTTATTTTTATGATAAGAAAACTTAACATATAGTTTACCTTCATAAGAAAATTAAAAGTGTACAATATAATATTGTTAACTTTTGTGTCCCAGATGTAAAGTAGATTTTTAGATCTTATTTATCTTATATAGCAAAATTTATACTTTTTGCTATTACTTCCTATTTCTCTTTCCCTTATCCCATTCAACCACTATTCTACTTTCTGTGTCTATGAGTTTGAATATTTAAGATTTATTAGGTAAGTGTTATCATGTAGTATTTGTCCTTCTGTGTCTGGCTTATTTCATTTAGCATAATGTGCTCTGGGTTCATCTGTGTTGTTGCAAATGTCTTGGTTTACTTCTTTTTTAAGGTAGAATGATAGTCCATTGTATGTATATACCACATTTTCCTTATCTATTCATTTGTTAGTGGACATGTAGGTTTTTTTTTTTAACCTCTTGACTAATGTAGATAATGCTGCAATAAACAATGAAGTGCAAATATCTGTTTGAGATCCTGCTTTCGGTTACTTTGGTATATATACCCAAAAGTCAGATTATTGGATTGCATGATACTTTTATTTTTAATTTTTGATGAGCCACCATATTGATTTTCATAGTGGCTGCATCACTTTGCATTCTTACCAACAGTATAGTAGAGTCCCCTTTTCTCCACATCATTGTCAGCACTTGTTCTCTTTTTATTTTACTTTTTATTTTATCTTATTATTTTATTTTATTTTATTTTATCATTTTATTTCATTTTTGATAATAGTCATCCTAAAGAGTAGGCGAGGATACTTCATTGTGGTTTTGATTTGTATTTCCCTTATGAATAGTAATATTAAGACCCTTTCATATAGCTGTTTGCCATTTGTATGTCTTCTTTTCAGAAACATCTATTCAAGTCTTTGCCCATTTTTTGTCTTTTCACTTTGTTGATGATTTTCTTTGATGTTAGATGCTTTTTGTTTGCTATAATGCCACTTTTTAATTTTTGCTTTTGTTGCCAAAATCTACCATCTATGTTTCTAGGAGTTTTATGGCTTCAGGTTCTTTTAAGTCCTTAATCTGTTTTCATTAATTTTTACGTATGGTGTAAGAAAGTGGCCCATTTTCATTCTTTTGCATGTGGCTGTTGGGTTTTCCCAACACTGTTTATTGGACGTTTGTAATAAATTAGTTGACCATACATCTATGGGTTTATTTCTGGTTCTACAGTCTGTTCCATTGACTTATATGTCTGCTTTTTATACCAATATCATAGTGTTTTGATAACTGCAGCTTTGTAATACAGTTTGAAATCAGAGATTATGATGCCTTCAGCCTTTTCTTCTTTCTCAAGATTACTTTGGCTATTTGGGGACTTTTGTGGTCCTATGCAAATTTTAGGATTATTTGTTCTATTCCTGAAAATAAATGACTTTGGAATTTGGCTAAGAATTTGATTGCATCTTTAGACTGTTTTGGATAGTTTGGTTATTTTAACAATATTAATTCTACCAATCCACAAGTATGGAATATCTTTTCATTTGCTTGTGTCATCTTCAATTTCTTTCATCAGTGCCTTTATAGTTTTGAGTATACAAGTGTTTCATCACCTTGGTTAAATTTATTCCTAGGTGCTTTACTCTTTTTGATACAACTGTAAGTGGAATTATTTTCTTAATTTCTCTGCGTGATAATTTATTAGGATATAGAAATGCAAAAAAATGTATATTAGTTTTATATCCTGCACCTTTACTGAATTCATGTATTCTAACAGTTTTTTTGTTTGCATCTTTAGGCTTTTCTATATATAATATTATGTCATCTATAAATAGTGATAGTTCTACTACTTACTTTCTAATTTGGTTGCCTTTTATTTCTTTTTCTTGTCTAGTTGCTCTGGCTAGAATTTCCAGTACTATGTTGAATAAAAATAATGGAAGTGGGAATTCTTGTTTTGTTCCTGATCTTAGAGGAAAATCATTCAGCTTTTCATCATTTTTTAATGTAATTACATATTTCTATAAATTTTCCTCTTAAATTTTTTTTCCTCCTAAAACTGCTTTTCTTGCACTTTACAGATTTTGATATGTTGTTTTTATTTTTGTTTATCCCAAGATTTTTTATTTCAGTTTTTGATTTATTTTATTTTTTTAAAGATTTTATTTATTCAGTTGACAGAAAGAGAGATCAAAAGTAGACAGAGAGGCAGGCAGAGAGAGAGGAGGAAGCAGGCTCCCTGCCGAGCAGAGAGCCTGATGCGGGCCTTGATCCCAGGACCTTGAGATCATGACCTGAGCTGAAGGCAGAGGCTTTAACCCACTGAGCCACCCAGGCACCCCCATTTTTTGATTTATTTTTGATGCAACTCTTATTCAAGGGTTTATTGTTAAATTTCCCCTATTTGTGATTTTTTTCTGTTTTCTTTTAATTATTGAATTCAGTTTCATTCCATTGTGGCTGGAAAGATATTAGGAGTGATTTTACTGATTTAAAATTGTTGATTTATTTTGTCACTTAGTATGTAAACTATTCTATAAAATAGTGTGTGTGTGCTTGAGAAAAATGTGTATACTGCTGCTGTTGGGTAGAATGTTCCATATATGTCTATTAGGTCCATTGGGTCTATAGTGTTGTTTGAGCCTAGAGTTTCCTTATTGATTTTCTGCCTATATGATCTATTCATTATTGAAATGGGTATTAAAGTCTCCTATTCCTGTATTACTATCTCTCTTTCCCTTTAGTTCTTTCAATTATTCTTTTATATTTTTAGGTTATCTGATGTATGCATAAGTGTTTGCAATAGCTATATCTTACTGTTCAATTATTAAAAAATTATCATTATGTGATATTCTTCTTTTTTGTCTCTGTTGACAGTTTTAAATTGAATGTTTATTTAATCTGATATAAGTATAGTGATGCCTGCTCTTTTTTGATTACTATTTTCATGGTATGTCTTTTTCTATCTCTTCACTTCCAGCCTGTGTGTGTCCTTAAATCTCAACTGAACACTTACAGGCAACATATACTTAAATATGGGTTTTTGTCCACTTAGCCACTCTTTATCTTTTGATTGGAGAAATTAATCCATTTACATTCAAAGTAAATATTGATAGGTAAGTGTTTACTATTGTCATTTTGTTAATTGTATTCTGTTTTGTAGTTCTTTTGTTCCTCTCTCTTGCTGTCTTCCTTTGTTATTTGATAATATTTTTGTAGTGGTATTCTTTGGTTCTTTTCTTTTTACATTTTTGTATTTACTGTAGTTTTTTGTAGGTACCAGAATATGTAGATAAAGCATTTTGTAATTATAAAAATTTTAATCTGATAACGACCAAACTTCAATATTATACAAAAACTTTTTGTTTTTACTCTTTCCTCCTCCATGTTGTTATTGATGTCAGAATTTACTTTTCTTGTTATATATCCACTAATACATTTTGCAAGTTTTGTTGACCTGTTTTTGTTGGTTTTGAGGGTAGTTCTCTGTGCCTCTAGGACTGGAATGTCTATTTCCTTCTCCAGATTAGGGAAGTTGTCAGATATAACTTGTTCAAATAAACCTTCTGCCTCTATCTCTTGCTCTTCTTCTGAGATTCCTATGATGTAGATATTATCTTGCATTTTGGAATACTGAGTTCCCTGTCTACCTTCATGACCTAATAGATTTCTTTGTTTCTTCTTTTCAGCTTCATTATTTTCCATAATTTTATCTTCTATATCACCTATTCTGTCCTCTGCTTCTTCAGTTCTCGTTGTGATTATATCTAGTCAGTTTTGTATCTAAGTCATAGTATTTTTTAAAAATATTTTTATTTATTTACTTGAGAGAGAGAGTGAGTTAGAGAGAACATGAGAGGCGAGAAGGTTAGAGGGAGAAACAGACTCCCCGTGGAGCCTGGAGTCCAATGTGAGACTTGATCCTGGGACTCCAGGATCATGACCTGAGATGAAGGCAGTGGCTTAACCAACTGAGCCACCCAGGTGCCCCAGTCATAGTATTTTTTAATTTCAACCTGACAAGTGTTTAGGCACTTTATCTCTGTAGTGAGTGTTTCTCTGGTGACTTCTATGCTTTACTCTTTTTTAAGATTTATTTATTTACTTGAGAGAGAGAGAGTGTCTGGGGGGAGGGGCAGAGGAAGAGGGAGAGAGAGAATCTCAAGCAGAGTAAACAGAGTCCCTGCTGAACACAGTGCCTGACATGGGGATTAATCTTATGACCCCGAGAGCATGACCTAAGCCAAAACTAAGAAACAGACACTCAACTGACTGAGCCACCCTGGTGCCCCTATGTTCGTTTCAAGCTAAGCCAGCAGTCTTATGACTGCCATTATAAAGTCTTGTACAGATATATTGCTTATATCTTTTTTTAAAGATTTTATTTGTTTATTTGACAGAGAGAGACACAGCAAGAGAGGAAATACAAGCAGGGGGAGCAAGAGAGGGAGAAGTAGGCTTCCCGCAGAGCAGGGAGCCCTATGTGGGACCTGATCCCAGGATCCTGGGATCATGACCTGAGCTGAGTCAGATGCTTAATGACTGAGCCATCCATGTGCCCATGCTTATATCTGTTTTGAGTGAGTCCTTGGCTTTGATTTCTTAAAATTTCTTTTTAAGAGAATTCCACTGTCTTATCATTTTGGTTAAGTTTCTGTCTTTTGTGTGTTATGAAATCTTGTTCTGTTTCCTGCATTTGAAAGTAATGCTATATTAAAAGCGTCATACACCGTCTAGGACCTGGCAGTTAAGTAAGTATTTCTGGTGTGTGCTGTGTGCACTCTGCTGTTGCATTTTGGCTACTCTTCCCACTGGTCAGTTTCTGCAGAGTTCCTCCTTGCTTGCAGTGGGGGTGTTTGGACCTTTAAATAGATGTGCTTTTATTTGTTTGTTAAAATAATCTTGGGGAAAGAAAGAATTAGAAAAAAAAGAAAGGAAAAAAAAAAGCCTGATACAAGAAAAATTAAAAAAAGAAAAAAGGAAAAAGAATGAAAAATAAAAAAATAAAAAACTGTAAGCCTGATTCCAAAGAAAAGAAAGAAAAAGAACAAATAAAAAAGAAGATTGATTCAAAAAAAAGAGAAGAATAAATGAAAAAGCAAATCAACTATAAGCTTGATTTCAAAACAAAGAACAAAAAACAAAAAACAACAAACCCAAAACTACAACCTGATCCAATTTCCACCAGAACTCAAGGTGATGCTTTGAAACACTGTATGGTCAGTAGAATTGGTGCACTTGGTTTGCTGCCTGTGTTGCTTTTTTGGGGGTAAGAGGCCCACTGTGCTGGCTCAGAGTCAGTCCTTCCCGAGTAAATATGCACTTCCCAGGTACAGGGGAGCAGGGTTTGGTGTGAGTTGTACCCATCTCCACTGGGTCCACTGTACTGCTCTCCGAACTCTATGTTGGTGATAAGGGGAAAATAGCATGACTGCACTCTCTTGTCCTTGTACAGGGGATAAAACCCCTCTCTTCCCTCTCTGTTCAGAAGCCCTCACAGAAAAGTGAGGGCCATCAGTGCACCATAGCTCTTCTGCATTTTATCTTTGGTGTGCAACTGGGATTCCAAATTCTAAATCTTAAAGGACCTTGCACCACATGGATTATTTCTTCCTCTGGAGTAGAGTCTCTCTGCTACACTGTGTCTACTGTCCTTTGTCCCAAGAAAACAGTTTCATACCTGGGTTGGGCATGGGATTTATGGTGCAGCACCTGCAAAAGTAGCCACTAGGTTATCCACCATCTACACATGCCTATGTCCCCTATCAATGAAAGGTCATTAACTGGTGGAAGCAGGGTCTTTTGCTCTTGGAGAAGCAATATACCCTCTTCAAAATGTATTCCAGGAGGGGGAATGTTTCCTTCCAGTGTGACTCAGAAGATACTTATACCACTTTGGGCACTCTTTTTTTATGTTTTATTTTTTAAAGATTTTTTTTATTTATTTGACAGAGAGAAACACAGCTAGAGAGGGAACACAAGCAGGGGGAGTGAGAGAGGGAGAAGCAGGCCCCCCGCCGAGCAGGGAGCCCGATGTGGGACTCGATCCCAGGTCTCCGGGATCATGACCTGAGCCGAAGGCAGTCGCCCAACCAACTGAGCCACCCAGGTGCCCCCACTTTGGGCACTCTTTAGCCAGTGCCCTCCTTCTCCCCAGGAGCAAGTACAAGAGCCCACTTCAGGGAAAGTAAAGTCTGTGCGCTTTCAAAACCTCAGAGTTTGAGCTCTACATACTGTTTGCCAAATAGTGTGCCCCCACAGCTTCCCAGTTGGTAGTCTGGGGAGGTTTTCTTCTCATGCAGACTCAATACCACACTCTCTCAATCCCTCTCTTTTTATCTCTTTTCTCAGTCTTTCTCAGAGGGATCTCTCTCCTCTGTGGCATGGCACTTTTTCTCTCCCCCAATTCACTTCCCTACACCTGGCACCTGCCATGCTTTCTCCCTCCAACCATGGAGATCCTCTTCCAATCCTCAGTTGATTTCCTAGGTGTTCCACCTGATCTGACATTAATATAATTGTGTTTGGGGAATGAGAAAAGAGCAGGTTCTCTTCTCTGTCATCTTAACTCCTCCAAGATTTATATTTTTTATGCTTTTGTGTTTCCACTTATCCTTTAATTTTCAACTTAAGAATCTTTCAGCACTTTTGTTTTGCAAGTTTTTTTATGTATGGGAATTTATCTCTTTTTCATCTTTACATTTATGCCTAGTATAGGATTTGTGGTTTTCAGTTTTCTTTTTTGTCTTTCAACAGCTGGGTATATCATACCATCCCCTCACCCCCCTCCGCCACTGGCTTGCAAGATTTTGGCTGAGAAATCCCACTAATAGTCCTATGGTCATTTTCTTGTATATGACAAGTTACCTTTATTTTGCTGCTTTAAAAATTCCCTTTTTATCTTTGAGTTGTGCCGGGTTAATTATAATGTATTTCAGTGTAGACCCCTTTAGATTCATAGTATTTGAAATATTTAGGACTTCATAAATCTAGATGTTCCCTCTCCCTTCCTAGAGCTGAGAAATTTTCACCATTATTTCTTTTTTTAGCGTTTTAAATTCCACTTAGTGAACAAATAGTGTTATATTAGTTTCAGGTGCAGAGTATAATAACTAAACACTTCCATACATCACCCTGTGCTCATCACAAGTGCATTCCTTCATGACCATCATTTATTTAAACCATCCCACCACCAACCTCCCCTTTGGTAGCCATCAATTTGTTCTCTACAGTTAAGAATCTGTTTCTTGGTTTGCCTCTCTCTTTTTCCCCCTTTGCTTGGTTGTTTTGTTTCTTAAATTCCACATATGAGTGAAATAATATAGTATTTCTCTTTCTTTGACTGACTGAAATACCATAATGCGCTCTAGCTCCATCCATGCCATTGCAAATGACAAGATTTTATTCTTTTTTATGGTTAAGTAATATTCTATTATATAAATATAAAACAAATTTTTTATCCATTAATCTCTCAGTGGACAATTAAGCCTGTTTCCATAGTTTAGTCATTGTAAATAATGCTGCTACAAACATTGGGATGAATGTATCCCTTTTAATCAGTATTTTTGTATTCTTTGGGTAAATACCCAGTAGTTCAACTGCTAGAAAGTAGGATAGTTCTTTTTTTAACTTTTGCAGGAGCCTCCATACATTTTCCAGAATGGTTATAGCAGTTTGTATTCCCACCAAGTGTAAGAGGCTTCCACTTTCTCCATATTCATCATCACCTGTTGTCTTTGTGTTGTTGATTTGAACCATTCGGACAGGTGTGAGGTGATAGTGTAGTTCTGGTTTGCATTTCCCTGTGATGAGTGATGTTGTGTACCTTTGCTTATGTCTGTTGGCCATCTCATGACTTCTTTGGAAAAATGTTTACTCATATCTTCTTCCCATTTCTTAGCTGGATTATTTGTTTTTCTTTGGTATTGAATTTAATAAGTTCTTTATGTATTTTGTATATTTACCCCTTATCAGATATGCCATTCGCAAATATCTTCTCCCATTCCAAAGGTTGTCTTTTAATTTTGTTGATTATTTTATTGTGTGGAGGATTTTTATTTTGATGAAATCCCAGTAATTATTTTTTATTTTATTTCCTTTGCCTCAATAGATATACCTAGCAAAAGAGTTGCTACAACTAATGTCAAATAAGTTACTGCCTGTGTTGTCTTAGAGGATTTTTATAGTTTCAGGTTTCACACTTAGGTCTCTAATGCCTTTTGGATTTATTTGTGTGTAAGAAAGTCACTTCTTAACGAGCTTTTGCATGTTGCTGTCCAGTTTTCAAACACCATTTGTTGAAGAGATTGTCTTTTTTCCATTGCATATCCTTTCCTGCTTTGTCAAAGTTTAATTGACCATATAATTGTGGGCTCATTTTAGAGTTTTCTATTCTGTTCATTGATCTATGTATTGATTTTTGTGCCAGTATCATACTGTTTTGATCACTATAGTTTTGCAACATGAAATCTGGTATTGTGATGTCTCCAAATTTTCTTCTGTTTCAATATTGCTTTGGCTATCTGAAGTCTTTTGTCGTTCCATACAAGTTTTGGGATTGTTTTAATTCTCTGAAAAATGTTAGTGGTATTTTGACAGGAATTGCATTAAATGTGTAGATTGTTTTGTGCAGTACAGACATTTCACCAATATTTGTTCTTCCAATCCATAAGCATGGAATGTTTTTCCATTTCTTTATATCATCTTCAATTTCTTAAAAAAGACTTTATTTATTTATTTTTGTTCATGAATGTACACACACACATGCAAGGGGAAAAGAGATGGAGAAAGAGACAGTGGACAAGTGGGCGAAAGGGGCAGAGGGATAAGCAGACTCCCCAGTGAGCAGGGAACCTCCTCTCCCAATGCAGCACTCTATCCCTGTTCCCTGGGATCATGACCTGAGTCAAAGGCAGATGCTTTTCAATTTCTTTCATAGGCGTTCTATAGTTTTCAGAGTACAAGTCTTTCACCTCTTTGATTAGGCTTATTCCTAGTTATCTTATTATTTTTAGTGCAATTTTAAATGGGATTGAGTCCTTAATTTCTATTTCTGGTGCTTCATTATTGGTGTATAGAAATGCAACAGATTTCTGTATGTTCAGTTTCTATCTTGCAACCTTACTAATTCCTGTATCACTTCTAGCAGTCATTTGGTGTAGTCTTTTGGATTTTTTATATAGACTATCATGTCATCTGCAAATAATGAAAGTTTGACTTCTTTCCTTACTGATTTGGATAGCTTTTATTTCGTTTTGTTTTGTGTTGTTTTGTTTTGTTTTGTTTTGTTTGTTTCTGAGGCTAGGACTTCCAGTACTATGTTCAATATCAGTGGTGAAAGTGAATATCCTTGTCTTGTTCCTGACCATATGAGAAAACCTCTCAGTTAGCTGTGAGTTTTTTGTATATGGCTTTTATTATGTTGAGTTTTTTTTTCTCTCTATTAACACTTTGTTGAGGGTTTTAAAAATGAACGGATGCTGTACTTTGTCAAATGCTTTTTCTGCATCTATTGAGAGGATCATACAGTTCTTATCCTTTCTCCTATTGATGTGATGTAGCATGTTGATTTTGAGAGTATTGAGCCACCCTTGTAACACAGGAACAAATCCCACTTAGTTGTGGTGAATAATTCTTTTAATATACTGTTGGATTTGGTTTGCTAGTATATTTTTGAGAGTTTATAGATCTATGTTGATCAGGGATGTTGGTTTTCAGTTCTCTTTTTTAGTAGAGTCTATCTGGTTTTGGTTTCAGGGTGATGTTGGCCTCATAGAATGAATTTGGAAGATTTCCTTACTTTTCTATTTAGAAAAGTATGAGAAGAATAGGTATTAAAACTTCTTTAAATATATGTTAGAATTTGCCTGTGAAACCATCTGGCCCTGAACTTTTGTTTGTTGGGAGTTGTTTGATTACTGATTCAATTTTTTGTTGGTTATCAGTCTGTTCAAGTTTTGTATTTCTTCCTGTTTCAGTTTTGGTAGTTTATATGTTTGTAGGAATTTATCTATTTCTTCCAGGTTGTCCAACTTGTTGGTGTGTAGTTTATCATAACATTTCCCTATAATTGTCTTTTTTGGTATTGGTTGTTATTTCTCTCTTATTTGCGTTTTTTTCTTTTTTTTTTCTTGATAAGTCTGGCTAGAGGGTTATCAATTTTATTAATTCTTTCAAAGAACCAGCTCCTGGCTTCATTTATCTCTCCTAATTTTTTTGATTTTCCATATCATTTATTTCTGCTCTAGTCTTCATTATTTCCTTCCTTCTGCTGGTTTTAGCCTTTATCTGTTGTTCTTTTTCTAGTTCCTTTGGATATAAGGTTAAGATGTTTATTTGATATTTTTTCTGCTTTTGAGTTAAGACTGTATACTGTTCAGTTCACTTTTGCTACATCACAAACATTTTGGACAATTGTGTTTTCATTTTTACTTGTGTCCATGTATTTATTTATTTCTTCTTTGATTTTCTGGTTGATCTATTCATTGTTTAGTAATATGCTGTTTCCTGCCATGTATTTATGGTCTTTCCAAATGTTATCTTGTGGCTGACTTCTAGTTTCATAGCCTTGTGGTCAGAATAGGCGCATAATATGTTTCAGTGTTTTTGTATTCATTGAGCTTGTTTTGTGGACTAATATGTAATCTATTGTGAATTAATATGTAATCTATTCTGGAGAATGTTCCCTGTGCCCTTGAAAAGAATGTGTATTCAGCTCTTTCAGGATGGAATATTCTGAATATATTTGTTAAGTCCATCTGGCCCAGTATGTCATTTAAAGCCATTGTTTCCGTGCTTATCTTTTTTTTTTGTTTAGATGATCTGTCCATTGACATAAGTGAAGTATTAAGTCCCCTGCTATTATTGTGTTATTTTCAATGAGTTCCTTTGTTTGTTATTAATTGTTTTATATATTTTGTGTTCCCATGTTGTATGCATAAATGTATGCAATTGTTAGATAGTCTTATTGGAGTATCCCCTTTATGATTATATGATGATGCCCTTTGTCTTCTTTTACAGTCTTATTTTTAAAGTCTATTTTCTGATATAAATATTGATACTCTGGCTTTCTTTTGACATTCATTTTTGTGATAAATATTTCCCCACCCCCTCACTTTCCATTGGCACGTGTCTCGAGGACTAAAGTGTCTCTCTTGGGGCACCTGAGTGGCTCAGATGGTGAAGTGTGTGCCTTGGCTCAGGTCATGATCCCCCATGTCAGGCTCCCTGCTTGGTGGGGAGCCTGATTCTCCCTCTCCTTCTACTACTCCCTTTGCTTATTTTTTCTCATTCTCTCTGTCAAATAAATAAATAAAACCTCTAAAAAAAGAGATTCTCTTGTAGGTAGCATATAGATTATTTTTTAATCCATTATGACATCCTCTGTGTTTTGATTGGAGAATTTAGTGCATTTACATTCATAGTAAATTTTGAAAAATACGTATTTATTGCCATTTTGTTATTTGTTTTGTCATTGTTTCTGGGTATTTTCTCTGACCTTTTCTTGTCTTTGTCACTTTTGGTCTCTCCTTTGCACTCAAAGAGTTTCCTTTAATATTTCCTACAGGGCTATTTTAGTGGTCATGAACTCCTTTAGTTTTGTTTATCTGGGAAGCTGTTTATCTCTCCTTCTATTCTGAATGACAGCCTTCCTGGATGGAGTATTATTGGCTGCAGAATTTTCCCATCAAAACTTTGAGTATATAATGAGACTCCCTTCTGGTTTGCCATGTATCTGTTGAGAATTCTCTAGCAAGCCTTATGGATCTTCCCTTGAAAGTTAAGGACTTCTTTTTTCTTGCTGTTTTTAAATTTTTTCTTTATCACTATATTTTGCAAATTTAACTACAATACTTTTTGGTGTTAGCCTGCTTTTTTTTTTTCCTTGATGTGAGCTCTCTGCCGCTTGGACCTGTTTCCTTCCCCAGATTAGGGAGATTTTCTGCTATTATTTCTTGAAATAAATTCTCTGTCCTCTTTTATCTTTCCTATTTTCTGGGACTCCTATGATACTAATGTGATTACATTTGGTGGAGTCACTGAATTTCTTAAGTTTATTCTCATGTTACATAATTCTTTTTCTCTTTTGTTCAGCTTCATTATTTTCCATTATTTTGTCTCCTGTATCATTAATTCTTTTCTCTCCTTCCATCCTGCTGTTCATTGCATCATGCCTGTTTCCAATCTCATTTTTTTTGCATTTTTCATCTCTGATTGATTCTTTTTTTAACTCTTTTATCTGTGTGGTAATGGTCTCATTGATGTCTTCTATTATTTTCTCAATCCCAGTGAGTATCCTTGTGATTGTTGCTTTAATTTCTCCATCAGGCATGTTACTTATATCTGTTTTGCTTAGATATCTGGACATGGCCTTTTCTTGTTCTTTCATTTAGAAAAATTTTCTCCATCTTTGCATTATATCTAAGCCTCTGCCTTCTACCCTGTTTTAGAAAAGCAGTTATGTTTCCTTCTATTGAAAGTAATGGCCTTATGAAGAAGAAGCCAAGTATTGCTCAAGGCCTGTCACTTCAGGGAGTGTCTCTGATGTGCTATGTGTGTTCTGCTGTTGTGTTTTGGCTTCTCTGTCATTTAGACCACTCATCTTCAGAGGCTCTCTTTGCCGGCTGTGGGCAGTGTTTGGTCCCTGGACTGGATGTGGTGAATTTTAACTAGGTGTGCTCTGGTCTGCTTCTGAAATGAGATCTGATACCAACCTCACTAGAACTGAGACCCTGCAGAACTCTCTGGTTGGAAAATGTGGAATTGTGAGTGGTTTTTATTGGTCACCTGGGCCAGGGATGCACTGCACTGGGACTGAGGCAAGTGTGACTGAGAAAGACAGTCCCATCAGAGGCCATGGGTGTGTGGCTTGGTGCAAGCAAGTTAGGCAGCAAGTGACAGAACTGCTCTGGTGGCTCTGGTGTTCATGCTGATGGATGACAGAGGGAAATGGCACTAGCCAGCTTCTTTGTTCCACAGAAACATCTCTGTGAATGCTACCTTTCAAGGACATGCTTCATGAAGAGCAGACAATCTCCCCTTGTGTATCCCATGTGTTCCCAAGATTACCATTTAAATGGTATTTTTCTCCCAGGTTTCTTTCCCTTTATTCAGGAGCAGTGCCCTGCTCTCTGGGCTCTATCCCAGCAAAGCTTGCTGACCTTCAAAACTCTAGGCTTTAAGCCCTGCAGGTTGCAAGAACTCACATAATTCAGGCCTCTCATTCTCCAAGCCAATGGCTTTGGGGAAACATTCTTCTTGCTCATTGTCCTGTGTGCTCCTCTCTCTTTGCCCTTTTCTGTGCCCATGTCTGCCTTTTCTTTGCAGCACCTACAATCCATCTGTCCCCTAAATCCCATCTCCATACTTCCTATTTTCTTTGATATGCCCTCTTCTCTCCCTTTAGTTGTGGAATTTATTCTCTCAGTCTTCTGGTCAATTTCTTGGGACATTTAAGATGATTTGATAGTTACCTTATTGTATTTATGGGATGAAACAGGCCTAGGGTGCTCCTACTTCACTTTGGATATTCCCAAAGGGATTTTTATAGGATCCTGGAGGTTGGGATAATGTAAAGATAAGGTTTCATTTTGTCTCTAGCAATATATTAACATTGAGGTAACAAACTAAGCTACTTGAAGAAGGTCATTCTGCCTCTCTAAAGGACTTGTCAATGGGCTGTAAGTTGTAGGGAAATTTAATTTTTTTTTCTTTTGCCTTTGTTCTCCAATCATCAAGATCTGCATTTAAAATCTGGAGACTCAGGATAGTGATGGTGTAGTTCCAGTATGAGTCTTAAGGCCTAAGAATGAGGAAAACACATGATAGTATTTTAGTCCAAATTCCAGCAAGCTCAAGACTTAGGATTGTCTTGCACAGTAGCAAGATGAGTAGATCTCTGAACTTGTCTGCAAAAACCGTAGTGATTTATATAGAATCCTAAGGATTTCATCAGATATATCACCCTGGTGGTTATAACAACACATTCCTCTTTTAAGACTGCATCCTTGAAACCCGCTTCTAGTGTGATCAGTCTTTTCTTTCTTTCTTTCTTTTTCTTTCTTTCTTTCTTTCTTTCTTTCTTTCTTTCTTTCTTTCTCTCTCTCTCTCTCTCTCTTTCTTTCTTTCTTTCTTTCTTTCTTCTCTCTTATTTATTTCTACTTTCTCCTTTTTTGTTGTTCTTTTAACTAGATAGTTTCAAATGACCGACCTTCAAGTCTACTGACTCTTCCCTTGCTTGATCAACTCTGATGTTGAATTTCTCCATTCATTTCTTATTTCTGTTGTTGTATTTGTTTTTTAGCTCCAGAATGTGTGTTTGGTTCTCTTTAAATAGTTTTTATTTCGTTTCTGAGCTTCTTAGCTTGTTCATGTATTCTTTTCTTGATTTCATTTACTTGTCTGTGTTCTCATATAGATCACTGAACTCCTTTAAGATGAATATTTGAATTCTTTGTCAGACAGTTTATATATCTTTATTCCTTTAGAGTTGATTACTGGAGATACACCACATTTCCCTGCTTTTTTGTGATCCTTGTAGCCTGTTGTTGATGTTTGTACATTTGAAAAATGAGTCACCTGTTCCAGACTTTACAAACTGACTTTGGAAAAAAAAAGCCTTTCACTAGTCAACTAAGCCAGAGATTCTGGATTTTCCGGCTGCCAGATCTGTGGGCCACTGGGTCCACAGTTGGGGATTGTGGACTGACTATTGGAATCTGTGTATTGTCCATTTCTTTTTCCTTAGCTACTCCCAGGTGATCAAACCATGGCAATTTCCCCAGTGTTCTTTGTGGGGTATGAGAAGTAAGCCTCACATGTTGTACCCTGAAAAGTTAGCAAAGCCAGATGCTCTTTCCATCATGGGAGAACTTGGAGAATGATGGGCTCTCTCTTGGTGCTGTGCTATGCCAGCTTGAGATGAAGGGTAGCTTGGGTCAAGTGAAATTATTCTTTTACCCTTTTGAACATATATATATTTTTTCTTTTCTGTGATTCACTGCACTGCTATAAACTCTCATTTGGATTCTGGAATTCCCAAGAAGGTATTTTAAATCATGGATGGTTGTTAGATTGTTTTCATGTTGGGGAATAAGTCTTGGAATCTCTTATTCTGCCATCTTGCTAACATTCTCCTTTAACATATTTTTAAAGATAAAAAAGTTCTTTAGATACTAATATGTAAACATTTCCAATATACATTACTAAGTAAAAAGTTAAAGTGAAAAACAATAACCTACTACTAGGGTGGAAAGTT
This sequence comes from Spilogale gracilis, assembly GCA_004023965.1. Classification (NCBI taxonomy): domain Eukaryota; kingdom Metazoa; phylum Chordata; class Mammalia; order Carnivora; family Mephitidae; genus Spilogale; species Spilogale gracilis. The sequence goes on along the minus strand of PITA01000261.1, from coordinate 180,241 downwards.
GATAGGGAAAATCATATGGATTTCTATTGGTCTGTGGATATATAACAAAATTTAAAAAAATACAAAACAAAATAAAATGGCACTTGTGATTCCCATTTAGGGGCTGTGAATTGGATATAGGAAAGAAGTGGTTAGCATCTATATGCTTTCTACAAGAGAGTTACTTTAGACCTAAAACACTGCAGATTGAAAGTGGAGGGTATGGAGAACAATCTACTGTGTTAATGGACATCAAAAGAAAGCCATAGTAGCAATACTTATAATGGACAAAGGAGATTTTAAACCAAAGACTATAGCAAGAGATGAAGAAACTCAGTATTTCATAATAAATAGGTCTATTCAACAAGAATATCTAACAATTGTAAATATTTATGCCTCCAACTTGAAAGTACTCGAATATAAAACATAGTAAACATAAAGAAACTTATTGCTAGTATTCCAATAATAATAGGGGAATTTAACACCCTATCCTATTTACATCAATGCACAGATCACTTCAACAGAAAATCAACAAGGAAACCATTGCTTTGAATGATACACTGGACCAGACAGCCTTAACAGATGTATTCAGAACATAAAAAGCAGCAGATACACATTATTTTCCAGTGTACATGGGATATTCTCCAGAACAGATCACTTACTAGGTCAGTCACATATCAGACTTCAAGAAGTACAAAAAGATAGAGTTCATACTGTATCTTTTTGTTTTGTTTTGTTTTTAAGATTTATTTATTTGAGACAGAGAGAGAGAACAGAGGGAGAGGAAGCGGGAGAGGGGTGCCTGGGTGGCTCAGTTGGTTAAGTGACTGCCTTCGGCCCAGGTCATGATCCTGGAGTCCTGGGATCGAGCCCCTGCATTGGGCTCCCTGTTTGGTGGGAAGCCTGCTTCCCCCTCTCTCACTCCCCCTGCTTGTGTTCCCTCTCTAGCTGTGTTTCTGTCAAATAAATAAAGAAAATCTTTAAAAAAAGAGGTAGAGGGAGAAGCAGACTCCCCACTGAACAGGGAGCTTGATGTGGGTCTTGACCCCAGGACCCTGAGATCATGACCCTAGCTGAAGGCGGATGTTCAACCAACTGAGCCACCCAGGTGTCCCAATACTGTATATTTTCCAAACATGGTGCTATGAAACTTGAAGTCTACCATAAGAAAAAAATTTGGAAATACCACATATACATGGAGGTTAAAGAACATCCTATTAACAAATGAATGGGTTAACCAGAAAATTAAAGAAGAAATTATAAAAAAATGGAAACAAATGATGATGAAAATATGATGGCTATGATGGTCCAAAACTTTTGGGATGCAGTGAAAGCAGTCATAGGAGAAAAGTGTATAGTAATACAGGTCTACCTGTAAGAAAAATCTCCGATATGTAACCTAACTTTACATCTAGGGACCTAGAAAAAGAACAACAAATGAAGCTTAAAGTCAGCAGAAGGGAAATAACAAAGATAAGAGCAGAAATAGATGTTTTAGAAACAAACAAACAAAACCAATAGAAGAGATCAATGAAAATAGAGCTGGTTCTTTGAAAGGATTAATAGAATTGATAACCCCCCACCCAGACTTATAAAAAAAGAAAGAAATAATGCAAGTAAATAGAAATCATGAAGGAGAGAGGAGAGATCACAACCAACACCACAGGAATACAAACAATTATAAGAGAATATTATGAAAAATTATATGCCAAGAAAATGCGCAATCTAGAAGAAATAGGTAAATTCCTACAAACATAAACTACCAAAACCAAAACAGAAAGAAATAGAAAACTTGAACAGGTTGATAACCAGCAAAGAACTGAATCAATAATAAACAATCTCCCAACAAACAAAAGTCCAAGACTATCTGGCTTCATAGGCAAATTCTACCACTTAAAGAAGAGTTAATACCTGCTCTTCTCAAACTGTTCCAAAAAGCAGAAATGAAAAGAAAACTTCAAAACTTACTCTATGAGGTCAACATTATCGTGATTCGAAAACCAAAGACCTCCTGACTCAAAAAAGACAATTAGAGACCAATATTCCTTTTGAGCATGAAGGCAAAAATTCTCCACAAAATAATAGCAAATTGAATTCAATAGTACATTAAAAGAATCATTCACCATGATCAAGTGGGATTTTTTTCTAGACTACAAGAGTGGTTCAATATTAGCAAATCAGTCAATGTGATACCACATTAATCAAAGAAAGGCTAAGAACCATATGATTTGCCAATAGATGCAGAAAAATAATTTGACAAAATACAGCATGCATTCTTGATAACCCTCAAAAAAGTAGGAGTAGAAGGAACATAACTCAACATCATAAAGGTTATTTACAAAAGACCCACAGCTAATGTCATCTCAATGGGGGAAAACTAAGAGCTTTTCGTCTAGGGTCAGGAAAAAGACATGAATGTCCACTCTTATTATTGTTATTTAACAAAGTACTGGAAGTCCTAGCCTCTGTAATATGACAAAAAAGAAAAAAAATGGCAAATAAGGAGTCAATCTTTCACTCTTTATATACAACATGATACTCTACATAGAAAACTCAAAGGACTCCACCAAGAAAGTGCTATAACTGATACGTGAATTCAGCAATGTTACAGGATATAAAATCAATGTACAGAAATTTTCTGCATTTCTGTACACCAATATGAAACAGCAGAAATAGAAATCAAGGGATTGATCCTATTAATAGTTCCACCAAAAAAATCACAAGATACCTAACCAACAAGGTAAAATATCTATACTCTGAGGACTATAGAACACTTATGAAAGAAATGGAAGATGAGCCAAGAAGAGAAAGTCAAGTATCACATGGTTTCACTTACTTGCGGTGCATCAGGGGTAACCTGGAGGACAGTGGGGGAAGGAAAGTAAATGGGAACTAGGGTAATCCAGGGAGGGAAACGAAACAACAGAAACTTTGGACACAGAAACAAACTGAGGGACTTGGAGGGAGGGGGGTGGAGGGATGGGAGAGCCTGGTGGTGGGTACTGGGGACACCTAAAGCGTGGAGCACTGGGTGTGGGTAATGGGGAATGAATCTTGGAACACTGGAAAAAAAATTTTAGTAACAATAAAAAAAAAAAGAAATGGAGGATGACACAAAGAAATGGAAAGACATTCCATGCTCATGGAATGGAATAACAAATATTTTTCAAATGTATATGTTACCCAAAGTCATATGCACATTTAATGTAATCCCTATGAAAATACCATCAATATTTTTCTCAGAACTAGAACAATCCTAAAATTTGTATGGAACCACAAAAGACCCCGAATAGTCAAAGAAATCTTGAAACAGAAAAGCAAAGCTACAGGCATCACAATTCTGGACTTCAAATTATTACAAAGTTGTAGTGATCAAGACAGTACAGTATTGGCACAGACACACACGCATAATTGTGGTATGTATGTGTATGTATATTGGAATATATATGTATATATAATGGAATATTACTCAACCATAAAAAAGAATGAAATCTTGTCATTTACAATGATATGGATTGAGATAAAACACATTATGTTAAGTGAAATAAGTCAGAGAAATATACCATATTACTTCACATATATGTGGAATTTAATAAACAAGACAGATGAACATGGGAGAAAAATAGAGAGGCAAATATAAGACAGATTCCTTACCATAGAGGAGAAACTGTGGCTTGCTAGAAGGGAGGTGGGCAGGGATATGGGTTTATTGGGTGATGGGTATTAAGGAGGCAGTTATGATGAGTACTGGATGTTCTATATAAGTGATGAATCACCAAATTTTACTCCCCAAACTAATATTTCACTATATATTAACAGGAACTTAAATAAAAACTTGAAACAAACAAACAAACAACCCCCCCCAAACCCAAGAGTCAATAAACAAAAAATTATGATTGTGGCTATATAAGTCTGCAAAAGAGTACAAGCTGGAATTTTATACTAAAAAAAAAGGAGAGAAAGGGTTAAGAGGAAGAGATTTTTACCTTCTATTGTTTGAACAATGTATCTAATACCAGTCTATTTAACCAATTAATTTTATGATTTATATAATTTATGAAATACCTGAAATACCTTCTTGATATCATTATAGATAAATGAGATTAAATATGTTATAATTTAAGAATAAATTCAGTGTTTATAATTTGAATAATTATAACATTGTCATAGAGTATAATTTTCTTTCTTTGTGAGTCAGATTCTGTTGGACTTAATTTTCTTGACAACAAAATAGAGAAAAGCTTGACAGTCACCCTAATACATTCAAAGTAGTTTGAGAGGATTAATTAAGAGCTATTGATTATTTCAGGACCAACACTTTCATGTTATAAAATAATATAGAATGAACCACATGAAATGTTACATTTTAAATACAGATTATAAAAAAAGATATTTCCAGTCATAGTTTGTTTTTCTTTATTTTTAATTTGGAAAATGTTGGTTTATTTAGTTATTCAGATTTTCCAAATAATAACAGATTTTATTATACAATGAAAAAATCATATTAATATCACCACCAGTTTTATCAGAATGGCCTTTAAGTGTTGGGAAGCTATCAGGTTCAAGGAGCTGCATCAAGTTTTAAAAAATTCCAAATTTCCCTTGAAATCTTGAGTTTTATCATTGGCATCAAATACTGTCACTTGTTTTCCTTGAAGTAATTGTTTTACTTTATTCATTTTTGAGAAAATATCTGTGAAATGCTTCTGTCTGACAATCATACGTTTTTTTCATCATGATGGGTATACTCTTTAATGCCCATCACCTATTTCACCTATCCACTAGCCTACCTCCCATCTGGTAACCATCAATTTGCTCCCTATAGTTGAGTCTGTTTCTTGGTTTCACTCTCTCTCTTTTTAACTTTGCTCATTTGTTTTGTTTCTTAAATTCCACACAAGTGAAATCATATAGTATTTGTCTTTCTATGATTGACTTATTTTACTTAGGGTTAAACTCTATAGCTCTACTCATGTCATTGAAAATGGCAAAATTTCATTCTTTTTTATGGATGAATAATATTCCATGATGGAATATTATATATATATATATATACATATATATTATATATGATGGAATATTATATATATATATATATATATATATATATATATATATATATATATATACATATGCCACATGTTCTTTATCCATTTACCTATCGATGGACTCTTGGGCTGCTACCATAGTTTGGCTATTGTAAATAATGCTACAATAAACATCAGGGTGCCTGTATCCCTTCAAATCAGTGTTTTTTATATTCTTTGGGTAAATACCCAATAATACAATTACTGGGTGGTAAGATAGTCGAAATTTTAATCTTTTGAGGAACTCTCATACTATTTTTCACAGTAGCTTCATCAGATTTACTTCCCACCAATAGTGCAAGAGTTTATTTTCCAAATCTTTGCCAACACTTGCTATTTCTTACATTTTTTATTTTAGCCAGTTTGACAGATGTGAGGTAATACCTCATTGTAGTTTTGAGTTACATTTTCCTGATGAGGAGTGATGTTGAGCACCTTTACATGTATCTATTTGCCATCTGGATGTCTTCTTTGGAAAAAAAAATGTCTGTTCATCTCTTTTGCCCATTTTTAAATTGGACTATTTGGGGCGCCTGAGTGGCTCAGAGGTTTAAGCCTCTGCCTTCGGCTCAGGTCATGATCTCAGCGTCCTGGGATCGAGTCCCACCCGGGCTCTCTGCTTGGCGGGGAGCCTGCTTCCCCCTCTTTCTCTGCCTACCTCTCTGCCTATTTGTGATCTCTCTCTGTCAAATAAATAAATAAAAAATATTAAAAAAAATAAATTGGACTATTTGTTTTTTGGGTGTTGAGTAGTATATGTTCTTTATATATTTTGGATACTAAATATTTATCAGATATGTAATTTGCAAATATCTTCTCTTATTCTGAAGTTTGCCTTTAAGTTTTGCTGATTTTTCCCTTTGTGAACAGAATCTTTTTATTTTGCTGTAGTCCCAGTACTGCTTTTTAACTTTTGTTTCCCTTGCCTCAAGAGACATCCAGAAAAATGTTCCTATAGCTGATGTCAGAGAAATTATTGCTTATTTACTTTTTGAGGATTTTTATGGTTTCATGTCTCACATTTATCTCTTTCATCAATTTTGAGTTTATTTTAATGTATGGTACAAGGAAGTGGTCCAGTTTCATCCCTTTGCATGTTGCTGTCCAGTTTTTCAAATACCTTTTATTAAAGAGAGTCTTTTCCCCACTGTATACTCATTCCTCTTTTGTCAAGTTTAGTTGGCCATATAATTGTGGGTTAATTTCTGTGTTTTCTTTTCTGTTATTCTGTTCCATTGATCTGTATGTTTATTCTTATTCTAGTACTGTATTATTTACTACCACTTTATAACATAACTTGTAAGCTGGAATTTTGATACCTCCAGTTTTGGTTTTCTTTTTCAAATTGCTTTGGCTCTTTGAGGTCTTCTGTGATTCCATATGTTTTGTGTTTTTCAGAGCTACAAAGAGGGAAACAAAGTTAAAAATTTAAACAAGACTTAAATGTAATATGATTTACCTAGCACAAGCTCAAATAGGAACAGAAAGTTGATTTGCTATTCTTTTAATTATAAAAGATTTACCCAGTTTTTAGTTAATTAGCAGATACTAGAAATAACACAAGAAAAATCTAGATTCTTTGGTAAGGTACATGCCGCCTCTTTGTGTATAAATATGTGTGTATATGTGTATGTGTGTGTGCGTGTGTGTGTGTGTGTGTGCATAAGCACATGTGCATTATTGCTTTTTAGAGAGAGAGAGTGAGAGTGCAAATGGGGGGAGGGAGTTTATGGAGGGAGAGAATCTTTGCCCTTAGGCAGGCTCCACACCCAGCATGGAGCCTGATGTGGGGCTCAGGTCTCACCACTCTGAGATCATGACCTGAGCCAAAATCAAGAGTCAGATGCTGTGCCAACTGAGCCACCCAGGTGGCCCAATTTTTAGTATATCAAGTAGATATTTATCTTTCATTCAATTAATTATAGTGGAATTAATTCCCAGCATGAGCTACTGAAAAGCTTACATTTGTATATATTTTTTCAAGAAAAGAAAAGTTTGATGATCTTTATTCTAGTTATTATTTTCCCAGATTCCACTATCTTTCATTATTAGCTTTATTAATCTTTCCATTCTCCAGGGAAGCACTAAAAATGGCAAGAACAACTAAAATTCACTTTTGCTCATATCCTTTTAGCTCATGAGCTGGTGAGGTGTGAAAAAACTGTCTCTATTAAGGTATTTGGGTTGGGAGCAGATGCAGGTAAAAAGATCTCCGCTGGTAAAATATCTGCTGGGAAAATGTTGATGTTTCTTATCCTGTGGAGTGGATGTTCAAAGTTGATGTGATGAGAGTCCAATATTATACAGCAAGGCATTTGGGGTTCTGTTTTTTAGGCATATAAAACAGCATAAACATCTCCTTCTGCTTCTTTGTGAAATGAGAATTTTCACCTCTCATACTAAGCATATAACAATAGCATTGAAAGTTTGTAAATCTATGTTTCATACTTGTTTAGCCTGTTGTTTCCACAAACTATCTCCCAGTTATATTGATTACATTACCATATTATCTGATGATTAAAGCCATTAACAATCCACTCCTGAGTAGTCAACATAACAATGTTTAGTTTCTTTGCAGTAACAATTAGAGAATGAAGCAATTTGCCATAATTAGGTACTATCTGAAAAAAAAAAAGTATCCACATTAAGGGAAGGTAAAAAGACTTTTTTCCTATGGTTAGGGACAACTGTTAACAGAGTGATTTTTTTCTGAATTACAAAAAACAAACTAACAAACAAACAACATTGTACTTTTAATTTGCTCATTATTACAAACATAGGAACAACAAGTGGTTCTTGTTCAGAGTTTGTCCCATGTGGCTTTGGGAAAATTTCTTAGTCTTTCTCTGTTTTTGTTTCATCATCTAAGAGGCAATGATAATGGCTGTACCATAAATATATACTGATGGATAATTAATATTTGTAAAGTGCTTTGAGATCCTGGGAAAGAAAAAACTCTACAAATAAAAATGTACAATGTACATGAGACATTTCAATTTATTGCAATAGGCCTATTCATACTGAAAATTCAGTTGTTAAAGCTCTTTGTTTCCTCTTAATTTCTCTCCATCAAATAAGAACATTTTATTTATTTTTCATAATTGTTGAATCTTTTCAAGTCTTTGAGTGGCACTTTCTATTTTTGTAGTCTGTATAGAGTAAGATTACCATTTGCTTTTTGGTATTGTTCAGTCATCCAGGAGCCATACAGAAAAAAAAATCCTGTTTGGTTTTAGAAAGGCTGACATAACCTGGTGCCTAGGTGGCTCAGTCATTTGAGCCTCTGACGCTCAGTTTTGGCTCAGGTCTCATGGGTTATGGGATTGAGCCCTGCGTGGCACTCTGCACTCGGTGGGGAGTCCGCTTGAAGGTTTATCCCTCTGTCCCTCCTCTCACTCAGATGTATGTGTTCTCTCTCTAAAATAAATACATATTTTTAAAGGAACACTACCATAAGGAGGGCAGGATTTCTTTTTTTATTTATACATTGATTTATATTCCTGGATTTGGCAACTTGTCTGTTTCTGTCATCCAGGGTCAACTAAGGGAGGAAGAGGTAATGGGTTCCTGAGGTTAAACTAGATGATTAGACAGTGAGTTTCAGAGGTAGACATTCTATCTTAGTCACAATTTGGAAAACTTCTAGGTGTTGGGGGTTGTGGTTAGTCTGGTGGAGCAAAGGTATGGAGGGTCAGATGTTAGGTAGCTCAGTAGTCATCATTTCATATTTCTATTCCAGGTATACCCAAACCTGAAATAGGACTGAAGTACTATATTGGACAACAGAGTAAAGATTTGGATTGGTACTGAGGTAGTAGCTTAGACAGAAGCTTAATGAATGAGATAAACATGAGTGCAGGGTTTGAAGGGAAAAAATTAAAGAAGAATTGCATTTCAAAAAAGAGAAGGGAAAACATTTTCCTGGTGAAATGGGTCCTGGGTTTTTTAAAAACATTAATATGAAATTGGTGTACTCATTATGTGCCAAGCACTAAGAACTTTATAAGCTTTCTCACCTTTAGGTCTCTCAAGAAGTTAATGAGTTAGATACTATCATTACCCCCATTTTATAGATGATGAACTGAAAACTATGAGTGAAATAATTTACCCAAAGCCACACACCAGTAACTGACAGAGCTAGCATTTACACTGTTTTTTTTAAATTTTATTTATGAGATAGATAGATAGAGAGATAGATGATAGATAGATAGATGATAGATAGATAGATAGATAGATAGATAGATAGATAGATAGATAGATATAGATAGATAGATTAGACAGATAGAGAGAGAGTACCCAAGGAGGGCAGAGGGAGAGGGTGAAGTAGGCTCTCTGCTGAGCTGGGAAGCCCGATTAAGGGCTTGATACCAGGACCCTGGGATCATAACATGAGCTGAAGGCAGTTGCTTAACCAACTGAGCCACCCAGTTGCCCCCAGCACTTGCAGTCTAGCTTAAGAATTCATGCATATAACTTGTACCACTGATTTTTATTGTTGGTTGGTAGCAAAAGGATTTAGGAGAAAATGCAAAAGCCTTGATTGTCCTTATGGAGTTACTAATCTCAGGGAGGCAGATCTAAAACCAGACTAAACTGAATGGTGAGACTGAATCTGCTGATACTTTCTTCAGTTTGAATTGGCTTGGAAGCTGGGAACAGCCAAATTGGATTTGCAATTTAAGTCACTACTGAACTTAGCTATGAGGAACTAAGAAAGGAAAAAGTTGCTGCCTTCTAACTCAATGAATCTTTATGTTTACCATGATCTTCAAACACTGGCTAATCCTAATTCTCTTTAGCTAATGAGGCTAGGAAAAAAATTACAACCCAAATTTGCCTGGGAGAACTATATGTATAACTTTTTAAAAACTTACTTTTCATCTCTAACATGCTAGGTGATGAGAGCTAAATTTGTATGATCTTCCTGAAAATATAATTTATCAATTTGAACTTTCTGAAAATAGTCAACCCCCTGGAATAAAGGACATATATGTATATATATACAGTCCATGTAAGATTATGTATATATAGTCTATATAAACTTCTCAATTGACTATATAAAGTGAAAACTTGAATGCTGGAATTTTGAATATTACTGCAATATCTGGAGGTGAGAAGGAAAAAGGACAGTGACAACTCACATTGATGCTACTTATTTTATTTAATTTGTGCTACAAAATAGAGATAGAGTCTATTTTTGAGGCTGGTTAAGTAATGAAAATTATGTTAATAAAAATTAAATGTTAGTAGTAAAGAAACACACTTAGTGAACAGTAGTAAATGCCCAACACCACGACCAGTAATTTACATGGATTATTTTATTTTTCTTTACAACAAACATCTTGAGATAGGTAGCAGTGATTATCCTTATTGAGGAAACAAATTCAGGAATGCTAAGTGACTTGTCTGTGATTACACAGCTGGGGAGTATCAAAGTCAGGACAAAAATAATCAGGTCTGTCTCACTATAAAGCTCAAGTTCTTTGCTACTACATCTTCAGGGTCTTTTAAATTATTTTTGAATTAACTTCATCGTAAGTTAAAGTCTGGATTTCAAGCATTTCTATGCAGTATTGTCTTCTCTGAGGGCTTTTAACCTGTACTCTTTAGAATGAGAAGTGATGCCTCAGCCTATAAGTTCAGCCTGTTTTAGGATCCATAATGAAGCACTATGAGCCAAGTTGTTAGTTCTTTTTCTTTCTTAATCCTTAAGTATACCTCACTTCTTCTTTAAAGTTATAGTATCTGTAGCACTGACCTCAGTGTCTTACACATCTGGGTCACTTGATGCCTATTTGCTGGTTATGTGAGATTTAGACTATCACATCCAGGAATTGAATTGAGATGGAAGGGTGGTCATGATGACTTTTTTAAAAAAAACAAATATTAGTGTGAAAAGTGGAAAAAATTAATAAGGGGCTCTGAAATAGGACAGAAGCAATAAGAGGAATTTGTCAAACATTTATTAAAATTAGTGGGAAAGGGGACCTTATTAAAATCCACAAATCTTCTTGCTGCCTTGCATAAATGAAGTTTAAAGTTTTCTTTTTCAAACTGCTTTTGTTTAAGTAGGCACATCAATTCTCTCCATTCAAAAGGCAGAAATCCTAAAAGTTGGGCTGCTCTGCCATTTTAAAAATGGAGGAGACTGAAAATCCATTACTTTGGAAATTAAGAGCTTATACTTGGTATTTGTGCTAAGGAGATCAAAGGTCAAAAAGAAGCCAGTGGGAAACCATTTCAGTCACCCATAAAGCTGCAGGTCAACTGAGGATTTGGGAATGGTTTATTGAACTTTTGGTCACTAGTTAATAAGTTCCTGAGACAAGAATGATTAACATTGTCTTGGCCGTTACTTATGTAAGAATTTCCTGTTCAAAAGACCTGTGCCATGGGGATGCCTGGGTGGCTCAGTTCGTTAAGCGACTGCCTTTGGCTCAGGTCATGATCCCGGAGACCCGAGATCGAGTCCCACATTGGGCTCCCTGCTGGGCAGGAAGCCTGCTTCTCCCTCTCTCACTCCCCGTGCTTGTGTTCCCCCTCTGGCTGTGTTTCTCTCTGTCAAATAAATAAAATCATTAAAAAAAAGACCTGTGCCATGGAAGACATGGACTACATTAAAGGTTGCAATCTGACTTAACAAAACAAGCTGGTAATGGAACTCTCAATAACATGCACAGGCAAATATGCTACAGCTTGTGTCAAGCTGGAGCCAAGCTGCCTGCATGCTGTTCCCTTCTACATATGGGGTAGCACTTGGCAAAGCTGAAGTGGATTTGGAATTTAAAGCTACATGGTGATTTCAGTATTTTATTTTCCTGCAAATCAGTAAGGATGATTCAAAACCAAACCAGATGGCCACACAGCTATTGTGAAATATCAGCTACAGGCTAACCTTTTATTGTTCTTCAGAGCATTACGTCTTAAAACAACTTTAATTTCCAAAGTATCTTAAATGAAGCAAAACATACTTCATTGGGAGAGTCTATAATATACTTTTTTTTTCTTGCAACTGTCTTTAGGATCATCAGGAAGATCTAATGCCTCTCAGAACTCAGAAAGCCAGTAGGCACATTCAAAGTCTAAAAGAATGTGGAGCAGCTTGATAATCATCAGGAGTGGTTTGAGAGGGTGATGTTGTTGGGATTGTACTTTGTTGTCTGCTTTTTCATTTGACTTTGTTTTTGACTAAAGCACTAGGAAGAAGCATGATGATGATGATAGTTATAGAACTGGGAAAAGAGAGTCTAGCAGGCCTAACAGCCTCTAAAAGTGTATTTTAGAAGTTTTTAGAACAGAAACTTCATAATTCCAGACAGGTTAATGATGTGTGTATGTGCGTGCTGATTTATACACTCTTTCATCTCTCTTAGAGATCTTTATGTTTCTCACCTGAATCTCTAACTGCTACTAAAGTGGTCTTTTTTTGCCTGTTCCCTTATTTTAATTTTTAATTTTGAAATAATTTTACATTTATAAGTGAATAGTAAAAATGGTAGAAAAAGTTCTTATATGCCCTTCATCCAGCTTTCCCTCATGTCAACACCTTAAATAACCATGGTAAATTTATCAAAACTAAAAAAATAACATTGGAATATTATTATTAACCAAACTGTAGACTTTATTTAGATTAAACCAGTCTTCCCACCAGTGTCTTTTTTCTTTTCAGGATACATTCCAAGATTTCATATTTTATTTAGTCATGTCTCCTTAGTTTCCTCCAATCTGTGGCTTTTTTGTCATTTCTTTGTTTTTGTTTTTGTTTTTGTTTTTAATTTCTTTTTTACGACAAGTGCTTTTGAAGAGTACTGACTGAGCAGGGTCATTTGTAAAATGGCCAATTTGAAATTTAGCTGATGATTTCCATGAAGGAACTGCAGTTATGGCTTTGGGAGAAGACTGCCACAGAGGTGATGTGCTCTTTTTTATTAACATCATATCAGGTTATAAATGATACTAATTTATCACCCATTAACCTTGATCATGTCCCCCTTCTTTTTTTAAAAAATGTACTTGTGTGTGGGTTACTTAAGAATGTGGCTAAAAGATATTTGGGAGGGGCAAGATGGCAGAAAACTAGGTGACCCCATTTCAAAGGGTCCCCTGAAGTGAGCTGAATACCTGCAAAAACACTGCAAAAACACTGGGAGCACCCATTAAATCAGCCTGAAATTTAATATTGCACACTTCTGGATCTCTACAGGGGAAGAAGAGCATGAGCAAAGAGGTAAAGTGGAGTCAGAATGCTCAGAGTGATATCAAAAGACAAAGAGACGTGGGGGAAGGGAGCCGACAGAAGCGACCCATGGGAAAGCAATACCCCAGCAGGAAAGTGCTCTGTGTTTGGGGAACAACAGGAAATTACGGTCTGATTAAAAGCAAACAAAAACAGAGGGATTTGGGAGGCAACAGGGAAAAGCTGACCGCCATTGGCAGGGATACATACCTGCGGATAGAAAGAACTCCCTGGTGCCATGTGGGGGAACATGGCAGAGTGGAGTATCTTTAAAACTGCCACTTTTTTCTGCCCCTTTGGCCAGGCATGTGCAACTCGCAAGGGAGGCAATTTTGCAGACTGCCGCACAGTCTGCGGGACAGCGGGATCTCAGTCCTTCCTGCGTGGGTGTGCACTACAGAGACTCTCTAGGCAGATACAAGGTTGCATGATCTGAAATCAGTTGCAGTTTCCTTGGTGCAGGAGCGAAAGGACAAGTGGGGGCTTCGGGTGCCATTCTGAACAGCAGGGCTGCCTGTGTGCCCGGTTGTGACAAACGGCCAAAGGGGAAAATGCAGAGAGAGGTCTGTGTGCCCCATGCCATCCAGAAGGTTTATGGCTGAGACTTCTCTCTGAGATGGAGGTTTGGGCGCAGACATTTTACTCTGGCCTGACTTTCTGAAAAGCTGTAAAAAGCCACAAAAGAGCAAATCCTCCAGAGAATAAAAGCCTGAAAACCTCGTTGCCATGGAGCCCAGCCCCTAGAAAGGAGGTGGAGAGTCTTAGTCCAGGTAAAAGGGACTGAAAAACAGGGCATCAGGCCCTTCCCCCAGAAGACAACGCAGAGGAACAAGAGGACAACACCAAAGGGTCTCCATAAAACCCTGAAATCAGGGGAAAAGCAATATATTAAGCTCCTGGTACTACCCCAAAAGCTCTATGCTTTATAGATACAGCTTTTCACTTTATTTTCTTTTTTAACTTTTTTTCTATTTTTATTTTTAAAGTTTTACTTTAAATTTAAAATCCATTCTCATGGTTTTTGTTCTTTTATTTTTAACTCACTTATGATAGCAACATGATACTTAATACAACCTTCCATAACTTTTACCTTGAAATTTTTTCAAACACATACCTGTGTTTTTTGTTATTGTTGTTGCTTCTTTTGTTTGTTTGTTTGTTTTTTCTTTTTTCCTCTTTTCTTTCCTTTATTCGTTTTTCTTTTAAATATACATATAGTTATAAGCTTCAAGGTAATCCTTCATTCATATTCAATACTACCCCTCTATACAAACCAGTTTTAATCTCTCTATATCTTTAGAAAGTGGACTCCTCTAACAATAATAACAAGACAAACCCAGGAGGATCTGAAATACTTTCCTCGCTCACAAGGAGGGTTCACACTCACCTTCCCATCCTATTCTTCTGTCAGTGTTTCTGTGTAATTGTTTTTGCTTTTGTAATATATAAATACCGGTCTTGGGGGTCATTCAGGTTGAGCTTAGCTTTTTGATCTCTTCAACTTTCTTTTACTCTTTATGGGCTTTTTATGTACTCTGTTGTAGCTTTGTACCATATAAATCCTACCATTCGGGTCCATTCTGGCCGGGTTTATCTTGCTTCTTTTCTCTTTTTCTCTCTCTTTTTTCTTTCTTCTTCCTTTTCAGTGGTGACTTCTGATTGCTCCAAAATCTTCCAATGAGCAACTCAACTGGATAGTGGTTGATATATTCAGCTATACAGCCCCTTACCACCCCTCGCCTAAATGACTTGTAGGAGGAACAACCAACAGAAAAAAAACCCAGAGACTGCAACCCATTTCACAAAATTACTGGAAATGAACATAAACAATATGACAGAAATGGAATTCAGAGTAGCAATCATCCAAGCAATGTCTAAGTTGGAAAAGAACATTAGTGACAAGATAGAAGTTCTAAGGACAGAAGTGAAAGCCAAACTGGCAGAGGTTAAAAAGGCTATTAATGAGATGAAATCTAATTTAAATATGGTAATGTCTAGGGTAGGTAAAGCTGAAGATTGTATTAGTGATTTAGAAGACAATGGAGTAAGAAGGAGGAACAAGAGAAGTCTTGGAACAAACAGCTAAATCCCATGAAAATAGAATTAGGGAAATAAATGATGCCATGAAACGCTCCAAATGCTTCTCAATCCCTGAAGGAGTTGAGAGAGAGAGAAGCCTAAAAGATATAGCCGAACAAATCATGGATGAAAATTTCCCTAATCTGGGGAATGAAATAAGTGTTCATGTCCTAGAGGCAGAGGGGACACCCCCCAAGATCGATAAGGCCAGAAAAACATACAGGCACATATTGTGAAATTCATGAATCATTAAATCAAAAAATATATCTTAAGGGCAGATAGGGAGAAGCAATCCCTTACAGAAAGAGGGAGGACCATCAGAATAACATCAGACCTATCCACAGAAACCTGGCAAGCCAGAAAGGACTGGTAAGACATATTCAGGAAATTAAATAAAAGAAAATGCAACCAAGGATAATGTACCCAGCAAGGTTGACTTTCAAAATGGAAGGAGAGATAAAGAGCTTCCAGGACGAGAAATGTCTAAAAGATTATAAGACCACCAAGCCAGCACTACAAGAAATATTAACAGGGGTTCTATAAAAGTAAAACGAACCCAAGAGTGAAACAGAACAGAAATTTACAGAGTAATTTATAGAAACATGAACTTCACGGGCAACATGGCATAAAGAAAAACATATCAATAATCACTCTCAATGTGAATGGCATAAATGCTCCAATAAAAAGGAACAGTGTTACAGACTGGATAAAACAACAGGACCGATCCATATGCTGTTTACAAGATGTTTACAAAATGTTCACATTTTGATCTAAAGATACTTCCAGATTGAAAGTGAGGGGATGGAGGGCCATCTTTCATGCCAATGAACCTCAAAAGAAGACCGGGATAGTGATTCTCATATCAGACAAATTGGATTTTAATCTAAAGACTGCAGTCAAAGAACCAGAAGGACACTCTATCATTCTCAAATGGTCTATACACCAAGAAGATCGAACAATCGTAAACATTTATGCCTCCAGCATGGGAGCAGCAAACTACCTAAGCCAACTGTTAAGCAAAATAAAGAATCATATTGATATAAATACATTAATTGTAGGAGATCTTAACACACAACTCTCAGCAATGGACAGATCATCTAAACAGAAAATCAACAAAGAAACAAGAGCTTTGAATGACACATTGGACCAGATGTATCTCATGGATATATTCAGAACATTCCACCCTAAAACAGCAGAATACACATTCTTCTCGAGTGCCCATGGAACTTTCTGTAGAATAGATCACATACTAGGTCACATCAGAGCTCAACCGATACCAGAAGATTGAGATTATTCCCTGCAAATTCTCTGACCACAATGCCTTGAAACTGGAACTCAACCCCAACAAAAAGTTCAGAAGAAAATCAAACACCTGGAAGCTAAAGACTATCTGCTCAAGAATCTTTGGATCAACCAGAAAATCAAAGAAGAACTTAAACAATTTATGGAAACCAATGAGAATGAAGATACATCAACCCGAAACCTATAGGATACATCAAAGGCAGTCCTAGGGGGGGAAATACATGGCCATCCAAGCCTCACTCAAAATAATTGAAAAATCCTGAATACACCAACGCTCATTACACCTTAAATAACTGGAAAATCACCAACAAATTAAACCAACCCCACACACAAGATGGAAAATAATTAAGATTAGAGCAGAGATCAATGAATTAGAAAGTAGAGATACACTAGAACACATCAACAAAACAAGAAGCTGGTTCTTCGAAAGAATTCAAAATATCAATAAACCATTGGCAAAACTAATCCAAAAGAAAAGGGAGAGGACCCAAATTAATACAATTATGAATGAAAGTGGAGAGATCATGATTAACACCAAGGAAATAGGAACAATCATCAGAAATTATTGTCAACAGTTGTATGCCAATAAGTTTAACAACTTAGAATATGGATGCATTCCTGGATACCTATAAATTTGCAAGACTAAAACAGGAAGAAATTGACAATATGAATAGAACAATATCTAGTAAGGAGATTGAAGCAGTGATCAAAAATCTCCCCCAAAACAAGAGCCCAGGACCTGATGGATTCCCTGGGGCAATCTACAAAACATTCAAAGAAGAAATAACACCTATTCTCCTGAAGCTGTTTCAGAAAATAGAAACAGAAAGAAACCTCCAGACTCTTTCTATGAAGCCAACATTACTCTAATCCCCAAACCAGACAAAGACCCCATCAAATAGGAGAACTTCAGACCAATATCACTAATGAATACAGATACCAAGATGCTTAACAAAATCTTTGCTCATAGGATCCAACAGTACATTAAAAAGATTATCCACCAAGATGAGGTGGGATTTATCCCAGGGATGCAAGTGTGGTTCAACATTCACAAATCAATCAACATGATGGACCAAATCAATAAGAAAGAGAGAAGAACCACATGGTCCTTTCAATTGATGCAGAAAAAGCATTTGACAAAATAAAATGTCCGTTCCTGATTAAAACTCTTCAAAGTATAAGGATAGAGGGAACATTCCTCAACCTCATAAAATCTATCTACGAAAAACCCACAGCGAATATCATTCTCAATGGGGAAAAACTGACAGCCTTCCCTCTGAGATCAAGAACAAGACAAGGATGCCCACTCTCACCACAATTTCTCAACATAGTGTTAGAAGTCCTAGCAACAGCAATCAGACAACAAAAAGAAATAATAGGTTTTAAAATTGGCAAAGAAGAAATCAAACTCTCCCTCTTTGCAGACAACATGATACTATATATGGAAAACCCAAAAGACTCTACCCCAAAACTACTAGAACTCATGCAACAATTCAGGAATGTGGCAGGATACAAAATCAGTGCACAGAAATCATTTGCGTTCTTATACACTAACAATGAAAATATGAAAGGAAAATTGGAGAATCGATTTCATTTACTATTGCACCAAAAACCATAAGATACCTAGGAATAAACCTAAGCAAAGAAGTTAAGGATCTATAGTTGAGGAACTATAGAACACTCATGAAGGAAACTGAAGAAGACACAAAAGGATGGAAGAACATTCCATGCTCATCGATCGGAAGAATAAACATTATCAAAATGTCTATACTGCCCAGTGCTATCTATACTTTCAATGCCATTTCATTCAAAATTCCACTAACATTTTTCAAAGTGTTGGAGTAAACAATCCTAAAATTTATATGGAACCAAAAAGGACCCCGAATTGCTAAGGAATTGTTGAAGAAGAAAAACAAAGTTGGAGGCATTACGTTACCTGATTTCAGGCTTTATTACAAAGGTGTGATCACCAAGACAGCATGGTACTGGCACCAAAACAGAGAAATAAACCAATAGAACAGAGTAGAGTCCAGATATGGACCTACAACTCTATGGTCAAATCATCTTTGACAAAGAAGGAGAAAATATTCAGTGTAAAAAAGACAGTCTCTTCAATAAATGGTGCTGTGAAAATTGGACAGCTATGTATAGAAGAATGAAACCAGACCATTCTCTTAGCCACACACAAAGATAAACTATAAATGAGTGAAATACCTGTAAGGCAGGAATCCATCAAAATCCTGGAGGAGAACATATGCAGTAACCTCTTTTTCATCGGCCACAGCAAGTTCTTTCAAGACACGTCTCCAAAGGCAAAGGAAAGAAAAGCTAAAATGAACTTTTGGGACTTCATCAAAATACAAAGCTTTGGCACAGCAAAGGAAACTGTCCACAAAACAAAGAGGCAACCCGCAGAATGGGAGAGGATATTTGCAAATGTCACTACAGACAAAGGGCTGGTAGAGATCTATAAAGATCTCCTCAAACTCAACACCCAAAAAGAAGATCAAAAAATGGGCAGGAGACATGAAGAGGCACTTCTCCATAGAAAACATACAAATGGCTAACAGACACATGAAAAAATGTTCATCATCACTAGCTATCAGGGAAATTCTAAGCAGAACCACCTTGAGATACCATCTTACACCAGTCAGAATGGCCAAAATTAACAAGACAGGAAACAACAAGTGTTGGAAAGGCTGCGGAGAAAGGGGAACCCTCTTGTACTGTTGGTGGGAATGCAAGTTGGTGCAGGCACTTTGGAAAACAGTGTGGAGATTCCTTAAAAAAACTAAAAATAGTGTTACCCTATGACCTTGCAATTGCCCTACTGGGTATTTACCCGAAAGATACAGATGTAGTGAAAATAAGGGCCATATGTACCCCAGTGTTCATTGTAACAATGGCCACAATCACCAAACTGTGGAAAGAGCCAAGGTGCCCTTCAACAGATGAGTGGATAAAGAAGAAGTGGTACATATATACAATGGAATATTATGCCTCCTTCAGAAAGGATGAATACCCAACTTTTGTAGCAACATCACTGGATTGGAAGGGATTATTATGAGTGAAATAAGCCAAGTAGAGAAAGTCAAGTATCACATGGTTTCACTTACTTGTGGTGCAGAAGGAGTAATATAGAGGACAGTAGAAGAAGGAAAGGAAATGGAAAGTAGGGTAAATCGGGGACAAAAATGAAACATAAGAGACTTTGGATTCAGAAACAAACTGAAGATCTTGCATGGAGCACTGGGTGTGGGGCATAAGCAATGAATCTTGGATTCAAAATAAATAAATAAACTAAAAAAATAATGTGGCTAAGAGGCCTGACAAAACACAAAAATTTCTATGTTAATTCCTGACCCTCAATAAATGTTAATTTATCCATTTATCATTCAGTAGCAAGTATTTATCAAGTCAGCTAGTGCAACCAATGTATCATGGTTGTTCATACATTTATCTATACAAGAAACAAATATTTATTAAATAGTAATTATATCCTAAGGATGAGACTAGAGCAAGACAAGTGAGGGATTTACTTTGGATACAAAATTTAAATGTAGCAATAAACATGTGCTAGTCAAAATGAAAGTAGTCTATTATTTGAATATCTTACTTACTATTAATGGTTAATAAGTAAGTTATATCAACCTTGATAAAGTTGACATTTGTCAGAACTTTGTCACTTAGAATCTGTATGACCTTGGGTTAGTAATTTAACTAAGTCTCAGTTTCCACAAGCTAAAAATGGGAACAATGATAGTACCTACATCATGAAGTTTCTGTAAAGATCAAACAAGATCCTATATAAAAATACATGATATGCAATATGATCAGTGTAGGACATGATTCTAATTATTCAGCTATAGGTGATAGTTATTTTATCAGAACTCCCCCAAACAGTTAATTTGACCTCTCTTCTATTATTTAGAAGATTCTATCTTGTTTCATTCACCAGGAAAATTAATCAGATAAATCACCTCACCAACTGAGAATACCCATGCAACCTCTTCCAAAACACTTCAACCACCCATCTGTCATATAATAAATGTTTAAAATGTAGTAGCTGCTTTATTATTATTATTATTATTATTATTATTATTATTATTATTATTGCCTAGGAGGGTGAAATTGATCCCAACTGCAGGTACTTCTAGAGACTTACCTTAGGAACTGTCAAGAATTGTGTGTCTGAGATTTTACACTACTTGCAAGATGCTACAGTTTCATATATACTGTTAAAAGAACCAAAATTTCTGGATCAGAGACAAAGGATTTTATTACTCACAGCGATAGTAGTGGTCAGAGTACCAACATTTCCTTATACCGGTTTCCTAAGCCCCAAATACCACAAGACAATATAAAGAGGTTTAGGTAATATCTGCGCATATAGTGGATTGATTACAGGAGAGGGATCCTGAGCTTGGGGAACCCAAATCTTTTTAAATTGGCAGTAAGTATGTATTACCTTTGTTTTAGAGGGAGAGACTATCTCTGTCTTTTAATACTGTTAACTATACAAGCATTCATGAAAATATAGCATAGAACAATAACAGTTTGTGCTTTTGCTCGCTAGATGTCTATGAAGAATTTTACACAACAGAAACTAGAATACATTTGCACAATCTTATCAGTTCTACCTAGAAAGATGATTTTACTAGGGAAAAAAGTCACAAAGGCAGGCATTTCCTAATTCATTATCTTCTCCCTCGATTTTCCTTTAAACTCTATTTATTTTGTTAAGTAGATCTCACTAGACTCTTAAGATGATAGTCTGACCTCTCATTCTGGAATGTATTCCAGAACAGAAACATCTGTGCTCTATACTGATGCAAATCTTGCCTGTATTTTGAGACTTTTAGTTTCTACTTGGACACTCTTATCCAGTCTAGCTCCATGTATTTCTACTCTAGCTTCATTACATAGCTTCTGCATTTGGTCCATTTTTCCAGTGTAAGCCAATGTTTTGAATTTGACACTTAACCTTTCCATTGTTTTTAATTCTTTTTTAGTGTTTCTGTGTACCTATCTGAAACCCTTTATGGGATTTTTTTTTGGTGTGAGTATATTAGTTACCAAACCTGTTTTATTTGTCTTTAAATGTCTTAATTTTGTTTCCAGTTTTTAAGGCTTTTCTTTAAATGTAGCATTGTAGGTTGGCTCATAGAATGTTAAAATGGAAATTTTCATTTAGTTCTGTAAATATATCATTCCATTATCTTCTGGCTTCCATCATTCTATGGAGAAGTTGGCTGTCAGACTTATTATTCATTTGAAAACAATGGCTCTGTTTTTCTTCTCTAGACACTTTTAAGATTTTCTTTTCCTTTAATTTTAAATGGTTTTACTACAGTATGCCTAGATGTTCATTCCTTTATATTTTTCTGCTTCATTTGAAGCACTTCTTAACACTTTGGTTTGATGTCTTCAAAGAATTCTTGAGATAATTCCTGATCATTACTTCTTTAAATATTGCTTCTACCCAATTCTTTTTCTCCTCTCTCTGAGATGATAGTTATATATATGTTAGGTCTTTTCATGGTATTCCACATTTTGTATAAACTTCTGTATTTTCCATTCTTTATTCTTATTTCTTATTTCTCATGAATTCATAATTCAGCCTGGATGTTTCTTACTAATTTATCTCCTGGTGCACTAACCTTTTAGCTGCCTCTATTCTTTCATTAAATCCGTTTTTTATTGAGTGCTAGATATTATGTATAAGAAACTATAGAGGTTCTGCATAATTGATATTCTTCCAGAGAGAATAAACTTTCTCTTTTGACAAGTAGCCAGAGTAGGTGCTAATTGCTTAATCTGGTAATGAACTAAGCTGAATCAAGGCTGGATTTCAAATATTATAAAATTTTATATACTTCTGGTTTGCTTTCATTCTTAGGGTCTTTCTCTCAAGAGGTCTCAATTGAGCCTGGTGAGTTTCTTAGAGCGCTTCCTCTTTTGAAGGTATTAAACTCCAAATTTGTTTACCCAGATCGGTTAAACAAATGATAAACTTATTGAGTGTTTTGACTGCTTTCTGATCAGCTTAGTTTCTAGCCCTGTGCAACTTAAAAGAATCAGTAAATAATCTAGGACATACAGAATACTTGTCCCACCTCAGTGAGTTTCCCCTCTCCCTGGGATCTTGTCCGCCATATCCTGACTACAGTGGAATTCCTTTAAAACCTTCAGATAGATTCTTTTTTTTGTATTTTATCTAGATTTTCTTTTTTCTTTTCTTTTATTCTTTTTGGTGGGGAAATTAATTCATTACATGCAAATCTGTTTTGGTTAAGAGCAGAAATCACAACTTATTCTTAAGTAACCACATTCTAAATGCATAAAATATATGAGATTCCAAAATTTTGTGAGAAATATCTATTGAATACATGTGCAACCAGTAGTTGGCAATGATCTGGGTCCTTATGAGGTATTTATTTATTTATTATGTTTTTTATTTATGATAGAGTTTTACCAAATACATATTATACAAGTGACAGATATGTCATTCTGTGGCATCCAGTGTGATATAACCTAAGAGTTGCAATTAATTAAAATTTACAGAACTTACAAAACTCCATAACTTTAACATCATCTCACTTGATTTACAATGGAAAATCCCTGGTTTAACAGTAATGTGAATAGGGATCCTATGTATTGACATTGAGGCAGGTGCAATAATCATTCATTTTTTTAAATTATTTTATTATTTTAAAATAATAATTTATTTTATTTTGTCAGTGTTCGAATACTCATTGTTTATGCTCCACACCAAGAGCTCCATGCAATTTGTGTCCTCAATACTCACCAACAGGCTCACCAACCCTCTTCCAAAACCCTTCCAAAACCCTCAGTTTGTTTCTCAGAGTCCAAAGTCTCTCATGCTTCATTTCCCTCTCTGGCTTAACCCAGATCACATTTCCTTTCCTTTGCCCACTGCCATCCATGTTACTCCTTATGCTCCCCAAGTAAGTCAAACCAGATGATACTTGACTTTCCCTGCTGGCTTATTTCACTCAGAATAATCTCCTCCAATCCAGTCCATGTTGCTACAAAAGTTGGGTTTCATCCTTTCTGATGGAGGCATAATATTCCATTGTATATATGGACTGTATCTTCTTTATCCAATTGTCTGTTGAAGGGCATCTTGGCTCTTTCCACGGTTTTGAAATTGTGTCCATTGCTGCAATGAACATTGGGGTACACATGGCCTTTCTTTTCACTACATCAGTATCTTTGGGGTACACACCCAGTAGTGCACTTACAGGGATGTAGGGTAGCTCTATTTTTAATTTTTTATGGAATATCTATACTGTTTTCCAAAGTGGCTGCATCAACTTGCATTCCTATCAACAGTGTAAGAGGGTTCCCCTTTCTCCACAGCCTCTCCAACACTTGTTGTTTCTTGCCCTGTTAATTTTGGCCATTCTGACTGGCATAAGGTGGTATCCCAATGTGGTTTTGACTTGAACTTACCTGATAGCTAATGATGACGAACATATTTTCATGTGTCTGTTAGCTATTTGTATGTCTTCCATGGAAGAATGTCCGTTCATGTCTCCTGCCCATTGTTTGATGTGACCATCTTTTTTTTGAGTTTGAGGAGTTCTTTATAGATCTTAGATATCAGTCCTTTGTCAGTAGTGTCATTTGAAAATATCCTCTCCCATTCTGTGGGTTGCCTCTTTGTTTTGTTGACAGTTTCCTTTGCTGTGCTGAAGCTCTGTATTTTGATGAGGTCCCAAAAGTTTATTTTCACTTTTGTTTCCTTTGTCTTTGGAGACATGTCTTGAAAGAAGTTGCTATGGCTGATGTCAAAGAGGTTACTGCCTATGTTCTCCTCTAGGATTTTGATAGATTCCTGTCTCATGTTGAGGTCTTTCATCCATTTCGACTTTATCTTTGTGTGTGGCATAAGAGAAGAGAATCATTCTTCCATACGTAGCTGTCCAATTTCCCCAGCACCATTTATGGAAAAGACTGTCTTTTGTCCACTGGATATTTTTTCCTGCTTTGTTGAAGATTATTTGACCATCAATTTGTGGGTCCATATCTGGATTCTCTACTCTTGCGTTGGTCAACTTGTCTGTTTTTGTGCCAGTACCATGCTGTCTTGGTGTTCACAGCAATGTAGTAAAGCTTGAAATCAGGTAACATGTTGACATGTTGCCCCTAGCTTTTTTTTTCTTTTTCAAAAATTCCTTAGCAATTCAGGGTCTTTTTTGGTTCCATATGAATTTTAGGATTGTTTGTACCAATGTTTTAAAAAATGTTGGTGGAATTTTGGTCAGGATGGCATTGAAAGTATAGATAGCACTGGGCAGTATAGACATTTTGATAATGTTTATTCTTCCGATCGATGAGCATGGAATGTTCTTCCATCCTTTTGTGTCTTCTTCAGTTTCCTTCATGAGTGTTCTATAGTTCCTCAACTATAGATCCTTAACTTCTTTGCTTAGGTTTATTCCTAGGTATCTTATGGTTTTTGGTGCAATAGTAAATGAAATCGATTCTCCAATTTTCCTTTCTATATTTTCATTGTTAGTGTATAAGAACGCAAATGATTTCTGTGCACTGATTTTGTATCCTGCCACATTCCTGAATTGTTGCATGAGTTCTAGTAGTTTTGGGGTAGAGTCTTTTGGGTTTTCCATATATAGTATCATGTTGTCTGCAAAGAGGGAGAGTTTGATTTCTTCTTTGCCAATTTTAAAACCTATTATTTCTTTTTGTTGTCTGATTGCTGTTGCTAGGACTTCTAACACTATGTTGAGAAATTGTGGTGAGAGTGGGCATCCTTGTCTTGTTCTTGATCTCAGAGGGAAGGCTGTCAGTTTTTCCCCATTGAGAATGATATTCGCTGTGGGTTTTTCGTAGATAGATTTTATGAGGTTGAGGAATGTTCCCTCTATCCTTATACTTTGAAGAGTTTTAATCAGGAACGGACATTTTATTTTGTCAAATGCTTTTTCTGCATCAATTGAAAGGACCATGTGGTTCTTCTCTCTTTCTTATTGATTTGGTCCATCATGTTGATTGATTTGTGAATGTTGAACCACACTTGCATCCCTGGGATAAATCCCACCTCATCTTGGTGGATAATCTTTTTAATGTACTGTTGGATCCTATGAGCAAAGATTTTGTTAAGCATCTTGGTATCTGTATTCATTAGTGATATTGGTCTGAAGTTCTCCTATTTGATGGGGTCTTTGTCTGGTTTGGGGATTAGAGTAATGTTGGCTTCATAGAAAGAGTCTGGAGGTTTCTTTCTGTTTCTATTTTCTGAAACAGCTTCAGGAGAATAGGTGTTATTTCTTCTTTGAATGTTTTGTAGATTGCCCCAGGGAATCCATCAGGTCCTGGGCTCTTGTTTTGGGGGAGATTTTTGATCACTGCTTCAATCTCCTTACTAGATATTGTTCTATTCATATTGTCAATTTCTTCCTGTTTTAGTCTTGCAAATTTATAGGTATCCAGGAATGCATCCATATTCTAAGTTGTTAAACTTATTGGCATACAACTGTTGACAATAATTTCTGATGATTGTTCCTATTTCCTTGGTGTTAATCATGATCTCTCCACTTTCATTCATAATTGTATTAATTTGGGTCCTCTCCCTTTTCTTTTGGATTAGTTTTGCCAATGGTTTATTGATATTTTGAATTCTTTCGAAGAACCAGCTTCTTGTTTTGTTGATGTGTTCTAGTGTATCTCTACTTTCTAATTCATTGATCTCTGCTCTAATCTTAATTATTTTCCATCTTGTGTGTGGGGTTGGTTTAATTTGTTGGTGATTTTCCAGTTATTTAAGGTGTAATGAGCGTTGGTGTATTCAGGATTTTTCAATTATTTTGAGTGAGGCTTGGATGGCCATGTATTTCCCCCCCTAGGACTGCCTTTGATGTATCCTATAGGTTTCGGGTTGATGTATCTTCATTCTCATTGGTTTCCATAAATTGTTTAAGTTCTTCTTTGATTTTCTGGTTGATCCAAAGATTCTTGAGCAGATAGTCTTTAGCTTCCAGGTGTTTGATTTTCTTCTGAACTTTTTGTTGGGGTTGAGTTCCAGTTTCAAGGCATTGTGGTCAGAGAATTTGCAGGGAATAATCTCAATCTTCTGGTATCGGTTGAGCTCTGATGTGACCTAGTATGTGATCTATTCTACAGAAAGTTCCATGGGCACTCGAGAAGAATGTGTATTCTGCTGTTTTAGGGTGGAATGTTCTGAATATATCCATGAGATACATCTGGTCCAATGTGTCATTCAAAGCTCTTGTTTCTTTGTTGATTTTCTGTTTAGATGATCTGTCCATTGCTGAGAGTTGTGTGTTAAGATCTCCTACAATTAATGTATTTATATCAATATGATTCTTTATTTTGCTTAACAGTTGGCTTAGGTAGTTTGCTGCTCCCATGCTGGAGGCATAAATGTTTACGATTGTTCGATCTTCTTGGTGTATAGACCATTTGAGAATGATAGAGTGTCCTTCTGGTTCTTTGACTGCAGTCTTTAGATTAAAATCCAATTTGTCTGATATGAGAATCACTATCCCGGTCTTCTTTTGAGGTTCATTGGCATGAAAGATGGCCCTCCATCCCCTCACTTTCAATCTGGAAGTATCTTTAGATCAAAATGTGAACATTTTGTAAACATCTTGTAAACAGCATATGGATCGGTCCTGTTGTTTTATCCAGTCTGTAACACTGTTCCTTTTTATTGGAGCATTTATGCCATTCACATTGAGAGTGATTATTGATATGTTTTTCTTTATGCCATGTTGCCCGTGAAGTTCATGTTTCTATAAATTACTCTGTAAATTTCTGTTCTGTTTCACTCTTGGGTTCGTTTTACTTTTATAGAACCCCTGTTAATATTTCTTGTAGTGCTGGCTTGGTGGTCTTATAATCTTTTAGACATTTCTCGTCCTGGAAGCTCTTTATCTCTCCTTCCATTTTGAAAGTCAACCTTGCTGGGTACATTATCCTTGGTTGCATTTTCTTTTATTTAATTTCCTGAATATGTCTTACCAGTCCTTTCTGGCTTGCCAGGTTTCTGTGGATAGGTCTGATGTTATTCTGATGGTCCTCCCTCTTTCTGTAAGGGATTGCTTCTCCCTATCTGCCCTTAAGATATATTTTTTGATTTAATGATTCATGAATTTCACAATATGTGCCTGTATGTTTTTCTGGCCTTATCGATCTTGGGGGGTGTCCCCTCTGCCTCTAGGACATGAACACTTATTTCATTCCCCAGATTAGGGAAATTTTCATCCATGATTTGTTCGGCTATATCTTTTAGGCTTCTCTCTCTCTCAACTCCTTCAGGGATTGAGAAGCATTTGGAGCGTTTCATGGCATCATTTATTTCCCTAATTCTATTTTCATGGGATTTAGCTGTTTGTTCCAAGACTTCTCTTGTTCCTCCTTCTTACTCCATTGTCTTCTAAATCACTAATACAATCTTCAGCTTTACCTACCCTAGACATTACCATATTTAAATTAGATTTCATCTCATTAATAGCCTTTTTAACCTCTGCCAGTTTGGCTTTCACTTCTGTCCTTAGAACTTCTATCTTGTCACTAATGTTCTTTTCCAACTTAGACATTGCTTGGATGATTGCTACTCTGAATTCCATTTCTGTCATATTGTTTATGTTCATTTCCAGTAATTTTGTGAAATGGGTTGCAGTCTCTGGGTTTTTTTTCTGTTGGTTGTTCCTCCTACAAGTCATTTAGGCGAGGGGTGGTAAGGGGCTGTATAGCTGAATATATCAACCACTATCCAGTTGAGTTGCTCATTGGAAGATTTTGGAGCAATCAGAAGTCACCACTGAAAAGGAAGAAGAAAGAAAAAAGAGAGAGAAAAAGAGAAAAGAAGCAAGATAAACCCGGCCAGAATGGACCCGAATGGTAGGATTTATATGGTACAAAGCTACAACAGAGTACATAAAAAGCCCATAAAGAGTAAAAGAAAGTTGAAGAGATCAAAAAGCTAAGCTCAACCTGAATGACCCCCAAGACCGGTATTTATATATTACAAAAGCAAAAACAATTACACAGAAACACTGACAGAAGAATAGGATGGGAAGGTGAGTGTGAACCCTCCTTGTGAGCGAGGAAAGTATTTCAGATCCTCCTGGGTTTGTCTTGTTATTATTGTTAGAGGAGTCCACTTTCTAAAGATATAGAGAGATTAAAACTGGTTTGTATAGAGGGGTAGTATTGAATATGAATGAAGGATTACCTTGAAGCTTATAACTATATGTATATTTAAAAGAAAAACGAATAAAGGAAAGAAAAGAGGAAAAAAGAAAAAACAAACAAACAAACAAAAGAAGCAACAACAATAACAAAAAACACAGGTATGTGTTTGAAAAAATTTCAAGGTAAAAGTTATGGAAGGTTGTATTAAGTATCATGTTGCTATCATAAGTGAGTTAAAAATAAAAGAACAAAAACCATGAGAATGGATTTTAAATTTAAAGTAAAACTTTAAAAATAAAAATAGAAAAAAAGTTAAAAAAGAAAATAAAGTGAAAAGCTGTATCTATAAAGCATAGAGCTTTTGGGGTAGTACCAGGAGCTTAATATATTGCTTTTCCCCTGATTTCAGGGTTTTATGGAGACCCTTTGGTGTTGTCCTCTTGTTCCTCTGCGTTGTCTTCTGGGGGAAGGGCCTGATGCCCTGTTTTTCAGTCCCTTTTACCTGGACTAAGACTCTCCACCTCCTTTCTAGGGGCTGGGCTCCATGGCAACGAGGTTTTCAGGCTTTTATTCTCTGGAGGATTTGCTCTTTTGTGGCTTTTTACAGCTTTTCAGAAAGTCAGGCCAGAGTAAAATGTCTGCGCCCAAACCTCCATCTCAGAGAGAAGTCTCAGCCATAAACCTTCTGGATGGCATGGGGCACACAGACCTCTCTCTGCATTTTCCCCTTTGGCCGTTTGTCACAACCGGGCACACAGGCAGCCCTGCTGTTCAGAATGGCACCCGAAGCCCCCACTTGTCCTTTCGCTCCTGCACCAAGGAAACTGCAACTGATTTCAGATCATGCAACCTTGTATCTGCCTAGAGAGTCTCTGTAGTGCACACCCACGCAGGAAGGACTGAGATCCCGCTGTCCCGCAGACTGTGCGGCAGTCTGCAAAATTGCCTCCCTTGCGAGTTGCACATGCCTGGCCAAAGGGGCAGAAAAAAGTGGCAGTTTTAAAGATACTCCACTCTGCCATGTTCCCCCACATGGCACCAGGGAGTTCTTTCTATCCGCAGGTATGTATCCCTGCCAATGGCGGTCAGCTTTTCCCTGTTGCCTCCCAAATCCCTCTGTTTTTGTTTGCTTTTAATCAGACCGTAATTTCCTGTTGTTCCCCAAACACAGAGCACTTTCCTGCTGGGGTATTGCTTTCCCATGGGTCGCTTCTGTCGGCTCCCTTCCCCCACGTCTCTTTGTCTTTTGATATCACTCTGAGCATTCTGACTCCACTTTACCTCTTTGCTCATGCTCTTCTTCCCCTGTAGAGATCCAGAAGTGTGCAATATTAAATTTCAGGCTGATTTAATGGGTGCTCCCAGTGTTTTTGCAGTGTTTTTGCAGGTATTCAGCTCACTTCAGGGGACCCTTTGAAATGGGGTCACCTAGTTTTCTGCCATCTTGCCCCTCCCAAATATCTTTTAGCCACATTCTTAAGTAACCCACACACAAGTACATTTTTTAAAAAAAGAAGGGGGACATGATCAAGGTTAATGGGTGATAAATTAGTATCATTTATAACCTGATATGATGTTAATAAAAAAGAGCACATCACCTCTGTGGCAGTCTTCTCCCAAAGCCATAACTGCAGTTCCTTCATGGAAATCATCAGCTAAATTTCAAATTGGCCATTTTACAAATGACCCTGCTCAGTCAGTACTCTTCAAAAGCACTTGTCGTAAAAAAGAAATTAAAAACAAAAACAAAAACAAAAACAAAGAAATGACAAAAAAGCCACAGATTGGAGGAAACTAAGGAGACATGACTAAATAAAATATGAAATCTTGGAATGTATCCTGAAAAGAAAAAAGACACTGGTGGGAAGACTGGTTTAATCTAAATAAAGTCTACAGTTTGGTTAATAATAATATTCCAATGTTATTTTTTTAGTTTTGATAAATTTACCATGGTTATTTAAGGTGTTGACATGAGGGAAAGCTGGATGAAGGGCATATAAGAACTTTTTCTACCATTTTTACTATTCACTTATAAATGTAAAATTATTTCAAAATTAAAAATTAAAATAAGGGAACAGGCAAAAAAAGACCACTTTAGTAGCAGTTAGAGATTCAGGTGAGAAACATAAAGATCTCTAAGAGAGATGAAAGAGTGTATAAATCAGCACGCACATACACACATCATTAACCTGTCTGGAATTATGAAGTTTCTGTTCTAAAAACTTCTAAAATACACTTTTAGAGGCTGTTAGGCCTGCTAGACTCTCTTTTCCCAGTTCTATAACTATCATCATCATCATGCTTCTTCCTAGTGCTTTAGTCAAAAACAAAGTCAAATGAAAAAGCAGACAACAAAGTACAATCCCAACAACATCACCCTCTCAAACCACTCCTGATGATTATCAAGCTGCTCCACATTCTTTTAGACTTTGAATGTGCCTACTGGCTTTCTGAGTTCTGAGAGGCATTAGATCTTCCTGATGATCCTAAAGACAGTTGCAAGAAAAAAAAAGTATATTATAGACTCTCCCAATGAAGTATGTTTTGCTTCATTTAAGATACTTTGGAAATTAAAGTTGTTTTAAGACGTAATGCTCTGAAGAACAATAAAAGGTTAGCCTGTAGCTGATATTTCACAATAGCTGTGTGGCCATCTGGTTTGGTTTTGAATCATCCTTACTGATTTGCAGGAAAATAAAATACTGAAATCACCATGTAGCTTTAAATTCCAAATCCACTTCAGCTTTGCCAAGTGCTACCCCATATGTAGAAGGGAACAGCATGCAGGCAGCTTGGCTCCAGCTTGACACAAGCTGTAGCATATTTGCCTGTGCATGTTATTGAGAGTTCCATTACCAGCTTGTTTTGTTAAGTCAGATTGCAACCTTTAATGTAGTCCATGTCTTCCATGGCACAGGTCTTTTTTTTAATGATTTTATTTATTTGACAGAGAGAAACACAGCCAGAGGGGGAACACAAGCACGGGGAGTGAGAGAGGGAGAAGCAGGCTTCCTGCCCAGCAGGGAGCCCAATGTGGGACTCGATCTCGGGTCTCCGGGATCATGACCTGAGCCAAAGGCAGTCGCTTAACGAACTGAGCCACCCAGGCATCCCCATGGCACAGGTCTTTTGAACAGGAAATTCTTACATAAGTAACGGCCAAGACAATGTTAATCATTCTTGTCTCAGGAACTTATTAACTAGTGACCAAAAGTTCAATAAACCATTCCCAAATCCTCAGTTGACCTGCAGCTTTATGGGTGACTGAAATGGTTTCCCACTGGCTTCTTTTTGACCTTTGATCTCCTTAGCACAAATACCAAGTATAAGCTCTTAATTTCCAAAGTAATGGATTTTCAGTCTCCTCCATTTTTAAAATGGCAGAGCAGCCCAACTTTTAGGATTTCTGCCTTTTGAATGGAGAGAATTGATGTGCCTACTTAAACAAAAGCAGTTTGAAAAAGAAAACTTTAAACTTCATTTATGCAAGGCAGCAAGAAGATTTGTGGATTTTAATAAGGTCCCCTTTCCCACTAATTTTAATAAATGTTTGACAAATTCCTCTTATTGCTTCTGTCCTATTTCAGAGCCCCTTATTAATTTTTTCCACTTTTCACACTAATATTTGTTTTTTTTAAAAAAGTCATCATGACCACCCTTCCATCTCAATTCAATTCCTGGATGTGATAGTCTAAATCTCACATAACCAGCAAATAGGCATCAAGTGACCCAGATGTGTAAGACACTGAGGTCAGTGCTACAGATACTATAACTTTAAAGAAGAAGTGAGGTATACTTAAGGATTAAGAAAGAAAAAGAACTAACAACTTGGCTCATAGTGCTTCATTATGGATCCTAAAACAGGCTGAACTTATAGGCTGAGGCATCACTTCTCATTCTAAAGAGTACAGGTTAAAAGCCCTCAGAGAAGACAATACTGCATAGAAATGCTTGAAATCCAGACTTTAACTTACGATGAAGTTAATTCAAAAATAATTTAAAAGACCCTGAAGATGTAGTAGCAAAGAACTTGAGCTTTATAGTGAGACAGACCTGATTATTTTTGTCCTGACTTTGATACTCCCCAGCTGTGTAATCACAGACAAGTCACTTAGCATTCCTGAATTTGTTTCCTCAATAAGGATAATCACTGCTACCTATCTCAAGATGTTTGTTGTAAAGAAAAATAAAATAATCCATGTAAATTACTGGTCGTGGTGTTGGGCATTTACTACTGTTCACTAAGTGTGTTTCTTTACTACTAACATTTAATTTTTATTAACATAATTTTCATTACTTAACCAGCCTCAAAAATAGACTCTATCTCTATTTTGTAGCACAAATTAAATAAAATAAGTAGCATCAATGTGAGTTGTCACTGTCCTTTTTCCTTCTCACCTCCAGATATTGCAGTAATATTCAAAATTCCAGCATTCAAGTTTTCACTTTATATAGTCAATTGAGAAGTTTATATAGACTATATATACATAATCTTACATGGACTGTATATATATACATATATGTCCTTTATTCCAGGGGGTTGACTATTTTCAGAAAGTTCAAATTGATAAATTATATTTTCAGGAAGATCATACAAATTTAGCTCTCATCACCTAGCATGTTAGAGATGAAAAGTAAGTTTTTAAAAAGTTATACATATAGTTCTCCCAGGCAAATTTGGGTTGTAATTTTTTTCCTAGCCTCATTAGCTAAAGAGAATTAGGATTAGCCAGTGTTTGAAGATCATGGTAAACATAAAGATTCATTGAGTTAGAAGGCAGCAACTTTTTCCTTTCTTAGTTCCTCATAGCTAAGTTCAGTAGTGACTTAAATTGCAAATCCAATTTGGCTGTTCCCAGCTTCCAAGCCAATTCAAACTGAAGAAAGTATCAGCAGATTCAGTCTCACCATTCAGTTTAGTCTGGTTTTAGATCTGCCTCCCTGAGATTAGTAACTCCATAAGGACAATCAAGGCTTTTGCATTTTCTCCTAAATCCTTTTGCTACCAACCAACAATAAAAATCAGTGGTACAAGTTATATGCATGAATTCTTAAGCTAGACTGCAAGTGCTGGGGGCAACTGGGTGGCTCAGTTGGTTAAGCAACTGCCTTCAGCTCATGTTATGATCCCAGGGTCCTGGTATCAAGCCCTTAATCGGGCTTCCCAGCTCAGCAGAGAGCCTACTTCACCCTCTCCCTCTGCCCTCCTTGGGTACTCTCTCTCTATCTGTCTAATCTATCTATCTATATCTATCTATCTATCTATCTATCTATCTATCTATCTATCTATCATCTATCTATCTATCATCTATCTCTCTATCTATCTATCTCATAAATAAAATTTAAAAAAAACAGTGTAAATGCTAGCTCTGTCAGTTACTGGTGTGTGGCTTTGGGTAAATTATTTCACTCATAGTTTTCAGTTCATCATCTATAAAATGGGGGTAATGATAGTATCTAACTCATTAACTTCTTGAGAGACCTAAAGGTGAGAAAGCTTATAAAGTTCTTAGTGCTTGGCACATAATGAGTACACCAATTTCATATTAATGTTTTTAAAAAACCCAGGACCCATTTCACCAGGAAAATGTTTTCCCTTCTCTTTTTTGAAATGCAATTCTT
Organism: Spilogale gracilis; assembly: GCA_004023965.1. Classification (NCBI taxonomy): domain Eukaryota; kingdom Metazoa; phylum Chordata; class Mammalia; order Carnivora; family Mephitidae; genus Spilogale; species Spilogale gracilis. Next base: position 145,732 of record PITA01000261.1, on the reverse strand, counting down.
CTTTAATTTTTTCCCTTCAAACCCTGCACTCATGTTTATCTCATTCATTAAGCTTCTGTCTAAGCTACTACCTCAGTACCAATCCAAATCTTTACTCTGTTGTCCAATATAGTACTTCAGTCCTATTTCAGGTTTGGGTATACCTGGAATAGAAATATGAAATGATGACTACTGAGCTACCTAACATCTGACCCTCCATACCTTTGCTCCACCAGACTAACCACAACCCCCAACACCTAGAAGTTTTCCAAATTGTGACTAAGATAGAATGTCTACCTCTGAAACTCACTGTCTAATCATCTAGTTTAACCTCAGGAACCCATTACCTCTTCCTCCCTTAGTTGACCCTGGATGACAGAAACAGACAAGTTGCCAAATCCAGGAATATAAATCAATGTATAAATAAAAAAAGAAATCCTGCCCTCCTTATGGTAGTGTTCCTTTAAAAATATGTATTTATTTTAGAGAGAGAACACATACATCTGAGTGAGAGGAGGGACAGAGGGATAAACCTTCAAGCGGACTCCCCACCGAGTGCAGAGTGCCACGCAGGGCTCAATCCCATAACCCATGAGACCTGAGCCAAAACTGAGCGTCAGAGGCTCAAATGACTGAGCCACCTAGGCACCAGGTTATGTCAGCCTTTCTAAAACCAAACAGGATTTTTTTTTCTGTATGGCTCCTGGATGACTGAACAATACCAAAAAGCAAATGGTAATCTTACTCTATACAGACTACAAAAATAGAAAGTGCCACTCAAAGACTTGAAAAGATTCAACAATTATGAAAAATAAATAAAATGTTCTTATTTGATGGAGAGAAATTAAGAGGAAACAAAGAGCTTTAACAACTGAATTTTCAGTATGAATAGGCCTATTGCAATAAATTGAAATGTCTCATGTACATTGTACATTTTTATTTGTAGAGTTTTTTCTTTCCCAGGATCTCAAAGCACTTTACAAATATTAATTATCCATCAGTATATATTTATGGTACAGCCATTATCATTGCCTCTTAGATGATGAAACAAAAACAGAGAAAGACTAAGAAATTTTCCCAAAGCCACATGGGACAAACTCTGAACAAGAACCACTTGTTGTTCCTATGTTTGTAATAATGAGCAAATTAAAAGTACAATGTTGTTTGTTTGTTAGTTTGTTTTTTGTAATTCAGAAAAAAATCACTCTGTTAACAGTTGTCCCTAACCATAGGAAAAAAGTCTTTTTACCTTCCCTTAATGTGGATACTTTTTTTTTTTCAGATAGTACCTAATTATGGCAAATTGCTTCATTCTCTAATTGTTACTGCAAAGAAACTAAACATTGTTATGTTGACTACTCAGGAGTGGATTGTTAATGGCTTTAATCATCAGATAATATGGTAATGTAATCAATATAACTGGGAGATAGTTTGTGGAAACAACAGGCTAAACAAGTATGAAACATAGATTTACAAACTTTCAATGCTATTGTTATATGCTTAGTATGAGAGGTGAAAATTCTCATTTCACAAAGAAGCAGAAGGAGATGTTTATGCTGTTTTATATGCCTAAAAAACAGAACCCCAAATGCCTTGCTGTATAATATTGGACTCTCATCACATCAACTTTGAACATCCACTCCACAGGATAAGAAACATCAACATTTTCCCAGCAGATATTTTACCAGCGGAGATCTTTTTACCTGCATCTGCTCCCAACCCAAATACCTTAATAGAGACAGTTTTTTCACACCTCACCAGCTCATGAGCTAAAAGGATATGAGCAAAAGTGAATTTTAGTTGTTCTTGCCATTTTTAGTGCTTCCCTGGAGAATGGAAAGATTAATAAAGCTAATAATGAAAGATAGTGGAATCTGGGAAAATAATAACTAGAATAAAGATCATCAAACTTTTCTTTTCTTGAAAAAATATATACAAATGTAAGCTTTTCAGTAGCTCATGCTGGGAATTAATTCCACTATAATTAATTGAATGAAAGATAAATATCTACTTGATATACTAAAAATTGGGCCACCTGGGTGGCTCAGTTGGCACAGCATCTGACTCTTGATTTTGGCTCAGGTCATGATCTCAGAGTGGTGAGACCTGAGCCCCACATCAGGCTCCATGCTGGGTGTGGAGCCTGCCTAAGGGCAAAGATTCTCTCCCTCCATAAACTCCCTCCCCCCATTTGCACTCTCACTCTCTCTCTCTAAAAAGCAATAATGCACATGTGCTTATGCACACACACACACACACACGCACACACACATACACATATACACACATATTTATACACAAAGAGGCGGCATGTACCTTACCAAAGAATCTAGATTTTTCTTGTGTTATTTCTAGTATCTGCTAATTAACTAAAAACTGGGTAAATCTTTTATAATTAAAAGAATAGCAAATCAACTTTCTGTTCCTATTTGAGCTTGTGCTAGGTAAATCATATTACATTTAAGTCTTGTTTAAATTTTTAACTTTGTTTCCCTCTTTGTAGCTCTGAAAAACACAAAACATATGGAATCACAGAAGACCTCAAAGAGCCAAAGCAATTTGAAAAAGAAAACCAAAACTGGAGGTATCAAAATTCCAGCTTACAAGTTATGTTATAAAGTGGTAGTAAATAATACAGTACTAGAATAAGAATAAACATACAGATCAATGGAACAGAATAACAGAAAAGAAAACACAGAAATTAACCCACAATTATATGGCCAACTAAACTTGACAAAAGAGGAATGAGTATACAGTGGGGAAAAGACTCTCTTTAATAAAAGGTATTTGAAAAACTGGACAGCAACATGCAAAGGGATGAAACTGGACCACTTCCTTGTACCATACATTAAAATAAACTCAAAATTGATGAAAGAGATAAATGTGAGACATGAAACCATAAAAATCCTCAAAAAGTAAATAAGCAATAATTTCTCTGACATCAGCTATAGGAACATTTTTCTGGATGTCTCTTGAGGCAAGGGAAACAAAAGTTAAAAAGCAGTACTGGGACTACAGCAAAATAAAAAGATTCTGTTCACAAAGGGAAAAATCAGCAAAACTTAAAGGCAAACTTCAGAATAAGAGAAGATATTTGCAAATTACATATCTGATAAATATTTAGTATCCAAAATATATAAAGAACATATACTACTCAACACCCAAAAAACAAATAGTCCAATTTATTTTTTTTAATATTTTTTATTTATTTATTTGACAGAGAGAGATCACAAATAGGCAGAGAGGTAGGCAGAGAAAGAGGGGGAAGCAGGCTCCCCGCCAAGCAGAGAGCCCGGGTGGGACTCGATCCCAGGACGCTGAGATCATGACCTGAGCCGAAGGCAGAGGCTTAAACCTCTGAGCCACTCAGGCGCCCCAAATAGTCCAATTTAAAAATGGGCAAAAGAGATGAACAGACATTTTTTTTTCCAAAGAAGACATCCAGATGGCAAATAGATACATGTAAAGGTGCTCAACATCACTCCTCATCAGGAAAATGTAACTCAAAACTACAATGAGGTATTACCTCACATCTGTCAAACTGGCTAAAATAAAAAATGTAAGAAATAGCAAGTGTTGGCAAAGATTTGGAAAATAAACTCTTGCACTATTGGTGGGAAGTAAATCTGATGAAGCTACTGTGAAAAATAGTATGAGAGTTCCTCAAAAGATTAAAATTTCGACTATCTTACCACCCAGTAATTGTATTATTGGGTATTTACCCAAAGAATATAAAAAACACTGATTTGAAGGGATACAGGCACCCTGATGTTTATTGTAGCATTATTTACAATAGCCAAACTATGGTAGCAGCCCAAGAGTCCATCGATAGGTAAATGGATAAAGAACATGTGGCATATGTATATATATATATATATATATATATATATATATATATATATATATATAATATTCCATCATATATAATATATATGTATATATATATATATATAATATTCCATCATGGAATATTATTCATCCATAAAAAAGAATGAAATTTTGCCATTTTCAATGACATGAGTAGAGCTATAGAGTTTAACCCTAAGTAAAATAAGTCAATCATAGAAAGACAAATACTATATGATTTCACTTGTGTGGAATTTAAGAAACAAAACAAATGAGCAAAGTTAAAAAGAGAGAGAGTGAAACCAAGAAACAGACTCAACTATAGGGAGCAAATTGATGGTTACCAGATGGGAGGTAGGCTAGTGGATAGGTGAAATAGGTGATGGGCATTAAAGAGTATACCCATCATGATGAAAAAAACGTATGATTGTCAGACAGAAGCATTTCACAGATATTTTCTCAAAAATGAATAAAGTAAAACAATTACTTCAAGGAAAACAAGTGACAGTATTTGATGCCAATGATAAAACTCAAGATTTCAAGGGAAATTTGGAATTTTTTAAAACTTGATGCAGCTCCTTGAACCTGATAGCTTCCCAACACTTAAAGGCCATTCTGATAAAACTGGTGGTGATATTAATATGATTTTTTCATTGTATAATAAAATCTGTTATTATTTGGAAAATCTGAATAACTAAATAAACCAACATTTTCCAAATTAAAAATAAAGAAAAACAAACTATGACTGGAAATATCTTTTTTTATAATCTGTATTTAAAATGTAACATTTCATGTGGTTCATTCTATATTATTTTATAACATGAAAGTGTTGGTCCTGAAATAATCAATAGCTCTTAATTAATCCTCTCAAACTACTTTGAATGTATTAGGGTGACTGTCAAGCTTTTCTCTATTTTGTTGTCAAGAAAATTAAGTCCAACAGAATCTGACTCACAAAGAAAGAAAATTATACTCTATGACAATGTTATAATTATTCAAATTATAAACACTGAATTTATTCTTAAATTATAACATATTTAATCTCATTTATCTATAATGATATCAAGAAGGTATTTCAGGTATTTCATAAATTATATAAATCATAAAATTAATTGGTTAAATAGACTGGTATTAGATACATTGTTCAAACAATAGAAGGTAAAAATCTCTTCCTCTTAACCCTTTCTCTCCTTTTTTTTTAGTATAAAATTCCAGCTTGTACTCTTTTGCAGACTTATATAGCCACAATCATAATTTTTTGTTTATTGACTCTTGGGTTTGGGGGGGGTTGTTTGTTTGTTTGTTTCAAGTTTTTATTTAAGTTCCTGTTAATATATAGTGAAATATTAGTTTGGGGAGTAAAATTTGGTGATTCATCACTTATATAGAACATCCAGTACTCATCATAACTGCCTCCTTAATACCCATCACCCAATAAACCCATATCCCTGCCCACCTCCCTTCTAGCAAGCCACAGTTTCTCCTCTATGGTAAGGAATCTGTCTTATATTTGCCTCTCTATTTTTCTCCCATGTTCATCTGTCTTGTTTATTAAATTCCACATATATGTGAAGTAATATGGTATATTTCTCTGACTTATTTCACTTAACATAATGTGTTTTATCTCAATCCATATCATTGTAAATGACAAGATTTCATTCTTTTTTATGGTTGAGTAATATTCCATTATATATACATATATATTCCAATATACATACACATACATACCACAATTATGCGTGTGTGTCTGTGCCAATACTGTACTGTCTTGATCACTACAACTTTGTAATAATTTGAAGTCCAGAATTGTGATGCCTGTAGCTTTGCTTTTCTGTTTCAAGATTTCTTTGACTATTCGGGGTCTTTTGTGGTTCCATACAAATTTTAGGATTGTTCTAGTTCTGAGAAAAATATTGATGGTATTTTCATAGGGATTACATTAAATGTGCATATGACTTTGGGTAACATATACATTTGAAAAATATTTGTTATTCCATTCCATGAGCATGGAATGTCTTTCCATTTCTTTGTGTCATCCTCCATTTCTTTTTTTTTTTATTGTTACTAAAATTTTTTTTCCAGTGTTCCAAGATTCATTCCCCATTACCCACACCCAGTGCTCCACGCTTTAGGTGTCCCCAGTACCCACCACCAGGCTCTCCCATCCCTCCACCCCCCTCCCTCCAAGTCCCTCAGTTTGTTTCTGTGTCCAAAGTTTCTGTTGTTTCGTTTCCCTCCCTGGATTACCCTAGTTCCCATTTACTTTCCTTCCCCCACTGTCCTCCAGGTTACCCCTGATGCACCGCAAGTAAGTGAAACCATGTGATACTTGACTTTCTCTTCTTGGCTCATCTTCCATTTCTTTCATAAGTGTTCTATAGTCCTCAGAGTATAGATATTTTACCTTGTTGGTTAGGTATCTTGTGATTTTTTTGGTGGAACTATTAATAGGATCAATCCCTTGATTTCTATTTCTGCTGTTTCATATTGGTGTACAGAAATGCAGAAAATTTCTGTACATTGATTTTATATCCTGTAACATTGCTGAATTCACGTATCAGTTATAGCACTTTCTTGGTGGAGTCCTTTGAGTTTTCTATGTAGAGTATCATGTTGTATATAAAGAGTGAAAGATTGACTCCTTATTTGCCATTTTTTTTCTTTTTTGTCATATTACAGAGGCTAGGACTTCCAGTACTTTGTTAAATAACAATAATAAGAGTGGACATTCATGTCTTTTTCCTGACCCTAGACGAAAAGCTCTTAGTTTTCCCCCATTGAGATGACATTAGCTGTGGGTCTTTTGTAAATAACCTTTATGATGTTGAGTTATGTTCCTTCTACTCCTACTTTTTTGAGGGTTATCAAGAATGCATGCTGTATTTTGTCAAATTATTTTTCTGCATCTATTGGCAAATCATATGGTTCTTAGCCTTTCTTTGATTAATGTGGTATCACATTGACTGATTTGCTAATATTGAACCACTCTTGTAGTCTAGAAAAAAATCCCACTTGATCATGGTGAATGATTCTTTTAATGTACTATTGAATTCAATTTGCTATTATTTTGTGGAGAATTTTTGCCTTCATGCTCAAAAGGAATATTGGTCTCTAATTGTCTTTTTTGAGTCAGGAGGTCTTTGGTTTTCGAATCACGATAATGTTGACCTCATAGAGTAAGTTTTGAAGTTTTCTTTTCATTTCTGCTTTTTGGAACAGTTTGAGAAGAGCAGGTATTAACTCTTCTTTAAGTGGTAGAATTTGCCTATGAAGCCAGATAGTCTTGGACTTTTGTTTGTTGGGAGATTGTTTATTATTGATTCAGTTCTTTGCTGGTTATCAACCTGTTCAAGTTTTCTATTTCTTTCTGTTTTGGTTTTGGTAGTTTATGTTTGTAGGAATTTACCTATTTCTTCTAGATTGCGCATTTTCTTGGCATATAATTTTTCATAATATTCTCTTATAATTGTTTGTATTCCTGTGGTGTTGGTTGTGATCTCTCCTCTCTCCTTCATGATTTCTATTTACTTGCATTATTTCTTTCTTTTTTTATAAGTCTGGGTGGGGGGTTATCAATTCTATTAATCCTTTCAAAGAACCAGCTCTATTTTCATTGATCTCTTCTATTGGTTTTGTTTGTTTGTTTCTAAAACATCTATTTCTGCTCTTATCTTTGTTATTTCCCTTCTGCTGACTTTAAGCTTCATTTGTTGTTCTTTTTCTAGGTCCCTAGATGTAAAGTTAGGTTACATATCGGAGATTTTTCTTACAGGTAGACCTGTATTACTATACACTTTTCTCCTATGACTGCTTTCACTGCATCCCAAAAGTTTTGGACCATCATAGCCATCATATTTTCATCATCATTTGTTTCCATTTTTTTATAATTTCTTCTTTAATTTTCTGGTTAACCCATTCATTTGTTAATAGGATGTTCTTTAACCTCCATGTATATGTGGTATTTCCAAATTTTTTTCTTATGGTAGACTTCAAGTTTCATAGCACCATGTTTGGAAAATATACAGTATTGGGACACCTGGGTGGCTCAGTTGGTTGAACATCCGCCTTCAGCTAGGGTCATGATCTCAGGGTCCTGGGGTCAAGACCCACATCAAGCTCCCTGTTCAGTGGGGAGTCTGCTTCTCCCTCTACCTCTTTTTTTAAAGATTTTCTTTATTTATTTGACAGAAACACAGCTAGAGAGGGAACACAAGCAGGGGGAGTGAGAGAGGGGGAAGCAGGCTTCCCACCAAACAGGGAGCCCAATGCAGGGGCTCGATCCCAGGACTCCAGGATCATGACCTGGGCCGAAGGCAGTCACTTAACCAACTGAGCCACCCAGGCACCCCTCTCCCGCTTCCTCTCCCTCTGTTCTCTCTCTCTGTCTCAAATAAATAAATCTTAAAAACAAAACAAAACAAAAAGATACAGTATGAACTCTATCTTTTTGTACTTCTTGAAGTCTGATATGTGACTGACCTAGTAAGTGATCTGTTCTGGAGAATATCCCATGTACACTGGAAAATAATGTGTATCTGCTGCTTTTTATGTTCTGAATACATCTGTTAAGGCTGTCTGGTCCAGTGTATCATTCAAAGCAATGGTTTCCTTGTTGATTTTCTGTTGAAGTGATCTGTGCATTGATGTAAATAGGATAGGGTGTTAAATTCCCCTATTATTATTGGAATACTAGCAATAAGTTTCTTTATGTTTACTATGTTTTATATTCGAGTACTTTCAAGTTGGAGGCATAAATATTTACAATTGTTAGATATTCTTGTTGAATAGACCTATTTATTATGAAATACTGAGTTTCTTCATCTCTTGCTATAGTCTTTGGTTTAAAATCTCCTTTGTCCATTATAAGTATTGCTACTATGGCTTTCTTTTGATGTCCATTAACACAGTAGATTGTTCTCCATACCCTCCACTTTCAATCTGCAGTGTTTTAGGTCTAAAGTAACTCTCTTGTAGAAAGCATATAGATGCTAACCACTTCTTTCCTATATCCAATTCACAGCCCCTAAATGGGAATCACAAGTGCCATTTTATTTTGTTTTGTATTTTTTTAAATTTTGTTATATATCCACAGACCAATAGAAATCCATATGATTTTCCCTATCAACTTTCCACCCTAGTAGTAGGTTATTGTTTTTCACTTTAACTTTTTACTTAGTAATGTATATTGGAAATGTTTACATATTAGTATCTAAAGAACTTTTTTATCTTTAAAAATATGTTAAAGGAGAATGTTAGCAAGATGGCAGAATAAGAGATTCCAAGACTTATTCCCCAACATGAAAACAATCTAACAACCATCCATGATTTAAAATACCTTCTTGGGAATTCCAGAATCCAAATGAGAGTTTATAGCAGTGCAGTGAATCACAGAAAAGAAAAAATATATATATGTTCAAAAGGGTAAAAGAATAATTTCACTTGACCCAAGCTACCCTTCATCTCAAGCTGGCATAGCACAGCACCAAGAGAGAGCCCATCATTCTCCAAGTTCTCCCATGATGGAAAGAGCATCTGGCTTTGCTAACTTTTCAGGGTACAACATGTGAGGCTTACTTCTCATACCCCACAAAGAACACTGGGGAAATTGCCATGGTTTGATCACCTGGGAGTAGCTAAGGAAAAAGAAATGGACAATACACAGATTCCAATAGTCAGTCCACAATCCCCAACTGTGGACCCAGTGGCCCACAGATCTGGCAGCCGGAAAATCCAGAATCTCTGGCTTAGTTGACTAGTGAAAGGCTTTTTTTTTCCAAAGTCAGTTTGTAAAGTCTGGAACAGGTGACTCATTTTTCAAATGTACAAACATCAACAACAGGCTACAAGGATCACAAAAAAGCAGGGAAATGTGGTGTATCTCCAGTAATCAACTCTAAAGGAATAAAGATATATAAACTGTCTGACAAAGAATTCAAATATTCATCTTAAAGGAGTTCAGTGATCTATATGAGAACACAGACAAGTAAATGAAATCAAGAAAAGAATACATGAACAAGCTAAGAAGCTCAGAAACGAAATAAAAACTATTTAAAGAGAACCAAACACACATTCTGGAGCTAAAAAACAAATACAACAACAGAAATAAGAAATGAATGGAGAAATTCAACATCAGAGTTGATCAAGCAAGGGAAGAGTCAGTAGACTTGAAGGTCGGTCATTTGAAACTATCTAGTTAAAAGAACAACAAAAAAGGAGAAAGTAGAAATAAATAAGAGAGAAGAAAGAAAGAAAGAAAGAAAGAAAGAGAGAGAGAGAGAGAGAGAAAGAAAGAAAGAAAGAAAGAAAGAAAGAAAGAAAGAAAGAAAAAGAAAGAAAGAAAGAAAAGACTGATCACACTAGAAGCGGGTTTCAAGGATGCAGTCTTAAAAGAGGAATGTGTTGTTATAACCACCAGGGTGATATATCTGATGAAATCCTTAGGATTCTATATAAATCACTACGGTTTTTGCAGACAAGTTCAGAGATCTACTCATCTTGCTACTGTGCAAGACAATCCTAAGTCTTGAGCTTGCTGGAATTTGGACTAAAATACTATCATGTGTTTTCCTCATTCTTAGGCCTTAAGACTCATACTGGAACTACACCATCACTATCCTGAGTCTCCAGATTTTAAATGCAGATCTTGATGATTGGAGAACAAAGGCAAAAGAAAAAAAAATTAAATTTCCCTACAACTTACAGCCCATTGACAAGTCCTTTAGAGAGGCAGAATGACCTTCTTCAAGTAGCTTAGTTTGTTACCTCAATGTTAATATATTGCTAGAGACAAAATGAAACCTTATCTTTACATTATCCCAACCTCCAGGATCCTATAAAAATCCCTTTGGGAATATCCAAAGTGAAGTAGGAGCACCCTAGGCCTGTTTCATCCCATAAATACAATAAGGTAACTATCAAATCATCTTAAATGTCCCAAGAAATTGACCAGAAGACTGAGAGAATAAATTCCACAACTAAAGGGAGAGAAGAGGGCATATCAAAGAAAATAGGAAGTATGGAGATGGGATTTAGGGGACAGATGGATTGTAGGTGCTGCAAAGAAAAGGCAGACATGGGCACAGAAAAGGGCAAAGAGAGAGGAGCACACAGGACAATGAGCAAGAAGAATGTTTCCCCAAAGCCATTGGCTTGGAGAATGAGAGGCCTGAATTATGTGAGTTCTTGCAACCTGCAGGGCTTAAAGCCTAGAGTTTTGAAGGTCAGCAAGCTTTGCTGGGATAGAGCCCAGAGAGCAGGGCACTGCTCCTGAATAAAGGGAAAGAAACCTGGGAGAAAAATACCATTTAAATGGTAATCTTGGGAACACATGGGATACACAAGGGGAGATTGTCTGCTCTTCATGAAGCATGTCCTTGAAAGGTAGCATTCACAGAGATGTTTCTGTGGAACAAAGAAGCTGGCTAGTGCCATTTCCCTCTGTCATCCATCAGCATGAACACCAGAGCCACCAGAGCAGTTCTGTCACTTGCTGCCTAACTTGCTTGCACCAAGCCACACACCCATGGCCTCTGATGGGACTGTCTTTCTCAGTCACACTTGCCTCAGTCCCAGTGCAGTGCATCCCTGGCCCAGGTGACCAATAAAAACCACTCACAATTCCACATTTTCCAACCAGAGAGTTCTGCAGGGTCTCAGTTCTAGTGAGGTTGGTATCAGATCTCATTTCAGAAGCAGACCAGAGCACACCTAGTTAAAATTCACCACATCCAGTCCAGGGACCAAACACTGCCCACAGCCGGCAAAGAGAGCCTCTGAAGATGAGTGGTCTAAATGACAGAGAAGCCAAAACACAACAGCAGAACACACATAGCACATCAGAGACACTCCCTGAAGTGACAGGCCTTGAGCAATACTTGGCTTCTTCTTCATAAGGCCATTACTTTCAATAGAAGGAAACATAACTGCTTTTCTAAAACAGGGTAGAAGGCAGAGGCTTAGATATAATGCAAAGATGGAGAAAATTTTTCTAAATGAAAGAACAAGAAAAGGCCATGTCCAGATATCTAAGCAAAACAGATATAAGTAACATGCCTGATGGAGAAATTAAAGCAACAATCACAAGGATACTCACTGGGATTGAGAAAATAATAGAAGACATCAATGAGACCATTACCACACAGATAAAAGAGTTAAAAAAAGAATCAATCAGAGATGAAAAATGCAAAAAAAATGAGATTGGAAACAGGCATGATGCAATGAACAGCAGGATGGAAGGAGAGAAAAGAATTAATGATACAGGAGACAAAATAATGGAAAATAATGAAGCTGAACAAAAGAGAAAAAGAATTATGTAACATGAGAATAAACTTAAGAAATTCAGTGACTCCACCAAATGTAATCACATTAGTATCATAGGAGTCCCAGAAAATAGGAAAGATAAAAGAGGACAGAGAATTTATTTCAAGAAATAATAGCAGAAAATCTCCCTAATCTGGGGAAGGAAACAGGTCCAAGCGGCAGAGAGCTCACATCAAGGAAAAAAAAAAAGCAGGCTAACACCAAAAAGTATTGTAGTTAAATTTGCAAAATATAGTGATAAAGAAAAAATTTAAAAACAGCAAGAAAAAAGAAGTCCTTAACTTTCAAGGGAAGATCCATAAGGCTTGCTAGAGAATTCTCAACAGATACATGGCAAACCAGAAGGGAGTCTCATTATATACTCAAAGTTTTGATGGGAAAATTCTGCAGCCAATAATACTCCATCCAGGAAGGCTGTCATTCAGAATAGAAGGAGAGATAAACAGCTTCCCAGATAAACAAAACTAAAGGAGTTCATGACCACTAAAATAGCCCTGTAGGAAATATTAAAGGAAACTCTTTGAGTGCAAAGGAGAGACCAAAAGTGACAAAGACAAGAAAAGGTCAGAGAAAATACCCAGAAACAATGACAAAACAAATAACAAAATGGCAATAAATACGTATTTTTCAAAATTTACTATGAATGTAAATGCACTAAATTCTCCAATCAAAACACAGAGGATGTCATAATGGATTAAAAAATAATCTATATGCTACCTACAAGAGAATCTCTTTTTTTAGAGGTTTTATTTATTTATTTGACAGAGAGAATGAGAAAAAATAAGCAAAGGGAGTAGTAGAAGGAGAGGGAGAATCAGGCTCCCCACCAAGCAGGGAGCCTGACATGGGGGATCATGACCTGAGCCAAGGCACACACTTCACCATCTGAGCCACTCAGGTGCCCCAAGAGAGACACTTTAGTCCTCGAGACACGTGCCAATGGAAAGTGAGGGGGTGGGGAAATATTTATCACAAAAATGAATGTCAAAAGAAAGCCAGAGTATCAATATTTATATCAGAAAATAGACTTTAAAAATAAGACTGTAAAAGAAGACAAAGGGCATCATCATATAATCATAAAGGGGATACTCCAATAAGACTATCTAACAATTGCATACATTTATGCATACAACATGGGAACACAAAATATATAAAACAATTAATAACAAACAAAGGAACTCATTGAAAATAACACAATAATAGCAGGGGACTTAATACTTCACTTATGTCAATGGACAGATCATCTAAACAAAAAAAAAAGATAAGCACGGAAACAATGGCTTTAAATGACATACTGGGCCAGATGGACTTAACAAATATATTCAGAATATTCCATCCTGAAAGAGCTGAATACACATTCTTTTCAAGGGCACAGGGAACATTCTCCAGAATAGATTACATATTAATTCACAATAGATTACATATTAGTCCACAAAACAAGCTCAATGAATACAAAAACACTGAAACATATTATGCGCCTATTCTGACCACAAGGCTATGAAACTAGAAGTCAGCCACAAGATAACATTTGGAAAGACCATAAATACATGGCAGGAAACAGCATATTACTAAACAATGAATAGATCAACCAGAAAATCAAAGAAGAAATAAATAAATACATGGACACAAGTAAAAATGAAAACACAATTGTCCAAAATGTTTGTGATGTAGCAAAAGTGAACTGAACAGTATACAGTCTTAACTCAAAAGCAGAAAAAATATCAAATAAACATCTTAACCTTATATCCAAAGGAACTAGAAAAAGAACAACAGATAAAGGCTAAAACCAGCAGAAGGAAGGAAATAATGAAGACTAGAGCAGAAATAAATGATATGGAAAATCAAAAAAATTAGGAGAGATAAATGAAGCCAGGAGCTGGTTCTTTGAAAGAATTAATAAAATTGATAACCCTCTAGCCAGACTTATCAAGAAAAAAAAAAGAAAAAAACGCAAATAAGAGAGAAATAACAACCAATACCAAAAAAGACAATTATAGGGAAATGTTATGATAAACTACACACCAACAAGTTGGACAACCTGGAAGAAATAGATAAATTCCTACAAACATATAAACTACCAAAACTGAAACAGGAAGAAATACAAAACTTGAACAGACTGATAACCAACAAAAAATTGAATCAGTAATCAAACAACTCCCAACAAACAAAAGTTCAGGGCCAGATGGTTTCACAGGCAAATTCTAACATATATTTAAAGAAGTTTTAATACCTATTCTTCTCATACTTTTCTAAATAGAAAAGTAAGGAAATCTTCCAAATTCATTCTATGAGGCCAACATCACCCTGAAACCAAAACCAGATAGACTCTACTAAAAAAGAGAACTGAAAACCAACATCCCTGATCAACATAGATCTATAAACTCTCAAAAATATACTAGCAAACCAAATCCAACAGTATATTAAAAGAATTATTCACCACAACTAAGTGGGATTTGTTCCTGTGTTACAAGGGTGGCTCAATACTCTCAAAATCAACATGCTACATCACATCAATAGGAGAAAGGATAAGAACTGTATGATCCTCTCAATAGATGCAGAAAAAGCATTTGACAAAGTACAGCATCCGTTCATTTTTAAAACCCTCAACAAAGTGTTAATAGAGAGAAAAAAAAACTCAACATAATAAAAGCCATATACAAAAAACTCACAGCTAACTGAGAGGTTTTCTCATATGGTCAGGAACAAGACAAGGATATTCACTTTCACCACTGATATTGAACATAGTACTGGAAGTCCTAGCCTCAGAAACAAACAAAACAAAACAAAACAAAACAACACAAAACAAAACGAAATAAAAGCTATCCAAATCAGTAAGGAAAGAAGTCAAACTTTCATTATTTGCAGATGACATGATAGTCTATATAAAAAATCCAAAAGACTACACCAAATGACTGCTAGAAGTGATACAGGAATTAGTAAGGTTGCAAGATAGAAACTGAACATACAGAAATCTGTTGCATTTCTATACACCAATAATGAAGCACCAGAAATAGAAATTAAGGACTCAATCCCATTTAAAATTGCACTAAAAATAATAAGATAACTAGGAATAAGCCTAATCAAAGAGGTGAAAGACTTGTACTCTGAAAACTATAGAACGCCTATGAAAGAAATTGAAAAGCATCTGCCTTTGACTCAGGTCATGATCCCAGGGAACAGGGATAGAGTGCTGCATTGGGAGAGGAGGTTCCCTGCTCACTGGGGAGTCTGCTTATCCCTCTGCCCCTTTCGCCCACTTGTCCACTGTCTCTTTCTCCATCTCTTTTCCCCTTGCATGTGTGTGTGTACATTCATGAACAAAAATAAATAAATAAAGTCTTTTTTAAGAAATTGAAGATGATATAAAGAAATGGAAAAACATTCCATGCTTATGGATTGGAAGAACAAATATTGGTGAAATGTCTGTACTGCACAAAACAATCTACACATTTAATGCAATTCCTGTCAAAATACCACTAACATTTTTCAGAGAATTAAAACAATCCCAAAACTTGTATGGAACGACAAAAGACTTCAGATAGCCAAAGCAATATTGAAACAGAAGAAAATTTGGAGACATCACAATACCAGATTTCATGTTGCAAAACTATAGTGATCAAAACAGTATGATACTGGCACAAAAATCAATACATAGATCAATGAACAGAATAGAAAACTCTAAAATGAGCCCACAATTATATGGTCAATTAAACTTTGACAAAGCAGGAAAGGATATGCAATGGAAAAAAGACAATCTCTTCAACAAATGGTGTTTGAAAACTGGACAGCAACATGCAAAAGCTCGTTAAGAAGTGACTTTCTTACACACAAATAAATCCAAAAGGCATTAGAGACCTAAGTGTGAAACCTGAAACTATAAAAATCCTCTAAGACAACACAGGCAGTAACTTATTTGACATTAGTTGTAGCAACTCTTTTGCTAGGTATATCTATTGAGGCAAAGGAAATAAAATAAAAAATAATTACTGGGATTTCATCAAAATAAAAATCCTCCACACAATAAAATAATCAACAAAATTAAAAGACAACCTTTGGAATGGGAGAAGATATTTGCGAATGGCATATCTGATAAGGGGTAAATATACAAAATACATAAAGAACTTATTAAATTCAATACCAAAGAAAAACAAATAATCCAGCTAAGAAATGGGAAGAAGATATGAGTAAACATTTTTCCAAAGAAGTCATGAGATGGCCAACAGACATAAGCAAAGGTACACAACATCACTCATCACAGGGAAATGCAAACCAGAACTACACTATCACCTCACACCTGTCCGAATGGTTCAAATCAACAACACAAAGACAACAGGTGATGATGAATATGGAGAAAGTGGAAGCCTCTTACACTTGGTGGGAATACAAACTGCTATAACCATTCTGGAAAATGTATGGAGGCTCCTGCAAAAGTTAAAAAAAGAACTATCCTACTTTCTAGCAGTTGAACTACTGGGTATTTACCCAAAGAATACAAAAATACTGATTAAAAGGGATACATTCATCCCAATGTTTGTAGCAGCATTATTTACAATGACTAAACTATGGAAACAGGCTTAATTGTCCACTGAGAGATTAATGGATAAAAAATTTGTTTTATATTTATATAATAGAATATTACTTAACCATAAAAAAGAATAAAATCTTGTCATTTGCAATGGCATGGATGGAGCTAGAGCGCATTATGGTATTTCAGTCAGTCAAAGAAAGAGAAATACTATATTATTTCACTCATATGTGGAATTTAAGAAACAAAACAACCAAGCAAAGGGGGAAAAAGAGAGAGGCAAACCAAGAAACAGATTCTTAACTGTAGAGAACAAATTGATGGCTACCAAAGGGGAGGTTGGTGGTGGGATGGTTTAAATAAATGATGGTCATGAAGGAATGCACTTGTGATGAGCACAGGGTGATGTATGGAAGTGTTTAGTTATTATACTCTGCACCTGAAACTAATATAACACTATTTGTTCACTAAGTGGAATTTAAAACGCTAAAAAAAGAAATAATGGTGAAAATTTCTCAGCTCTAGGAAGGGAGAGGGAACATCTAGATTTATGAAGTCCTAAATATTTCAAATACTATGAATCTAAAGGGGTCTACACTGAAATACATTATAATTAACCCGGCACAACTCAAAGATAAAAAGGGAATTTTTAAAGCAGCAAAATAAAGGTAACTTGTCATATACAAGAAAATGACCATAGGACTATTAGTGGGATTTCTCAGCCAAAATCTTGCAAGCCAGTGGCGGAGGGGGGTGAGGGGATGGTATGATATACCCAGCTGTTGAAAGACAAAAAAGAAAACTGAAAACCACAAATCCTATACTAGGCATAAATGTAAAGATGAAAAAGAGATAAATTCCCATACATAAAAAAACTTGCAAAACAAAAGTGCTGAAAGATTCTTAAGTTGAAAATTAAAGGATAAGTGGAAACACAAAAGCATAAAAAATATAAATCTTGGAGGAGTTAAGATGACAGAGAAGAGAACCTGCTCTTTTCTCATTCCCCAAACACAATTATATTAATGTCAGATCAGGTGGAACACCTAGGAAATCAACTGAGGATTGGAAGAGGATCTCCATGGTTGGAGGGAGAAAGCATGGCAGGTGCCAGGTGTAGGGAAGTGAATTGGGGGAGAGAAAAAGTGCCATGCCACAGAGGAGAGAGATCCCTCTGAGAAAGACTGAGAAAAGAGATAAAAAGAGAGGGATTGAGAGAGTGTGGTATTGAGTCTGCATGAGAAGAAAACCTCCCCAGACTACCAACTGGGAAGCTGTGGGGGCACACTATTTGGCAAACAGTATGTAGAGCTCAAACTCTGAGGTTTTGAAAGCGCACAGACTTTACTTTCCCTGAAGTGGGCTCTTGTACTTGCTCCTGGGGAGAAGGAGGGCACTGGCTAAAGAGTGCCCAAAGTGGGGGCACCTGGGTGGCTCAGTTGGTTGGGCGACTGCCTTCGGCTCAGGTCATGATCCCGGAGACCTGGGATCGAGTCCCACATCGGGCTCCCTGCTCGGCGGGGGGCCTGCTTCTCCCTCTCTCACTCCCCCTGCTTGTGTTCCCTCTCTAGCTGTGTTTCTCTCTGTCAAATAAATAAAAAAAATCTTTAAAAAATAAAACATAAAAAAAGAGTGCCCAAAGTGGTATAAGTATCTTCTGAGTCACACTGGAAGGAAACATTCCCCCTCCTGGAATACATTTTGAAGAGGGTATATTGCTTCTCCAAGAGCAAAAGACCCTGCTTCCACCAGTTAATGACCTTTCATTGATAGGGGACATAGGCATGTGTAGATGGTGGATAACCTAGTGGCTACTTTTGCAGGTGCTGCACCATAAATCCCATGCCCAACCCAGGTATGAAACTGTTTTCTTGGGACAAAGGACAGTAGACACAGTGTAGCAGAGAGACTCTACTCCAGAGGAAGAAATAATCCATGTGGTGCAAGGTCCTTTAAGATTTAGAATTTGGAATCCCAGTTGCACACCAAAGATAAAATGCAGAAGAGCTATGGTGCACTGATGGCCCTCACTTTTCTGTGAGGGCTTCTGAACAGAGAGGGAAGAGAGGGGTTTTATCCCCTGTACAAGGACAAGAGAGTGCAGTCATGCTATTTTCCCCTTATCACCAACATAGAGTTCGGAGAGCAGTACAGTGGACCCAGTGGAGATGGGTACAACTCACACCAAACCCTGCTCCCCTGTACCTGGGAAGTGCATATTTACTCGGGAAGGACTGACTCTGAGCCAGCACAGTGGGCCTCTTACCCCCAAAAAAGCAACACAGGCAGCAAACCAAGTGCACCAATTCTACTGACCATACAGTGTTTCAAAGCATCACCTTGAGTTCTGGTGGAAATTGGATCAGGTTGTAGTTTTGGGTTTGTTGTTTTTTGTTTTTTGTTCTTTGTTTTGAAATCAAGCTTATAGTTGATTTGCTTTTTCATTTATTCTTCTCTTTTTTTTGAATCAATCTTCTTTTTTATTTGTTCTTTTTCTTTCTTTTCTTTGGAATCAGGCTTACAGTTTTTTATTTTTTTATTTTTCATTCTTTTTCCTTTTTTCTTTTTTTAATTTTTCTTGTATCAGGCTTTTTTTTTTCCTTTCTTTTTTTTCTAATTCTTTCTTTCCCCAAGATTATTTTAACAAACAAATAAAAGCACATCTATTTAAAGGTCCAAACACCCCCACTGCAAGCAAGGAGGAACTCTGCAGAAACTGACCAGTGGGAAGAGTAGCCAAAATGCAACAGCAGAGTGCACACAGCACACACCAGAAATACTTACTTAACTGCCAGGTCCTAGACGGTGTATGACGCTTTTAATATAGCATTACTTTCAAATGCAGGAAACAGAACAAGATTTCATAACACACAAAAGACAGAAACTTAACCAAAATGATAAGACAGTGGAATTCTCTTAAAAAGAAATTTTAAGAAATCAAAGCCAAGGACTCACTCAAAACAGATATAAGCATGGGCACATGGATGGCTCAGTCATTAAGCATCTGACTCAGCTCAGGTCATGATCCCAGGATCCTGGGATCAGGTCCCACATAGGGCTCCCTGCTCTGCGGGAAGCCTACTTCTCCCTCTCTTGCTCCCCCTGCTTGTATTTCCTCTCTTGCTGTGTCTCTCTCTGTCAAATAAACAAATAAAATCTTTAAAAAAAGATATAAGCAATATATCTGTACAAGACTTTATAATGGCAGTCATAAGACTGCTGGCTTAGCTTGAAACGAACATAGGGGCACCAGGGTGGCTCAGTCAGTTGAGTGTCTGTTTCTTAGTTTTGGCTTAGGTCATGCTCTCGGGGTCATAAGATTAATCCCCATGTCAGGCACTGTGTTCAGCAGGGACTCTGTTTACTCTGCTTGAGATTCTCTCTCTCCCTCTTCCTCTGCCCCTCCCCCCAGACACTCTCTCTCTCTCAAGTAAATAAATAAATCTTAAAAAAGAGTAAAGCATAGAAGTCACCAGAGAAACACTCACTACAGAGATAAAGTGCCTAAACACTTGTCAGGTTGAAATTAAAAAATACTATGACTGGGGCACCTGGGTGGCTCAGTTGGTTAAGCCACTGCCTTCATCTCAGGTCATGATCCTGGAGTCCCAGGATCAAGTCTCACATTGGACTCCAGGCTCCACGGGGAGTCTGTTTCTCCCTCTAACCTTCTCGCCTCTCATGTTCTCTCTAACTCACTCTCTCTCTCAAGTAAATAAATAAAAATATTTTTAAAAAATACTATGACTTAGATACAAAACTGACTAGATATAATCACAACGAGAACTGAAGAAGCAGAGGACAGAATAGGTGATATAGAAGATAAAATTATGGAAAATAATGAAGCTGAAAAGAAGAAACAAAGAAATCTATTAGGTCATGAAGGTAGACAGGGAACTCAGTATTCCAAAATGCAAGATAATATCTACATCATAGGAATCTCAGAAGAAGAGCAAGAGATAGAGGCAGAAGGTTTATTTGAACAAGTTATATCTGACAACTTCCCTAATCTGGAGAAGGAAATAGACATTCCAGTCCTAGAGGCACAGAGAACTACCCTCAAAACCAACAAAAACAGGTCAACAAAACTTGCAAAATGTATTAGTGGATATATAACAAGAAAAGTAAATTCTGACATCAATAACAACATGGAGGAGGAAAGAGTAAAAACAAAAAGTTTTTGTATAATATTGAAGTTTGGTCGTTATCAGATTAAAATTTTTATAATTACAAAATGCTTTATCTACATATTCTGGTACCTACAAAAAACTACAGTAAATACAAAAATGTAAAAAGAAAAGAACCAAAGAATACCACTACAAAAATATTATCAAATAACAAAGGAAGACAGCAAGAGAGAGGAACAAAAGAACTACAAAACAGAATACAATTAACAAAATGACAATAGTAAACACTTACCTATCAATATTTACTTTGAATGTAAATGGATTAATTTCTCCAATCAAAAGATAAAGAGTGGCTAAGTGGACAAAAACCCATATTTAAGTATATGTTGCCTGTAAGTGTTCAGTTGAGATTTAAGGACACACACAGGCTGGAAGTGAAGAGATAGAAAAAGACATACCATGAAAATAGTAATCAAAAAAGAGCAGGCATCACTATACTTATATCAGATTAAATAAACATTCAATTTAAAACTGTCAACAGAGACAAAAAAGAAGAATATCACATAATGATAATTTTTTAATAATTGAACAGTAAGATATAGCTATTGCAAACACTTATGCATACATCAGATAACCTAAAAATATAAAAGAATAATTGAAAGAACTAAAGGGAAAGAGAGATAGTAATACAGGAATAGGAGACTTTAATACCCATTTCAATAATGAATAGATCATATAGGCAGAAAATCAATAAGGAAACTCTAGGCTCAAACAACACTATAGACCCAATGGACCTAATAGACATATATGGAACATTCTACCCAACAGCAGCAGTATACACATTTTTCTCAAGCACACACACACTATTTTATAGAATAGTTTACATACTAAGTGACAAAATAAATCAACAATTTTAAATCAGTAAAATCACTCCTAATATCTTTCCAGCCACAATGGAATGAAACTGAATTCAATAATTAAAAGAAAACAGAAAAAAATCACAAATAGGGGAAATTTAACAATAAACCCTTGAATAAGAGTTGCATCAAAAATAAATCAAAAAATGGGGGTGCCTGGGTGGCTCAGTGGGTTAAAGCCTCTGCCTTCAGCTCAGGTCATGATCTCAAGGTCCTGGGATCAAGGCCCGCATCAGGCTCTCTGCTCGGCAGGGAGCCTGCTTCCTCCTCTCTCTCTGCCTGCCTCTCTGTCTACTTTTGATCTCTCTTTCTGTCAACTGAATAAATAAAATCTTTAAAAAAATAAAATAAATCAAAAACTGAAATAAAAAATCTTGGGATAAACAAAAATAAAAACAACATATCAAAATCTGTAAAGTGCAAGAAAAGCAGTTTTAGGAGGAAAAAAAATTTAAGAGGAAAATTTATAGAAATATGTAATTACATTAAAAAATGATGAAAAGCTGAATGATTTTCCTCTAAGATCAGGAACAAAACAAGAATTCCCACTTCCATTATTTTTATTCAACATAGTACTGGAAATTCTAGCCAGAGCAACTAGACAAGAAAAAGAAATAAAAGGCAACCAAATTAGAAAGTAAGTAGTAGAACTATCACTATTTATAGATGACATAATATTATATATAGAAAAGCCTAAAGATGCAAACAAAAAAACTGTTAGAATACATGAATTCAGTAAAGGTGCAGGATATAAAACTAATATACATTTTTTTGCATTTCTATATCCTAATAAATTATCACGCAGAGAAATTAAGAAAATAATTCCACTTACAGTTGTATCAAAAAGAGTAAAGCACCTAGGAATAAATTTAACCAAGGTGATGAAACACTTGTATACTCAAAACTATAAAGGCACTGATGAAAGAAATTGAAGATGACACAAGCAAATGAAAAGATATTCCATACTTGTGGATTGGTAGAATTAATATTGTTAAAATAACCAAACTATCCAAAACAGTCTAAAGATGCAATCAAATTCTTAGCCAAATTCCAAAGTCATTTATTTTCAGGAATAGAACAAATAATCCTAAAATTTGCATAGGACCACAAAAGTCCCCAAATAGCCAAAGTAATCTTGAGAAAGAAGAAAAGGCTGAAGGCATCATAATCTCTGATTTCAAACTGTATTACAAAGCTGCAGTTATCAAAACACTATGATATTGGTATAAAAAGCAGACATATAAGTCAATGGAACAGACTGTAGAACCAGAAATAAACCCATAGATGTATGGTCAACTAATTTATTACAAACGTCCAATAAACAGTGTTGGGAAAACCCAACAGCCACATGCAAAAGAATGAAAATGGGCCACTTTCTTACACCATACGTAAAAATTAATGAAAACAGATTAAGGACTTAAAAGAACCTGAAGCCATAAAACTCCTAGAAACATAGATGGTAGATTTTGGCAACAAAAGCAAAAATTAAAAAGTGGCATTATAGCAAACAAAAAGCATCTAACATCAAAGAAAATCATCAACAAAGTGAAAAGACAAAAAATGGGCAAAGACTTGAATAGATGTTTCTGAAAAGAAGACATACAAATGGCAAACAGCTATATGAAAGGGTCTTAATATTACTATTCATAAGGGAAATACAAATCAAAACCACAATGAAGTATCCTCGCCTACTCTTTAGGATGACTATTATCAAAAATGAAATAAAATGATAAAATAAAATAAAATAAAATAATAAGATAAAATAAAAAGTAAAATAAAAAGAGAACAAGTGCTGACAATGATGTGGAGAAAAGGGGACTCTACTATACTGTTGGTAAGAATGCAAAGTGATGCAGCCACTATGAAAATCAATATGGTGGCTCATCAAAAATTAAAAATAAAAGTATCATGCAATCCAATAATCTGACTTTTGGGTATATATACCAAAGTAACCGAAAGCAGGATCTCAAACAGATATTTGCACTTCATTGTTTATTGCAGCATTATCTACATTAGTCAAGAGGTTAAAAAAAAAAACCTACATGTCCACTAACAAATGAATAGATAAGGAAAATGTGGTATATACATACAATGGACTATCATTCTACCTTAAAAAAGAAGTAAACCAAGACATTTGCAACAACACAGATGAACCCAGAGCACATTATGCTAAATGAAATAAGCCAGACACAGAAGGACAAATACTACATGATAACACTTACCTAATAAATCTTAAATATTCAAACTCATAGACACAGAAAGTAGAATAGTGGTTGAATGGGATAAGGGAAAGAGAAATAGGAAGTAATAGCAAAAAGTATAAATTTTGCTATATAAGATAAATAAGATCTAAAAATCTACTTTACATCTGGGACACAAAAGTTAACAATATTATATTGTACACTTTTAATTTTCTTATGAAGGTAAACTATATGTTAAGTTTTCTTATCATAAAAATAAATAAGAATAAAAATTTCTGCTTTGCAAAATACATTGTCAAAAGAATGAGAAGAAAAACCAAAGATTTGGAGGAAATATTTGCAAAAAACACATCTGATAAAGAGCTATTAATCCAAAATATACAAAGAATTCTCAAAATTCAACAGTAAAAAAATAAACAATTAAAAATGGGCCAAAGGCCTTAATAGACACCTCATCAAACATGTTATGCAGATGATAAATAACCATATGAAAATATTCTTACATCATATATCATCAAGGAAATGCAAATTTAAACAACAATAAGATACCACTACATACCTATTAAGTGGTTAAACCAGAACGCTGACAATACCAAATGATAGTGAGAATATGGAGCAATAGGAACATAAGAACCCTCATTCACTGTCAGAGGGAATGCAAAATGGTATTGCCACTTTGGGAGACAGTTTGTCTTTTTCTTATAAAAGTAAACATACTTTTACCACACAATCCAATAATTGTTCCCTTTACCCAAAGGAATTACAACATCTGACACAAAAACCTGCAAATGAATGTTTATAGCAGATCTATTCATAATTTCCAATCTTGGAAGCAACTCATATGTCCTTCAGTAGGTAAACAGGTAAATAAATTGTAACACATCCAGACAATGGAATATTATTCAGTGCTGAAAAGAAATGAGCAATCAAGCCATGAAAAGACATGGAGGACACTTATTGCATATTATTAAGTGAAAGAAGCCAATGTAAAATAAAGTCTACCTACTATATGATTCCAATTATATAATATTCCATAAAAGACAAAACTATGAAGAAAATAAAAAGATCAGTGGTTTCCAGGGGTTGTGGGAGACAAAGGGTAGGCGAATAAGTGGAACACAGAGGAGTTCTACAGCAGTGAAAATACCCTATGTGATACTATAATAACAGATGCATGTCATTATACATTTATTTAAGCCCATAACATGTATATCAAGAGTGAACTATGATGTAAACTATGGAATGGGAGTGATCGTGATATATCAATGTAGGTTAATCAATTGTAACAGATGTATCACTCTGGTGACAGATGCTGATAATGAGGGAGGTTATGCATGTGTAGGGGCAGGATATATGGGAAATCTATAATTTTCTCTTAATTTTTTTATAAAGCTAAAACTGCTCAGTCTTAAATAAATAAATGGGAGTAAGAGGAAACTTTTGGATGATATGTATATGCTTATGGTATAGATTGTGGTGATAGTTTTATGGGTATATGATTATCTCCAAACTTATCAAGCTGTATACATTACAAATACATGCAGTTTTTTGTTTGTCAATCACATCTGAATCAAGTGCTTTAAGAAATGTTTTGTGGTATTTCACTGTATCAGTATACCATATGTAGTCCTCTACCAATGGAACTTTAGGTTTTGCCCAATCATTTCCTATTGCAAACATTTCCATAATGACTAATATAGCATATGTGTCATTTTACAAATTTCATAGTGTATTTGTACATTAAGTTCATAGAAAAGATATTGTTAGGTTAAGGGATACATACATTGTGATTCGGATGGATTTTCTTCCGTAAGTATTGAATCAATTGCATTACACCAATATATAAGAACATCTCTTTCTCCACAGACATACTAACAGAATGTTATCAAACTTTTTTAAAAAAGATTTTATTTATGTATTTGACAGAGAGAGATCACAAGTAGGCAGAGAGAGAGAAAGGAGGAAGCAGGCTCCCCGCCAAGCAGAAAGTCTGATGTGGGCCTCGATCCCAGCACCCTGAGATCATGGCCCTAGCCAAAGGCAGAGGCTTAAACCCACTGAGCCACCCAGGTGCCCCAAACTTTTTTAATTTTTTTTATATCTCGCAAAGAGGTGAAAATGGTATCTCATTGCAATTCTGTAAGATCATTATCTTTTCCTATGTTTAAGAGCTTTTCCAATGAAATGTCTATCCATACTCTTTTCATATTTTTCAACTGATTTTTTGATATTTTTAATCCAATTGTGGAAGCTCTTTGTGTATTAGGAAGAGTAGCCTATCACGGATATAAATTGTAAATAAATTTTTGAGCTTGTCATATAGCTTTTAATTTTTGTTTCAGTGGTTTTGGCATGAATTTTAAAAAAAACTTTATTTATTTATTTGACACAGACAGAGAGAGATCACAGGCAGGCAGAGAGACAGGCAGAGAGAGAGAGAGAGAGGAGGAAGCAGGCTCCCTGCAGAGCAAAGAGCAAAGAGCCCAATGCAGGCCTCGATCTCAGGACGCTGAGATCATGACCTGAGCCAAAGGCAGAGGCTTTAACCCACTGAGCCATCCAGGTGCCTGCTGTGAATTTTTCGTTTCATCTAATAAAATTGTTTTTTTAATTATAGATTTCAAGTTAACATTTCAAACACACATTTGAAAAAATGTAAACATATTTTCCCACATAATTTATATCACTTTCCAGGGCTTTGAAATAGAAATTACACTGCCGGCTGGTGTTTCTTCTCTTTGATAGACTGATTTCATCAAACACATGAGGCTTATGTAAGTTCTGAGTTTTTTCTCTGGAACCCAACTTCAAAACTGGAGCTAAATTGGTAACATCTGCAGTACAGGGGCACATTGTCTCTTAGAGCATCCCTCAGTCTTAGAGCATCAGTCTTTAGAGCAGTCTTAGAGCATCCCTCTCTCATGGATACTGCAGGTACTGTACATCACTGACCTTGAGGCCTTCAATTCCCACAAGAAGCAACTGATATAAACTAGAGAAAATGTTATATAACAAAACATTTAAAATCTGAATCACCTCCCCCCTTAAAAAATAATCTGGATCTGGATTAATGCCACTGGATATAGATTATTTCCTCATAATTCTTTAAATAAATAAAATTATAGTACTATATATCATATGTGTTATATATACCACCTACATATAGATGTCACCTGCATATATAATAGAAGTACATTACATTAATTTAAATAAATAAAAGTAATACAATGATCAATAACAAAGCTTAGGGGTAGCAAGGTGAAAATCTCTCCATCTGGTTTTCAGAAGAAATTGGGAAAAAAAACTGATGATTGGTTGACAGATTCCACATTTTTCATTCTACAAATTTATTTACACTTCATATCAATTCCATGCCTAACAAACCTTCTTTTACTACATGTGTGAAATGTTTGAAACTCAAAGAAATGTTCAAAATCAATTACATGTTAAACTCTGCAGGATCCTTGCCAATGAAATTAACTGGATATTCCTAATGCTGGTGTGCATTTTGACGGCAGCATGGGACAGAGCTAAGTAGTGCTTTTCAAAAGCTTCTACTGATGAAAATGTTTCTTCAAGTTTCTTATAAGGACTCTGAGCTGTGTTGGCTGTTTCAGGACACTCAGCTCCCAAACCTTCCAGAAGATCAACTACCCTATTAAGGTCCTCTCCATTAGGTCCTTTTTCTGACACAAGTCCACACAGATAGCCCAAGGACTTTAATTTTCTGTAGCATAGCTCCACAAACCCATAATGTGGGCAATGTTTGAGTCTATCTCTGCCTAGTCACAACAACCTTCTATTCTCTGCAGTACGTCCAAGACAGCAGTCCAGAGCACCAAGTGGAACAGACTCCTAAGAGCAACAGTTCCTGCACGTAGGTGTGCAGCAGCTCTAGGGCATGCTGAGCCACCTCCCACAGGCTCTAGAGGAAGAGGAGCAAGATGCACAGGTGAGAAAACAATAAATGCACAGATCTAACAGGGTGAGTTCTTGCCTCTTTATCATTCATACTTTTCCATGTCTATGGGCTTTAGGAGGATCAATCCATTCCAGCTTTTCACTGGATGGAAGAAAAAAATAAGCCAGTTGGCACCATCCCAGAACCAAAGCTGACAACATACTGAGAAAATAGGACGTCCAGTTCATTATATTGTACCAGGGCATCTTCAAATTGCTGCAGCATATCAAATACAAGGGCAAGTTCTTCCTGATCCATGAAATACAAAAGCTCCAGCCCAGCTTGGTTCTCTTCTCCTCAAGGTTCTCAGGTCATCCTTAAACTTGCCTAGATTTTTGGTAAAAGACATAAAAAGCAATGCCCTGAGTTTGGTAAAGAAGATATTTCAAGGATTCCTGAGTTCAAGAAGAGTCCTTTAAGGGGTTGGAGAACATGACACACCTGTCACTTTGTTTATTGCAAAAATCACTTCTTATTTTTTCCACAATAGAAGTTTAGGAAAGGATGTTGGCTTTGTTTTTTTTGTTTGTTTGTTTGTTTTCTTTCTTGGCATAATTCTCTTTTTTATAAAATGTTTATTTTATTTAAATTCAATTAGCCAACATAAAGTACATCTCCAGTTTTTGATGTAGTGTTTAATGATTCATCAGCTGTATATAACGCAGTGCTCATTACATCATGTGACCTCCTCCTTAATGCCCATCACCCAGTTACCCCATCCCCCCACCCACCTCCCTTTCCACAACTCTCAATTTGTTTCCCAGAGTCAAGAATCTCATGGATTGTCTCTCTGATTTCTTCCCATTCAGTTTCAAACCATCACTATTAGTTAGTCCACAGAGCTGTGATCTTTCACATTCTGCCTCTTGGTGAGGCCATCTTTTACTGTAGCTTTACACACCAGTATCACAGCATTCCATCCAATAAATATGAAGAAAGGGAAAAGTAAGAGGGACTTTGTTTCCTTCTTTGAGCAGCAGTTTCTCTTTGAATTTAACAAAGTTAGATTCTAGGTGAATCATCTTTGAAGGCCAGCCATAGTACCTTCTCCATTCCATCTGTTCTCTTGGAAGCTGCTAGGAAAATATTGGACAAATAGAAGTAAATCAATTCTGATCTTAAGCACAGGTAATGGGTTTGTTTTCCATGGTGTGTGTCACAGGCAGCAGCGGCTCCTCAAGGGCATCCATGGACCATCACTGACCTCCAGGCCAGCCCAAGCCTGAACAGCACTGCAACAGGGACACACACCATGCTGCATGAGGCAGTTCCTGAGCCAGCTGTCCTACATAGCCAGTCATCCCTACCACTTCCTGCCATGATTTTTTATTATTATTATTATTTCTAAGAAACTAATATTGTCAATATTTTCTTCTATGGCTTCTGTGTTTCGCATTATAGTTAGAAGTATCTTTGTTACACCTTGGTTATAAAAAAATCCTTTTCTATGCTACAAATAATTTTAAGGGGTTTATTTCTGTGGGGGGGAGGGGTTGGAATAGGAATTATAAAGATGTCTCCAAAATAAATACCTGATCTTAAGAAACAAATATAAAGCAAACAGAGGACCGATTCTATTCAATAAATACACAAATGGAATATTTTAAAGGTGAACACTCACTAAGAAGAACAGAAAATACTTTATGTGCATAGCCTATATTATGGATGAAGAGATGACCCTTTGAAACCAAAAGAGATATAAGATAAATTGTATTGATAAAAAGACAGCTATTTTAGTGGCCTGTTGAACAACCAGGACCTTCAGGAAGTGTAAGAGGGCTGTGTGGAGAGAATAACATAACTCCAGAAGTCAATAAATCAAAAAATTCACCACTTAATCATTGCAATGAACAGCTAACACAATATGTGAAGCTGTTGGTAATGATCAATGTAAACCTGGAAGAAATAAGAAGACAAGTAATAGATAGTATGAGTTTGTCAAAAAAAAAAATCATGTGAAACTATAATTCAATCCTTCCTTCCAGAGGATAAGAAAAAGAAAAAGTTGGTGGAGACTTGAGCTTGCAAACATGTTGAATAAGGACAAATTAGATGGAAGTGTCATAAGATGAATAATTTAGATACAGAACTAGTCAAAACAAATCAAGCACAAAAAGTTGTTACTGACAGTTCAATACTGCATTGGGTGAAGGTGTCAGGTAGGTCCCATAAGGGTCCATTCTGAATTCAGTACAATTCAATATTTTCATTTACACTTAGAGAGTAGAAGGTAGACAATACCTAATAGAATTTGCAAGTGTTCCTGTACATTGAAGGATAGGCATAAAAATAGAGTACAAGCAGAATAAAATTTCTAAATGGGCAAAAATAAAAAAATAAGAATCAATAAAGCATTCATGAATGTAATGTCATTCACAAAGGAAAGAAGAATCAAATGCACCAATGTAAAATGAAATCACAAGAGAGTCTGAGGGTTATAGTGGAAAGTAAAGTGAATATGTATCAGCAACATAACTATCAAACTCCAAAAGCCAGTGTAGATCAAGTAACAAAAACGAATTTTTTCTTAATAGGAAAAAAAGAAGAAAGGTTATGCCAGTCTATAAACACTTCAGAATGTCCAAAGCATCAACTTTTAGGACTGACAGATAAGTAGGGCACAGAGAATTGATTGGAAAATCAAAGGAATTCATGTAGAAAAAGTAAGACTAACATAAAACAAAGATAAATGGATAAGAATAAGCAAAGAAAGTAAAGAGGATATAGTTGGTCGGAGAAAAAGTGAAGGAAAGGCACAGGCAGGAAAAGATAAAGGAAGGGAAGAGAAACTAGAGAAATAGAATGGAGAAGGAAGAGCCAGTGAGTCAAGGGGAAAGGAAGGGAAGACTTTTTAAAAAGTGATGAAGGAGGACAACAGGAAAATGTCTTCAAAAGAAAATTTTCCTTTGAATTCACTTCACAAAGGAGTTGAGAAAATTGGTGGTGAGTGTCCCAATTAATATTTTACTTAGAATGTTTCCAAGAAATACACTTGCAGTAATTAAAATATGATCTTCAAATAGTCAAATATGATCTTCAGATCAGTAAAGAAATGAATTTTAGAGAACATTTTTTAAAAAGACCAGTGGCTCTTAAGAAATTTGGGGGCAAAATTAGAGCTAAGAAAGAGGGTGGAAAACTTTAGCAATTTTTAAAAAATTAAAAATCCCAAAGCAATACAAAGTACCCAAGAACATGTCCACAAAGTTAAAACAGGAAGAGTCATAAATTTTCCTTTGGAAATCATGTTTGTCATTTATCTGATTTTAGAAATAAAATATGGCACAAGAAAAATTGAAAGTTATTGGGAAATACTTTTATAATTAAAATCACCTGTAACATCACCATCATCAACACTTGGATGTATGTATTTGACTCCTTTGCACAAGGTATATCTTTTTTTTAAATATTTTATTTATTTATTTGACAGAGAGAAACACAGCAAGACAGGGAACACAAGCAGGAGGAGTGAGAGAGGGAGAAGCCGGCCTCCCCCCAGGCAGGGAGCCCGAAGTGGGGCTTGATCCCGGGTCTCTGGGATCATGACCTGAGCCGAAGGCAGTCGCTTAACCAACTGAGCCACCCAGGTGCCCCAATCTTTAAAATTAGTATAAATTTATACATGTAGCTGCATATCTGCATTTTATTACCTATTATATTAATATCTTCCCAGGAACTGAATGTTCTTTGAAAACATAACTATTAATAGTAGCATTATATTCCATTTTTGGATATACAAAACATCTTCCTGTTGGTAGATAGTTAATTATCTAACTTTGTATAATGCTGTTTTGGTCTTCTTTGTCTATATATGGTCTGATTTTTCTTAGGATACATTCTCAAAAGTTGTAATGTAAACATTTTATGGCTCCATAAATGTTGTGTGTTATATATACACATACACAGAGATTGCTTTTCAGAAAGGATACTCGCACTCCTCCCAATATATGAAAATATTCGTCTCACTTTATTCATACCAGTACTATGTGATAAATATTACTGAAGTTACATTTCTTTAATTACTATATTTGGTGTTAATTTCTTTTTGAACTATTTTGTTTCCATGTTTTGCCAACCAAGTGTCGTTCTTGTTACATTCTTGTTAGTTAACTATATCAAGAACATTAATTTTGGTCATATTTATTAGAAATATTTTGGGCACCTGGGTGGCTCAGTTGGTTAAGCGACTGCCTTTGGCTCAGGTCATGATCCCGGAGACCCGGGATCGAGTCCCACATGGGGCTCCCTGCTCGGCGGGAAGCCTGCTTCTCCCTCTCTCACTCCCCCTGCTTGTGTTCCCTCTCTGGCTGTGTTTCTCTCTGTCAAATAAATAAAATCTTTAAAAAAAAAAGAAATAAATATTTTTAACTTATTTTATGACTGTGTTAATATTCTTTTTGTTGTATGGAAAATAAAACATATACATAAATATATTAAACTTTTACTTTGCGATTTCTTCATTGCTTTTATGGATTGGAAGTTCTTCCTCATCTAATTATCAGTTACATATTTATTTATATTGTATTATAATCATTTATAACTTCATTTTTTCCACTTAGCTAATGAATGTACCTAGAGTTTATTTTATTGTATGATGTGAGGTGAAGCTTTTTTTTCAAATAACTAATTTTCTCAACATTATAAAATAATCTATTTCTTATTCTATTGTTTTGCTATGATCCTATATCATATATCAAGTGGTTTAATAAATTGGGTCTATTGCAAGAGTTTGGAATGAAAAATAAGCTAATATTAAAGAGCTAGTGAATGCAAGATAAAGAAGGGGACTTCTGCAAAAAATGGAGACAAGAATAAGGACAATGGAACAAGTGAAGACAAGGGAATACAATGACTAGAGATATGCAAGCAAAACACCTGATGAAATGTGATGGGTTTCCATTGCTTTATAAGAGACTAAAATTACACGAAGGAAAAAAGGAATAAAGCACTTGAAGAAATCTATATGTGTGGGCTAGGTAAGAGGGGAACAAATGAACACCAGTTGGAAGAGATAGATGGACCTCACTGCACAGATCTTTCATTACTTACAACAGGGTTAGATCCTGATAAGCCCATCATAAATTGAAATTATCATAAGTCAAAAATGCATTTAATACACCTAACCTACCAAACATCATAGTTTAGTCTAGCTTACTTTAAAGGTTCTCAGAATACTTAGATTATCCTATAGTAGGGCAAAATCATTTAACACAAAGCCCATTTTATAATAATATATTAAATATTTCATGTAATTTATTAAATACTGTACTGAAAGTGAAAAACAGAATGGTTGTATGGATCCAGAATGATTGTTAAGAGTATTGGTCATTTATCCTCATGATCACATGGCTGACTGGGAATTGTGGCTCACTGCTACTGCCCAGCATCTCAAGAGAGGATTGTACTGTGTATCACTAGCCTGGGAAAAGATCAAAATTCCAAGTATGGTTTCTATTGAATGCATATTTCTTTTGCAATAATCATAAAGTCAAAAAATCATATATCAAACCATCTGAAGTTGGGGATCATCTTTATGTGGAATCTGCCCATGTGCAAAAAGCAGGCAGAAAAGGAAATAACTCTCAGAAGGAGAGCAGTAACACAGAATTTGAAGCAGTTCAAAGATACAGAAAAAAAGAGTACTTGGGTAGCTCAATTAGTTAAGCATCTGCCTTGAGCTCAGGTCATGATCCCAGGGTCCTGGGATCAAGCCCCATAGGAGCCTGCTTCTCCCTCTCCCCCTCCCCCCTGCTTGTGTGCTCTCTCTCTCAAATATATAAATAAAATCATTTTTAAAAAGATACAGAAAGAGATGCATAAGAAAGCAAAAAGAATCTGGTAAAGAAAATTATGAAAGCTAAAGGTCAAGATAAAAAAAAAGTACAATCAGGAAAGTTTTGTACAGAGAATCATGAAAGAGAGATTACATTCATAAGCTAAAAATTGATGGACTTACGAAGACATTAAAAAAATTAAGAAGAAACACGAAATAGAGTAAGACAAGGCTGAGGAAGAGTCTTGTAGAATGTTTTAAAAACAAACAGGGATTTATAATTCTGGTGCAGCAGAAAAGAACTCTACCCAAAAGAATAACACATGGGTGAGGAAATACAGCAATACCTGATCTTTGAATGTGTTAAATTGCCATCATGAAACATTTTTAGTCTAACAGCTAAGCCTAATACACAAAAAGTAGTTGTTATAGCAATAAAATATATCATAGGGGCTTGTTAAATGGAAGGGGAATTAAAAGGGTACAATAATCTGGGTTTTGAGGATTAAGCCTCCCTGGGGGAAAATGGAAATTCCAAAGTCTAAAAATTAATTAAAAGAATTAAGAAAAATGTGGCTAAAAATGATAAAGTACATTTTTCATTCTTCATTCAACAAACATATATAGAGGGCCTATCATGTTAAATGGTGGAGAGAATATAAAATAAATATTATCTTTTCCCTCAAAGATATCCCATCTAGTGAAGAAAATAAATAGTACATAAAATATTCAGATATTGTGAGATATATTCTATATTCAATTATGTACAATCTGCTATAGAAATGATGAAAAGGAAATATCTAACTTCATGAGGTTTAGGGGTGAGGAAGTTCAGGAGGGGAGGATAATTAGAGATTATTTTAAAAAGGAGGTGACCTTTGAGCTGAATTTTAAAGGCTACCTAGAATTTGGTCAGTCCAAAGAAGAAAGAAGGCATGGAGATGTGAGGATGTATAGTACACATAGAGTACAGAAAGCAATTAAGTGTGGCTGTATCATAGGATGCATAAAGAATTTTGTAGAAAATGAGACCAAAAAGAAAATTAGGAAATGTTTCTTTAAAACCATGCCAAAGACAATGGGAAACCAACAGAGATTCTTAAGCAGGAGAGTGAAATGATAATATTTATCTTTTTGAAAAACCATGTTGGTTTTGGTTGGAAGGAGGAAAGACTGGAGATAGGGAATTATATAAAGAAGCTTTTACAATAGCCTATATAAGACATTATGGAGACATGGAACAGAAAAGTGATAGTAGAAATGTATAAAAATATTGGATTTAAGACATTTTTAAAAGTATAATTAGCAAGACTGGGTAATTGGCTATGAAATGTCAGAGTGGAAAGATTCAGAAGTAACTTCAAGGTTTCTGGCTTGCACTAGATGTAAAAGATTGGGTACACTGGAAAAGGACCAGATTTACAGAAGATTGTGAGCTTGGGTAGGGCTAGGAGTTTAAAGGGCCTCTGAAATATTCAATGGAAATATATAAAAAGCTAGATATATCTACTCCAAGTTCAGTAGAGAGCCCTGAGCTGGAGAGATAAAGTTAGGACTAGAAGTACAAAAAAAGAAAACATGTTAAGAGATAGAGGTAACAAGATCTGTGAATTACAGGAAAGAGGACAGTAAAATAAATGTTTCAAGAAAACAATGAAAATAGCAGCAATGTCTACAATAGCCAAACTGTGGAAAGAGCTGAGATATTCGTGGACAGATGAATGGATAAAGAAGATGTGGTACAAACATGTACACACACACACACACACACACACACACACACACACACACACATACTCAATATAGAATGTTACTCAGCCATCAGAAAGGATGAATAATTACCATTTACATAGACATGGATGACTGGAGGGTATTGCTGAGAGAAATAAGTCAAATGGAGGTAGACAATTATCACATGGTTTCACTCACATGTGGAATATAAGAAACGATGCAGAGGATCATAGGAGAAGGGAGGAAAAAGTGAATGGGAAGTCATCAGAGAGAGAGAGAGAGAGAGAGAGAGAGAGAGAGAGAGAGAGAGAGAACCATGAGAGTCTCTTAACTATAAGAAAAAAAACTGGGGCACCTGAGTGGCTCAGATGGTTGAGCAACTGTCTTTGGCTCATGATTCTGGAGTCCCGAGATAGAGTCCTGCATTGGGCTGCCTGCTCAGCAGGGTGTCTGCTTCTCCCTGTGACCTTCCCCCTCTCATGCTTGCTTTCTCTCATTCTCTCTCTCTCAAATAAATAAATAGAATCTTAAAAAAAGAAAAAAACAAACTAAAGGTTGGTGGAAGGGAGATGGGTGGGGGAATGCAGTAACTGGGTGATGGGCATTAAGGAGGGCATGTGATGTGACGAGCACTGGGTGTTATATGCAACTGATGAATTATAAAGCACTATGTCTGAAAGTTATGATATACTATATGTTAGCTAATTGAATTTAAATAAAGAAATTTAAAGCAATGAAAAATTAGTATACAGAATTTATGGAACATGAGTACGTTATGTAGAAATTCTAGTTTTTCCACAGAGTATCAAAGGAAGAGAAGTCCTTCTTATTTTAAAAGAAGCTTTGACAATAAAATGAAATAAAATATGCCAGAATATAAGTTAATTATCTGAGGCCACATAAACACTAAACTGACAAAATTTAAATCGTGACTTTCTGGCTCCAAATCTCATGGCTTTTTCTTGTTTTGTCTTGTTTTTCCCACTAAAATGTTGCCTATTTGTTGTCTAATTATGTCAGAGTCTGCCTCAGACAATTAAAATTAAATTCTATTTTAAAAAAGATGCCAACATGTTTTTGCAATGCCAAATACCAAGCACTAAGTTTTTTCTAATGAACTGCTCTTAAATACACCTATTCTCTCTCCTAACAGTTATTTCCATCTGCCTGCAGGAGTCCCTCCCTAATAAATCTTTCTTAATTTATTTTTCTTATGCTCAAAAATTATAGAATAAGTGAAATAGGGTGGAGCATAGCTGCTATGAGCCATTACAATGAGTGACAAGGCTCAAAACTAGAAACATAAATTTTAGCAAACCCCTTCAGCAACTACATACTCCTAAGGGTGGCAGGAACCAATCCAGCATTCTCCAACTAGGACTTTTTCTTTTCTCCTTTTTTGGAGATTGCCCAAGATCTTATACAAATATAAAAGTATTGGAAATGCAATAAAAAATTTGCAAAGACAAGTTCTTTTTTAGGATTTTCCTGAAAAAAATAAACCAGAGAAATACCTTGCATGGTTCCCCTTACACAGTAAGACTCAAGGTCACAGGTTTAGAGAGTTAGAGACTGGCTTTAGGGCAATTGTAGTTTTTCACATGCTGTGGAAGATGCCATAATTTGAACACCTCTACTCCCTGCAATTCAGCTTTATTGTTCACCAAATTGTAGACCCATTAAATTAATTTTACTATGACACAAAAAGGACCAATATAAAATTTAGAAGATTGTAAACCAATCTAAGAAAATCAACCATATATTGCCCCAGATTTGAATATTTTCTCAGATTCCCAAATTACAATCCTTTTTTTCTAAGATATTCTTTTTGATATTGAGTCCTGCAGCCTTTGCACTAAAATACAAATGTCACCAATGAAGAGTCATTCTGAGTAAAGATTCAAGATAAAATCATGTGTGTTCCACACATTTTCTTTTCTATTTAAGTAAGTACCTCAAAGATAAGAACAAAACCTGATAAAAAAATATGATGGCTATAATTTCTACATACTTAAATTATTCAGGATTTTAATTAGAAAAATTACAAGTCCTCAGTAGATAAATGGCCAACATTAAAAAAAATGAGGAAGCAGTACTCACAAGAGAAAATGTAACAAATATACAGGAATATGTCTAATCTTCAAAACAACCAGAAAAGTTTGACTTAAAACTGTAATGAGGTAACATTTTTATCAATTTAATTTAGTTTTTTCCAGTTTCCTGGCAAGGTTGTGATTAAATTAGTCAATTATTTATGTTTTTGGAAGTAAGTTTGGCAATATTTTTTATGAAAAATTTAAATGTTTAGAACCTTTAACTCAGTGATTAAATTGCCAAGAATTTAGGTGAAGAAAGAATTCAATAAGTTGCAAAAATTGTATGCAACAAGATATTCATTACAACATTCTTTGTAATAACAAAAATTTAGTAACAACCTAAATGACCCATGATAGACTTTCTAAATCATGATGAATTGCCCTAAAAGAATATTGTTCAGCCATATTATTAGAAACATATAACTACATGACAAACCACTTATAATATTACATAAAGAACAGAGACATAAAAGTATCTCTGTTATTTTTACAACTTTGTAAAATTAAGAATATATGTAAGGGTCACATTAAAAGTTGACAAATTATGTAGTGAGTGATTTTTTTATTCCTATGTTTTTGTTTTCATTATATCATTTGTACACTGATAAAAAATGTTAAAAATACTCTTCTACTCTCCAAAGTTTTCATCATTTTAACAGGCACCGGACTGCTGATCATACCAGGAATTGTCATATGGACCCCAGACAACTCACTGGAGTACAGAGGTTACCTCTGGAAATTCTGACTACTTAGAAAGGTCAGGCCCAGCTCTGACAGCCTTTTTGCCTTTCCTTTCCCAGTTTCCCTGCCAATGGCTCAACTTCCCTACCCCATTACACACTGCAGCCCCCCCACCTTGGTTTTTCTTTCAAATAGCTACAGTCATTTGAAAAAACACACTTGAATTGGCTTTTTGGCCATTAAAACTTAACATATTTGATGTGATAAATATGTCTCAATTATTACCACTAAAGCTAGAAAGAGAAGAGAGAATAACAAAAGTGGAAATGAGATTCTGAAGTATCTGGGGTGAAACGTTTTTAAGCAAACTGCAAGAGATCTTGAGCATTTCAAAGGTCGATTCCTCAGACAATTTACTTCAGAAGAGTTGGCTTCTGAGATAATTGGTCTTCTTAATCCTTATTGTGGGGCATTGCTATGGCTCTCCTGAGACTGTCAATTTCCCCCATCTGGATTCACAACATGGACAAGTGTTTTCTGTCTGGACCAAATTCCTTTAAGTATTACATTTGTGGCCTAAATTGCTCTATGTCTATTTAAATTCAACAGGTTTTTTTCTCTGTGACCTTTAGTACGTCTAATTCCAATTCTGATAGAGATGAGAATAACACAGTAAAGAAGGTGTTTACCCTTGCTGAATGATGTGTATTGAGATTTGCAAACACAAAGGACACTGTGCCATGAGACAGAAGAAAGAGAAAGACACAGACCAAGAGAGAGAGAGACAGGCACTATTCTAATAAATTAGATAGATACTTTTTATAAAAGCTGTTGACAATATGCTTATTTGTATAACCTCTTCTTTTGGCTTTTCTACATTTTTAATATACCAAAATAGTTAAAACATAAAAGTGGTCTTGTTCTCTCAGCATCCTGCTTCTGACCACCCCTTATTTGGTTTCTTTCCTACCACCACTAACCTCCCTAAAGGCAACATAAATATTAATTTCAACCTGATTTTGTCTACATACAAGTGATGAAAAAAGGTGCACAATCTGATTTTTCCCCAAGCCCCATGTTTCCTAGAGATAACCCTGGGCCCAGAAGCCCCTAATATATAGATA
Organism: Spilogale gracilis; assembly: GCA_004023965.1. Lineage (NCBI taxonomy): Eukaryota > Metazoa > Chordata > Mammalia > Carnivora > Mephitidae > Spilogale > Spilogale gracilis. The sequence goes on along the minus strand of PITA01000261.1, from coordinate 106,452 downwards.
TTAAAAACCTGCCACCTACTCAGTTATCTTGTGTTTTCTTTACTTGAATGCCTCAGCACAACCGATCACCTGCAGCAATATGTTCACTGGCATTCATAAGATTGACTTCATGAAACTGTCCCAGTTAGAAGATGCCTTCTGAAGCTTCACAGAAAGAAATTTTCTTCAGCCTAAACTTCTTGTTGCATGTATTTTGTTGCATTATAATTCATTGGAAAATGAAGAATTATTTTTATGAACTGACTACTAATCTTCTATTTCCTCAGCCATGCTGGATACAGAAGAATTTACTTAAGTCTCTAAGTAAAATGAATGAATGGCAGTCTGCTAAATCACACAAATGGTTGGAGTTTCTGCTTCCAAAACTTATCCTAGGGTTGCAGGGTTAATTCAGAAATATAAAAGGGGGGGGAAGATGGCAGAGAAGTAGGAGACCCTGTTTCAACCAGTCTCTGAGTAAGCTAAATATCTACCACAACACTCTGAACACCCATGAAATCAGCCTGAGATGTAAGAATACACATTCCTGGATCTCTACAGAGGCAGAAGAGCATCAGTGGAGAGGTAAAGTGGAGTGGGAGTGCTCTGACTGATTTCAGAGGAGAAACAGAAGGGGGAGGGAGCCACCAGAAGTGACCCATTGGAAAGTAATACCCCAAAAAGAAAGTGCCCTGTGCTTGGGGGCCAGCATCAACCTGGAGTTTTGTTAAAGCACTCAGAAACAAAGGATCTTAAGGGGCTACTGATGGAATTTGACGGCCATAGGCAAGAACCTAAAATTGTGTTCCTGGGTTGTCCATAGCTGGAGCCCACTGGCACCTGAGGGAACCCAGTGGGGACTCCCTGAAACTGAGGCTTTTAGCTGCTTGCATCACCGCTTGGGCTGGGCACACCCCCAATTACGCAGGAGGCCACTCATCACACAGCCTTGAGTGATGTGCAGGACCCTGGGGTCCTTGTGCACCCAGCCTGGGTGTGAGCTCCAGACAGCAGTCTGGCAATGGCAGGCTCACACAAACCAATATCACTCATGGTTTCAGTGGCACGTGGGTGTAGAGACAAGCAGGACCTCGGGTGACCATAGAGGTGGTGACTCGGGGCACACACCACCCGTGAGAAGTGGCAGGATGCAGGGGGAGTTTGCAAAGGGAGAGTCTCTGTGTCCCAGACCATCTATAGAGGAATAGACTGATGTTTCTCTCTAAGATGGAGGTCTGGGAATGGACAGCTTACTTTGCTCTGACTCTCTGAAAAAAGCCACAAAAAGCCATAAAAGAAAAAAAAAAAAACGTCCAGACAACAAAGCCTGAAAAACCAGTTTCCATAGAGCCCAGCCCCTTGACAGGGGTGGGGAGACTCTGACTAAGCAAGACTGATTGAAAAATGGGCAGACCCCTACCCCAGAAGGCAAGCAAGAAGAACAAGAGGACAACCACTACAGGGTCTCCATAAAACTGTAAAACCCCAACATCTGGGAAAAAACATATTAAGCTCCTGGTACTGCCCCCAAACCTGTATATTTTATACATACAGCTTTTCTTTTCATTATTTTATAATTTCTTCTCATTTTTAGAATTATTTTTAATTTTTAAATTTGTTCTTATGATTCTTGTTCTTTTATTATTTTTAGCCTACTTATCACAACTTGATGTTTAATACAGCATTCCATAATTTTTTAACTTGAAATTTTTTTCATACATATACCTATGTCTCCTTTCTTTCCCTTTTCTTTTTTAGTATACGTATAGATATAAGCTTCAAGGTAATTCTTCTTGCCTTTCAATATTACCCTTATGTATAAACCAGTTTTCATTTCCCTATGTCTTTAGAAAGTTGAGGCCTCTAACCAAAATAACAAGATACACCCAGGAAGAACTGGAATGCTTTCCTTGCCAACATCAAGGGTTTGTAACCACCTTCCCATATTATTCTTCTGTCAGTGTTTCTATGTATTTGTTTTTGCTTTGTACTACATAAATCTTATTTGTGGGGGTCCTTTTGCCTGGGTTTTCCTTTTCCTTCTCCTTTCTATCACTTTTGACAGTCTTTCTGTTTATTTTTTTGTTTTGTTTTTGTGTTATATAAATCCTACCATTAAGGCACATTTTGGCTGGGTATTTTCTTGCTTTTTTTCTCTTTTTCTCTCTGTTTATTCTGGTGGTGACTTCTGATTGCTCCAAAACCTTCCAATGGACAACTCGCCTGGATCGTGGTTGATTTATTCAGTTATACATCCCCTCAACTACCCCTCACCAATATGACTCAGAGGAGGAACACCGAACAGAAGAAAAACTCAGAGACTGCAACCCCTGTCACAGAACTACTGGATACGGACTTAAATAGTATGACAGAAATGGAATTCAGGGTAGCAATAACCCAAGCAATGGCTAAGGTGGAAATGACCATTAGTGGCAACACAGAAGCTCTAAGGGTGGAAATGAAAGCAGAACTGGCAAAGGTTAAAAATTCTTACAATGAGATCCAATTGAATCTAAATACTCTAAAAGCTAGGGTAAGTGAAACAGAGGATTGCATTAGTGATATAGAACACAGATTAATTGAAAAGGAGGAACAGGAGAAGTCTTGGAACAAACAATTTAGGAGCCATGAAAATAGAATTAGGGAAATAAATGATGCCATGAAACATTCCAATATCAGAATTATCAGAATCCCTGTGGGGGTAGAGAGAGAAGATAAGAAGATATAGTTGAATAAATCCTGGAAGAAAATTTCCCTAATCTGTGGAATGAAACAAGTGTTTGTGTCCTAGGGGCAGAGAAGACACCCCCCAAGATCAACGAGGTTAAAAATCCTCCAGGCACATAATTGTGAAATTCACAAGTCATAATTCAAAGAATATGTGTTAAGGGCAGTTAGGGGGAAGGAGGACCATCAGAATAACATCAGACCTATCCACAAAAGCCTGGCAAGACAGAAAGGGCTAGCAAGACATATTGAGGAAATTAAATAAAAAAAAAATGCCACCAAGGATAATGTGCCCAGCAAAGGTGACTTTCGAAATGGATGGAGAGATAAAGAGCTTCCACGACCAGCAAGGTCTAAAAGATTATGTGACCACCAAGCCAGCACTACAAGAAATAGTAAAAGGGGTTCTGTAAAAGAGTAAAAAACCCATGAGTGACATAGAATGAAAATTTACAGAGGCAATCTAAAGAAAGAAGGACTTAACAGGCAACATGATGTCAACAAAAGCATATCTTTCAATAATAACTCTCAATGTGAGTGGCCTAAATGCTCCCATAAAATGGCACAGGCTTGCAGACAGGATAAAATGACAGGAACTGTCCATATGCTGTCTACAAGAGACACATTTTGAATCTAAAGATACAGCCAGACTGAAAGTGAGGGGATGGAGAACTATCTTGCATGACAATGGGCCTCAAAGGAAAGCTGGTGTAGCGATCCTTCTATCAGGTAAATTAGATTTTAAGCTAAAGACTGTAGTCAGAGATACAGAAGGACACTACATAATTCTTAAAGGGTCTATACACCAAGAAAATCTAACAATTATAAATATTTATGTCCCCAATATAGAAGCAGCCAACTACATAAGCCAACTGTTAAGCAAAATAAAGAGTCATATTGATACAAATACATTAATTGTAGGAGATCTTAACACACCACTCTCAACAATGGACAGATCATCTAAACAGAAAATCAACAAAGAAACAAGAGATTTTAATTACACATTGAACCAGATCGATCTCATAGATATACTCCAGACATTCCATTCTAAAACAACAGAATATTTATTCTTCTCAAGCGCACATGGAGCTTTCTACAGAATAAACCACATGTTAGGTTACAAATCAGGGCTCAACTGATACAAAAAGACTGAGATTATTCTCTGCATATTCTCTGAACACAATGCCTGGAAACTGGAACTCAACCACAAGAAAAAGCTGGAAGGAACTCAAACACATGGAAGCTAAAGACCATGCTGCTCAAAAATGTTTGGATCAACCAGGAAATCAAAGAAGAACTTAAGCATTTCATGGAAACCAATGAGAATGATGATACATCCATCCAGAACCTATGGGATATGGCAAAAGTGGTCCTAAGGGGGAAATATATAGCTATCCAAGCCTCACTCAAAAAAATGGAAAAATCCCAAATACACCAACTCTCGTTACACCTTAAAGGACTGGAAAATCAACAACAAATTAAGCCAACCCCACACACAAGACAGAAATTAATTAAGATTAGAGCAGAGATCAACTAATTAGAAACTAGAGATACAGTAGAACACATCAATGAAACTAGAAGATGGTTCTTTGAGAGAATTAATAAGATCCATAAGCCATTGGCCAAACTAATCCAAAAGAAATGAAGAGGACCCAAATTAATAAAATTGTGAAAGAAGGGGGAAAAATCATGACTAACACCAAGGAAATAGAAACAATCATCAGAAATTACTATCAACAGTTATATGGCAATAAGTTAAACAACCTAGATGATATGGATGCATTCCTTGAAACCTATAAACTTCCAAGACTGAAACAGGTAGAAATGAACAACCTGAATAGACCAATTTCTAGTAACAAGATTGAAGCAGTGATCAAAAACCTCCCCAAAAACAAGAGCTTGATGGATTCCCTGAGGAATTCTACCAAATATTCAAAGAAGAAATAATACCTGTTCTCCTGAAGCTGTTTCAAAAAATAGAAACAAAAGGAAAACTTCCAAACTTTTTCTACGAAGTCAGCATTACTTTAATCCAAAAACAGGCAAAGACCCTATCAAAGAGGAGAATTTCAGACCAATATCCCTGATGAACGTAGATGCCAAGATTTTCAACAAGATCCTAGCTAATAGGATCCAACAGTACATTAAAAAGATAATCCACAATGAGGAGGTGGGATTTATCCCTGAGATGCGAAGGTGGTTCAACAATCACAAATCAATCAGTGTAATAGAACAAATCAATAAGAGAAGAGAGAAGGACCACATGGTCTTCTCAATGCAGAAAAAGCATTTGACAAAATAGAGCATCTGCTCCTGATTAAAACTCTTCAAAGTATAGGGATAGAGGGAACATTCCTCAACCTCATAAAATCCACCCATGAAAAACCCACAGCAAATATCATTCTCAATGAGGAAAAGCTACCAGCCCTCCCACTGAGATCAGAAACAAGACAAGGATGCCCACTCTCACTACTGTTATTCAACATAGTGTTAGAAGTCCTAGCAACAGCAATCACACAACAAAAAGAAATAAAAATATTCCAATTGGCAAAGAAGTCAAACTCTCTCTCTTTGCAGATGACATGATACTTTACATGGAAAACCCCAAAGACTCCACCCTCAAACTACTAAAACTCATACAGCAATTCAGTAATGTGGCAGAATATAAATCAATATACAGAAATAGGTTGTTCTCTTATACAGTAACAATGGAACTGTAGAAAGGGCAATTAGAGCATCGATTTCATTTACAATAACACCAAAAACCATAATTTACTTTGGAATAAACCTAACCAAAGAAGTAAAGGATCGGTACTTGAACTACAGAACACTCATGAAAGAAATTTGAGAAGACACAAAAAGATGGAAGAACATTCCATGCTCACAGATTGGAAGAATAAACATTATTAAAATGTCTATACTGCCCAGAGCTATCTATACTTTCAATGCCATTCCAATCAATATTCCACCATTTTCAAAGTGCTGGAACAAACAATTCTAAAATTTATACGGAACCAGAAAAGACCCTGAATTGCTAAGGAAATGTTAAAAAAGAAAAACAAAGCTAGGGAGCATCATGTTACCTGATTTTGAGCTTTATTACAAATCTTTGATCACCAAGACAACATGGTACTAGCATAAAAACAGACACATAGACCAATGGAATAAAGTAAAGAGTCCAGATATGGACCCTCAACTCATTGGTCAAATAATCTTTGGCAAAGCAAGAAAAAATATCCAGTGGAAAAAAGATAGTCTCTTCAATAAATGGTGCTGGGAAAATTGGACAGATGTGTATAAAAGAATGAAATTTGACCATTCTCTTCCACCAGACACAAAGATAATCTTGAAAAGGATGAAAGACCTCAATGTGAGACAGGAATCTAGTAAAATCCTAGAGAAGAACATAGGCACTAACCTCTTTGATATCAGCCACAGCAACTTCTTTCAAGACATGTCTCCAAAGGCAAAGGAAACAAAAGCGAAAATGAACTTTTGGGACTTCATCAAAATAAAAAGCTTCTGCAGAGCAAAGGAAACAGTCAACAAAACAAAGAGGTAACCCACGGAATGGGAGAAGATATTTACAAATGACACTACAGACAAAGGGTTGATATCCAAGATCTATAAAGAACTCCTCAAACTCAACAACCGAAAAAAAAAAAAAAAAAAGATCACATCAAAAATGGGCAGGAGACATGAACAGAAACTTTTCCATAGAAGACATACAAATAGCTAACAAACACATGAAAATATGTTTGTCATCATTAGCTATCAGGGAAATTCAAAGCAAAACCACATTGAGGTACCAGTCGGAATGGCCAAAATTAACAGGACAGAAAATAACAAGTGTTGGAGAGGCTGTGGAGAAAGGGGAACCCTCTTACACTGTTGGTGAGAATGTAAGATGGTGCAGCCGCTTTGGAAAACAGTGTGCATATTCCTTAAAACATTAAAAAATAGAACTACCATATGACCCTGCAATTGCCCTACTAAGTATTTACCCCAAAGATACAAATGTATTGAAAAGAAGGGCCATATGTAACCCAATATTCATTGTAGCAATGGCCACAATTGCCAAACTGTAGAAAGAACCAAGGTGCCCTTCAACAGACGATTGGATAAAGAAGATATGGTACATATATACAATGGAATATTATGCCTCCATCAGAAAGGATGAAACCCAACTTTTGTAGCAACATGGACAGGATTGGAGGAAATTATGCTGAGTTAAATAAGTCAGCAGGGAAAGTCAAGTATCATATGGTTTGACTTACTTGGGGAGCATAAGGAGTAACATGGAGGACAGTGGGAGAAGGAAAGGAAATGTGAACTGGGGTAAATTAGAGAGGGATATGAAGCATGAGAGACTTTGGACTCCGAGAAATGAACTGAGGGGTTTGTAAGGGAAGGAGTGGGGGAATGGGAGAGCCTGTTGGTGGTTATTGAGGGCATGAATTTCATGGAGCACTGGGAGCGTGGGGCATAAACAATGAATCTTGGACCGGACCACTGAAAAAATAAAATAAATTATTAAAAAAATTTTTTTATTTATTTGACAGAGAGAAACACAGCCAGAGAGGGAACACAAGCAGGGGGAGTGAGAGAGGGAGAAGCAGGCTTCCTGCCAAGCAGGGAGCCCGATGTGGGACTCGATCCCAAGTCTCCGGAATCATGCCCTGAGCCGAAGGCAGTTGCTTAACCAACTGAGCCACCCAGGTGCCCCAAAATAAATTATTATTTAAAAAAAGAAACATACAAGCCACACCCTTTCAGATATAGGCAGGTCTCTATAGGAAGAACATATGTTGGAGGGATTTATCCCACCTTGATTCTATTCCCAGCTACAGAATCTCTTGGTTGTGTGTTTCTTTTCCCTGTAGTGAGATCTCATCATATAGAATTTAAAGAGCATCAGATAAAAGATGTTATTTAGGGGGAAGTTATTATTGCAATTGGAGCAACTATTGTGTCTTTCCCAGTATCAATGCCTAAAGAGAAAGAAACTTTAGCCATCAAAAGAAGGATAATTGTATACAGTCCCTTTGGAGCTGCTTAGAAAAGGTGAGATTTAGACAAAGTCACATTTTCTTCTTACTAGAATAAGGTATTTAGAGCAATGGATCCCAATTTTCTAAGCTTTGTGGATCTCTTTTAAACTTAAAAAATATAAATTTATCTGTCTCTTTTTCACCCATATGCAAACACACACACAGGAATCACATATTTGGGATATTTGATTGAAAAAACACTCAATAACAAAACCTGCAACAAATCCAGCAACATTTATAAATGAACATAAATAAAATAAATAAACATTTATTCATCATAGCAATATCTATATATTTTTCTATAGTAGTACATGGATATCCAAAGTACATTATTTATTTATTCTATAAGCAATGTTTGGTGGGCATGTATTTTTGTATCCCTTGCTATAATCCTATGCCACCCCTAGTCAAAAGGTAGATGGTCAACAACCACTTATTTAGAGTATGTTGTGTGAAGGCTGAGGCAAAGAATAGCTATATGGCAAGCTCCATATCTAGGAGATAATATCCCTAGGCCTAGCAGCACTCTTTAATTTTTTCTTTCATATATAGGCCTTATCTAAATACAAAGCAATGGGACACTTGGGTGGCTCAGTTTGTTAATCTCAGCTCAGGTCATGATCCCAGGGCCCTGGAATCAAGCCCCACATTGGGTTTCCTACTCAGCAGAAAACCTGCTTCTCCCTCTCCCTCTGCCTGTTTCTCTGCCTACTTGTGCTTTCTATTTCTCTATCAAATAAATAAATAAAATCTTAAATAAATAATATTTATTCACCATCGATGAGTACTAAATATGGTGCAAACCAAACACTAAGAGACCCATTGCCACTTTTCTTGACCAAAGCTTCTGTCAGGTCTCTATGCCTTTCATGATAATATAAAGTATACTTTTTAACAATTTTTTGGTCTATTATGACAGACCAGATCTGGTGGCTTCTTTATAAAAAATAATCTAGCATTGACAAGATCATCTCATTTAATTCATGCAGCTGTCACTGTACATTCCCTTTATACTCCTGAGAAGAAGCTACTAGGGAAAGCAATTGGGGGCCTAGCTTTTTCTCTAAAGCACATCTGGGATGTAAGCAACCCATATTTCATTCTTATTGTTGCATTACCTAGTACAAGTTTCAGCATGATTTCCTATAGTGGACTTCCAGAAGAACTGTAGTAGAGTACAAGCATTTGGGACACTGGATGTTTGCTCATGGGCCCAAGAAATCCACAGGTAGACTGGGAGAAGAAAGATAATAACCACAACAGCACAGTCTGGTGGTTCTTGAAAATTATTTTCAGACATTGTAATGCATCTATGCCAACCATTCCTTATTTATTATTTATCAACATATATGTCCATTTTACAAACACATTAAAGAGCTTTCAAACATATGCAAAATAGGGGTGTCTGGGTGGCTCAGTAAGTTAAGTGTCTGTCTTCAACTCAGATCATGATGCTGGAGTCCTGGGATCGAGGCCCATGTTGTACTCCCTGCTCAGTGGGGAGTCTGCTTCTCCCTCTCCCTCTGCCTTTCTCCATAATTGTGCACTCTTGCTCTCTCTCTCCTGCTCTCTCTTTCTCAGACAAATAAATAAAATCTTTAAAAAATGCAAAATACAGAAAATTATTCAAACATCTTCTATTAGTATGTACTGAAGGAGGCTTTAATACATTTGCTCATATTTTTAACTGCCCTATCACTGGTTATAAAGTGAAAACAATGGATGTCTGTATATAATAGCAGCTCAGGGAGTGAGGTATCTTTAGTGAGAGTATACCTAGATGGAAAAGAAAAGCAAACTATTGAGAAAGACAAACTAGTTGAATGGGAGGCACTTTTACCTCTTCTCTCAGAGAGCTATTTGTTCATATATACTCTGATTCAAGTCATGACTTCGACTTTTAAAATCACTTGATTCTCTTGAAAGTACATTATCATCCTCTCTTATAAGCAGCTTGAAAATAATGGACTATGTGGTGGACACTCTAGGGTAACCCACAATGTGTAGTCCCTTTGAGTGGGGGGACAGCAAAACCTGAAAACTATTTCTAATCAATAAAATATGTCAGAGGTGATAGGCTGTCACTCCTTCCTATGATGCTATTATACATTAGGGTGAAGGTAAAAGAATTTTCTCAGAGGTAATTAAGATGCCTAATTAACTTTTAATTGATCAAAGGGAGATTATCTTACTTGGACCTGACCTAATAAGATGAGCCCCTTAAAATCAGAATTAGGCCTTATATTAAATGGGAGACTCCAAGCAGCAGAAACTCTCTCCACTGCAGCCTGTGAAGAAGCAAGCTGCCATGAGTTCCATAGCTGCAAAGTACTAGATTAGACTAACAACCTGAAGGAGACTGGAAGCAGATCCTTCCTTAGCTAATCCTCAAGAAGAGAATGCAGCCCAGCTGACACTTTGATTGCAATTTTGTGAGACTCTGAGTAAAAGATTCAGCTAAGTTGTGCCCAGTCTCCTAACCCCACAAAACAATAAGGTAATAGATGTGTGATGTTTTAAGGGGCTAAGTTGGAAATTTTCATACCAGCAAGAGAAACAAATACAAATAAACAAAATTATTTTTCTCAGTTCCGTAAGGAAATTCTAGGACAAAATGTGGGCCCAATGACAGGAAAGAACACTGAATGAGGTATGAAGACCTGGTTGAAGAGCTGCTTCTGCTTGACTTTTGAATAAGCTACTCATCACCTTTGAGCCTTTAACCTCATCCATCAAATGTGGCATAGCTCTTCCCACAAGGGTCTCGGGGATGACTTTGAAAACTATAAAATCCTGGACTCATATTATATGGCACTTACCATGTTCCAAGTAGTACTCTAATTTTCCTATGCATATTTACTTATTTAATCCTCAAACAACCTTATAAATAGATCATTTTCTTTATCATCATCTCCATTTTATAGATGAAAGGAATGAAACACAAGGAGGTGAAAAATCTTACCCATGATTGCATAATTGTTAGTAAGAACAAGCATTTAAACCCAGGCAGTCTGGTTCTATACTCTTAATCATTATACTGTCTTACTTCTAGTAGATTTAATAATATAGGAAATCTACTCTTAAAACAAGCTGATCCTTGATATCCATATATTCTAAGATTCAAGATCCTCAGATGAGAGTGATCTTAATAAACCTCTACTTTGATGCGTTCAACCAGATTGATTACCTTGGTTTTTCTAACACAACCACGTATTTGTTTTCAAAAGAAATTCCTCAGGAGGGGGCACCTGAGTGACTCAGTCATTAAGCATCTGCCTTCAGCTCAGGTCATGATCCCAGAGTCTCAGGATCTAGGGGGCATTGGGCTCCCTGCTCCGTGGGAAGCCTGCTTCTCCCTCTCTCAGTCTCCCTGCTTGTGTTCCCTCTCTAGCTCTGTTTTTCTCTGTCAAATAAATAAATAAATAAATAAATAAATAAATAAATAAATAAAATCTTTTATAAAGAAAAGAAAAGAAATTCACCAGGAGGCAACAATTTTCTTTTTCTTTTTTTTCAAAAATTGCATTGGTACCATCTACACTGTTCAATCTCACTGCCTTATATCCATCACTGTCTCCTTTTACTGCTTCCTATTATTACTTAGATGAAAGCACAGGAACATCTGCTTACAATGAATACAACTTTTTCCAAATACATATTCACATAAATTGAGTGTAAAGGGAATAGAAACATTTTTACTGAATTGCTTTTAGGTGCACTGCATGATTCCCATTATGTCTGCTGCTTGATTTTGCAAATCATTGGACAGGTAGGATTAGTTCCTAATTTATCATAAAAACACCAGATCTCAAAGAGGTCTTGTACCTTACCCTACTTTGGGGAAGATTATCTTTTACCTTTATATCTTCCTGAGGTTAAAAAAAATCTTACCTCCTTCAATGGGACATTATAGTTCTTAACCTAATATTTTAAATTTCTTCTTAAGGTCTAACTGAAATCCTCCCTGCTTCAATGTAAGTAATCTAGGTTCTATTCAAGCTTCAAAATCAGCTAAAAAAAACCTTAACCAGTACACCTAGACTAGATAGCTCCTTAACCCTGAAGCATTCTGGCCACACATACTTTTATTATAATATACAGTAATGCTGTATTTTATACATCGGCCACTGCCCCAAAAGAGAGCCCTTGAGGGCAAGGGCAATATTCTCCTTATTTTTATGTCACCTACTCCTGGTTTGGATACGGGACTAGAGAGTTCATCAGTGACCAATAAAATAGAAGAAATCACTGGTTTTCAGCAAAGCACTATTTTAACTTTTTAATGCAGAAATAGAGTATAAATGAAAGTGAAATATTTAATTTTCTATCAGCAGAAGTGTTTCTGGTGATAACTATCTAATTTTTTTAAATTTTCTATTATAAAAGCAATAAATTTTCCCTCTCTGCATACACATTGACCCCTATCCCACTCCCTACAGGTAATTTCTTCAACATATACAATTTTTGTGTAGGGGTGCCTGGGTAGCTCCGTTGGTTAACTGAGTGCCTTAAGCTCAGGTCATGATCCCAGGGGACCCGGGATCGAGCCCCACATCGGGCTCCCTGCTAGGCGGGAAGCTTGCTTCTCCCTCTCTCACTCCCCCTGCTTGTGTTCCCTCTCTAGCTGTGTTTTTCTCTGTCAAATAAATAAATAAATAAATAAATATTTAAAAAAATCTTTAAAGATAAAATAAATAAATTATATATATAAAATATTATATAATATATATGTTTAGTATATATATAGTATATTAGTATTTTGGTATAAGTAATCTTCCTCTGCTTACTTTTCCTAGGAGGCACTATGGTGTAGTGGGAATCACATCACATTTGAAGTCAAAAGATCTGAGTTTAAAACCAGATCTTCCTGTATTCCCTGAAGCATTTAATTTAACTTTCCTGAGTCTGTTTTATCTTCCATTAAATGAGGATTACAATAATAAATAATCCATAGGGTCATTTTCAGGACCAAATAAATTTATAATGTACATAAAAGGGCTTTGTTCAATGTAAAACAGTTACTGATGATCATAAGTAATAATATTTTATATGCACTTTTCTTAGATTCCTCAGTCTAATAAAAAATCATATATTTAACATTTTGATTTTTTTTTCAGCATGGCACTATAGCCCTTGATTGGAATTAGTTTGAAATCAACTATAACTCTCAGATCTTTGTGATGCTGGGGACTAGCCTGTCTTTTTAAACTTTGTTTTTATAAATTTGGGTTTTCTTCTCCCTATGATAGTACATCATTTTATCTTTCATTATTGTGGTAAGATTTTTTTTCCTAATTCACCAAGGTCATTTTGAGTTTTTCTTGCTGATATCTGTCAAAATAGTGACAGGCACCCTAGAAATGTATAGATCAGCCAACATTCTACATGTGCTTCCTCTGCACAGGAAGTAGTTGGCTATGGGGGCTGTCTCTGTAGTAGTGCCAAAGATACAGGAACTGACTACCTGAAACAGTATTTGAGTAACTCTACTTAAGACAGATGGAAGAAGGAAGCATCATTCTCTGTTGGTGAGCATAGCACAACCTTCTCAGATCACACAGAAGGGCCAAGGCAATACTCAGATACTTTTCCGTAACTGTGCCTTAATGGTAAACAAACTTTTATCTGATTTTTATAGGCAGATACTAAAAGAGCCTACAAGTAGAATGCACACCAAGCCCTAGTATAATTTAAGAAAGAAGCTCAATGGATTTCTTAGAGGAAGGGAGTGATCTGAGCTACTACCATTTACACATTATATAAAATGAGTTGTACATTGCAGGAAGGCCAAAAACAATAACTCTGTGGCTCATGGTCAGGGACAACTAAATGATGGCTCAGGATCTTAGCAGTGGGATTAAATTGAAATGGATGGGTAAACATAATAATAAATAAATACATGAATATCTAGATTTAGTAAGCACTGTAACTAAGATAAGAAAAAGAGAGTAAAATAAGGCAGCATTTAAGAAGGGTCCAAATAGGGGCACCTGGGTGGCTCAGTTGGTTAAGCGACTGCCTTCAGCTCAGGTCATGATCCCGGAGACCCAGGATCGAGCCCCACATCGAGCCCCACATCGGGCTCCCTGCTCTGCAGGAAGCCTGCTTCTCCCTCTCACTCCCCCTGCTTGTGTTCCCTCTCTGGCTGTGTTTCTCTCTGTCAAATAAATAAAATCTTTAAAAAAAAAAGAAGGGTCCAAATATTTTGAGGTAATGTTAACAGATGATAGTGAAGAAGAGGCAAAATAGAAGGAGTGTCAAGTCTCAGTTCCATTTTGCCAGGATATTAGTCTGATTCTCTCTAGAAGAGTCTACACAAAATTAACACTTATTAAATGCGTGACATGACATTGGAAGAAAAAGGCATTCCAGAAAACCAGAGCCCCTAAAGTCGAAAAGAGCACTCAGACTAAAAAATAAGAAATGTTTAAGAAACAACCTTATATGTGAGGCTCAATATCAAAGATCCTAAGGTGCAGAGATGGATTTGGTTATTCAGAACACAAGTATAAAAACAAAAACTTAGAACCTATAAAATGTGCAATCTAAAAAATTGAATCAAAATTAATTGTGCAAGGCACTATACTGGCCAAAATGGTAGTGGGGATAATAAATAGATGAATAGAGTATACTTTTGTCCTCAAATAACCAAAAATCTATTTGGGACATGTAGATAAAAATATCTAACTTTGGGAGAAAAAATAATGACAGAATATTGATTTTTACTGTATAGTAAAACACACTCCAACATTATAATAATGAAAATAATTTGGGTCTGATGTAAAAGCAGACAGTCATACCAATAACAAAAAGAAGCACAAAAACAGATTCAAACTCCAGGGCTAAGATACATAAGAATTAAATAAATGACTAAAAAAAATGTGTAGGAAAAGCAAGGGTTATTTTCTAAAGACAGAATATGTTATGTCAGGAAAAAAAAATCCCTTAAAAATTTTGCATCATATACCAACATAACAGATTAAAGAATTAAGTATTTTTAAATGTTTTCAACTAGAAGAAAATTTGTCAATATTAACCTATTGTCAGAATGAGGCAGAACTTACTGAGCTTAAGAAAGATAGTAGGAGGGGCGCCTGGGTGGCTCAGTTGGTTAAGCGACTACCTTCAGCTCAGGTCATGATCCCGGAGACCTGGGATTAAGTCCCACATCAGGCTCCCTGCTCCACAGGAAGCCTGCTTCTCCCTCTCTCACTCCCCCTGCTTGTGTTCCCTCTCTCTGTCAAATAAATAAAATCTTAAAAAAAAATAGAAAGAAAGATAGTAGGAGCCATACTGGAAAAGACTGAATAGACATAACAACATGAAAAAAATATTTTATTTTTTCCATTGAAAAGGATTATTGAAAAATTTCAAACAAGTTGCAATAATATATTATTATTAATATATAAAGAGCTAATTTGAATAAATAAAAAACAATTATATAAACCTTAATAGATTCATGGGCAGAGAGCATCATCAGACAATTTATAAAATAAGAGACACAAATGGTTGATAAGTATCAAAAAATATCCATATTTGCTGATATTCAGGCAAATACATAATAAAAAGACACTGTCTCTATCAAAATTCCAATAGCCTTCTCTTCATGGAAATGGAAAAGCTGATCCTCAAATTCCTATGGAATTACAAGGGGCCTTGAATAGTCAAAACAATCTTTTAATCTTTATCAGTTTATTTGGTGGTCATTTCTAATGGATTGGAACAATTGAGTTACTTACACTAAGATTAGATTAAGTCTAGTCAGGAAAAAAAAATGATCCCAAAGTCACACAGACATTAGAATAAATAAGTTTCATTCACTTTTGGGTTACTAAATATTAGCTAAGACTGATCAGGATAATATAATCATCAGATAAAGTGTATCACTGATTTGAAAGCAGCACAAAGAGAACATTATTGTCCATTAATTTTTTTTTCATTTCACTTAGTACAAAATAAGAAGTATATTGATGTTATAGCCAAAACTTTAGATAATTAAAAATAAAAACATAATGATCCAAAATCATTGGGATGTAACAAAAGCTGATCTAAAATGGAAGAATACAGCAATAGTGGCCTACCCCAAGAATCAAGAAAAACCTCAAACAACCTACCTTACACCTAAAAAAGGAACACTACACTTAAAGAAAATGAAGAAGAAAGACCACAGCCAATAGAAGAAAGGAAATAATAAAGATTAGAGCAGGAATGCACAAAATAGAGACTAAAAACACAATAGAACAAATCAATAAAACCTGGAGGTGGTTCTTTGAAAAGATCAACAAAATTAATAAATCTTTAACCAGACTGATCACATAAAAAGTGAGAGGACTCAAATAAAAAAATCAGGAATGAAAGAGGAGAATTAACAACCAACACCACAGAAACAAAAAGGACAGTGGGTTAAAGCCTCTGCCTTAGGCTCAGGTCATGATCTCAGGGTCCTGGGATAGAGGCCCGCGTCTAGCTCTCTGCTCAGCAGGGAGCCTGCTTCCTCCTCTCTCTCTCTGCCTGCCTCTCTGCCTATTTGTGATCTCTCTGTCAAATAAATAAAATCTTTAAAAAAAAAACTTTATGCACTAACAAATTGGACAACCTAGAACAAATGGCTAATTTGCTAAAAACAAATATTCCAAGACTGAATCATGAAGAAGTAGAAAATATGAATAGATTTATTACTAGCAAGAATATTGAATTAGTAATCAAAATCTCCCAACAAATGAAAGCCAAGACAATGATGGCTTCACAGGTAAATTCTACAAAACATTTAAAGAAGAATTTATACCCATTCTTCTCAAGCTACTCTGAAAATAGAAAAATAAAGAAAACTTCCAAATTAATTCTACAAGGCCAGCATTATCCTGATCCCAAAAACAGATGAGGACACTATTAAAAGAAAGAAAATAAAACTACAGGCTAATACCTCTGGTGATGCAAAAATCTTCAACAAAATATTAGTAAACCAATTCCAACAATACATTAAAAAATCATTCACCTTGATCAAGTGGGATTTATTCCTGCTGTCCTAGGTGGTTCAGTATTCTCAAATCAATGAATGTCATATATCAGATCAACAAGAGAAAGGATAAGAACCATATGATCATTTCAATAGATGTATAAAAAGCATTTAACAAAGTACAACATCCATTTATGATTTAAAAAAAAACTCTCAACAAAGTAGATTTAGAAGAAACATACCTCAGCATAATAAAGGCCATATATGAAAATCCCACAACAAACACTATACTCAATGATGAAATACTGAGGGCTATCCCCCTAAGGTCACGAATGATGCGATTGTGCCTACTGTTACCAGTTTTATTCAACATAGTACTGAAAGTACTAGCCACAGAAATTAGACAAGAAAAAAAAATAAAGAGGGGAGCCTGGGTGGCTCAGTTGGTTAAGCGACTGCCTTCGGCTCAGGTCATGATCCCGGAGACCTGGGATCGAGTCCCGCATCGGGCTCCCTGCTCAGCAGAAAGCCTTCTTCTCCCCCTCTCAGTCCCCCTGCTTGTGTTCCCTCTCTGGCTGTGTTTCTGTCTGTCAAATAAATAAAATCTTAGAAAAAAAAAAAAGAAATGTACCTGGTGTGCCTTCTGTGGAAAGCATATAGAGGCTCCTCAAAAAATTACAAATAGAATTACCATATGATCCAGTAATCCAACTACTGGGTATTTACCCAGAGAATACTAAAACACTAATTCAAAAAGATGTGTGCACTCCTATTTTTATTGTAGCATTATTTACAATAGGCAAGATATGGAGCAACACATGCATCCTTTGATATGTATATGTATATATATGTGTATATATATATGTATATGTATATGTATATGCATATTAGAGAGAATATTACTCATCCATATAAAAGAATAAAAGAATAAAATCTTGCCATTTGCTATACATATATAGGTATATATATCCATGTATATATGGAATATTATTAAAGCCATATAAAAGAATAAAATCTTACCATTTGCAATATGTGGAATATTACTCAGCCATATAAAAGAATTAAATCTTGCCATTTGCAATAACATGGGTGGATCTATGGTATATAATACTAAGTATAATAAGTCAATCAGAGAAAGACTAGTAATATATGATTTCACTGATATGTGGACTTTAAGAAACAAATAAAGAAAAAATGATAAACAAAAGCACATTCTTAAATATAGAGATCAAACTAGTGGTTGCCAAAGGGGAGGTGGGTGGAGTATGTGTGAAATAGTTGAAGGGTTTTAAGGGTACACTTACCGTTTGGCATCTGGGTGGCTCAGTCAGTTAAGTGTCTAACTCTTGATTTCAGCTCAGGTCATGATCTCAGGGTTAGGGATTGAGCCTGATTAAGAATTTCTCTCTCCCTCTCCCTCTCCCTCTGCCCCTCTCCTCACCTCTGCTCATGTGCACATTCAGTCTAAATTTTTTTTAAATAGTACACTTATTATGATGAGCACCAGGTAATACATAGAATTGTTGAATCATTATATTATATACCTGAAACTAATATAATACTGTATATTAATTATAATTGAATTTAAAAATAAATTTAAAAATATTTTTAAAAACAGTGATGGGCAAAGAGTATTCTCTTACATTGTTTATCGGAATGTAAACTGATACAAGCCTCAAGAAAGGTAACTTAGAGATAAATGGAGAGAGATAGAGGTAAAGAGAGAGATAGAGAGTTTTCACAGTGCCTAGAAAGAAATAAGGGCATATAATGCTGTTTACAGTATTTTTGTTTAGTGGTAGCACAAAGGGTCATTAGTTAAGTTGGACAATTTATTATATATTTTTAAAATTATAATAAATTTATATTATCTGTATAATTATAAAACTATTCTAAGAAACGTAAGAACAGGAAAGAAAAACAGCCAGAAAATATAAGACATTTTTAATGCCTAATTATTAAAAGATATAATAAGTGCCCTAGGAAATCAAGTTTTCCAGCCAGGAAAATTTCTCAAAAGAGCTAGGTTATAACAGATTCTGAGAAGTTGAAAGAATGGCTGAAGATATTTAAGGCAGGCAAAATAGAGTTGAGAATCCAAGTGGTGTGTCAACCTGGCTAGAGTTACATAGGGGAGAAGCCCTAAATTGGCAAGCCTCAGCCACATGTTCTTTTGATAAAACAGAGTTTTATTAGTGGCCAATATATAAAAATGCAAAGATTTTATATAAAAATCTGGATTTCTGGTTTCTCTAGAAAAAAATGAAAACTCTGGCAACACTGGGATTACAATTTCCACACACAAATAATCGGCTTAAGTTTAGCCACAAGCTGTACACCCTCAGTGGAAAATTTGCTTCCCAGTTCATCACAGTCCTCACTTAGCCAGATTCACTAATTTGCAATATCTTCCTAATGATTATGGTCATCAGAGTTTGCAAATCCTCCACAGGAAATCAGTGACAAGAGAGGTTGTTGAAGAGAGCTTTGGGTCAGACTATTTGGCCCTAAATATAATACTATGGAATTTAGATCTTGCTTAATAAGCACCAGAAAACTATTAAAGCTTTTTGAGTGGGTGAATAACAATATTAAGTGCTGAATATTGGAAAGCTTAAACAGTGTACAACTTACAGAATGAATTTGAGGTTGAAAAAAAATTTTTGTAAAAGCTTCAGTATGAAGAGAGGAGATCTTTGAAGAGTGGTTTTAAGGGGGGAAAAGAGAAAGATTATATGCAAAAGTGAAGAACTGAATAAATGTGGTAACTAAGTCCTTATGTGAAGCAAGAGGAAAAGATCAAAAACCAAAGGAGTAAGAAGTCTTAGGGAAAAGAAAGACTAAGGTAATTGAATGAGCTTGGGAGAGGAGGAAAATGATGGTGTTGTAAAGGCAGAAGAAATCTAGGAAAATGCAATAAACTCATGTAAACTTTTATTCAAGTTTGTACACTGTGTTTTTGTATCAAAATGCAGGACCATGTCTTATTCTTCCTTGAGTCTTCAGCATCAAGCATGGGGTATGGAATTAAAATAAAATCATATCCACCAAATGCTATTTGAATCCAATTTATTTAAGGTACTATAGCAAGATATACATGTAAAAATATTGAAGATGATAGGCTAGCAGTCAGCAAAGGGGTTACAGGCAGAAATATAGTTCTGGAAGTCATCCACATGAATAAGAGAATAGAATATATAAAAGTGGGTTAAGGTCACTTAGTGGAAATTGTAATGAAGAACAGAGCACAGTGGACTAAAACTCAGAAAACAGCCAGACTGAAGAGATGGAAGGAAATCAGGGAGGAAAACAAAAGAGGAGAAGTGATCAAAGTAGGAAGAGATCCAAGAGGATAGAAAGCCAATGGATAAAAGACTGCTAAAATGATGGAGTTAGGTGTATCACCATGGATAAATTAGACAAACATAATATAAAAGCAAGTCATAGAAGTATGATTTAATTTATATAAAGATTAAAGAAAACAGATAAAACCTGAAAATACGTATCTAAAGATGTATGTATAAACATGCCATATATATGGTAAAATTATTTTTTAAAGTAAGAAAATGATTAATACAAAATTAAAATCAGTTATTATTTGGGGGATAAGGGTGGGAAAAGATATAGGAAGGAAGAATACAAGGTGAGCACATGTTCCATTTCTTAATCTGGAGATTGCATTGGTATTTGTTATATTATTTAAAATGTCAATATTTCAAAAGAGAGGGAGCTTGGTAGGATTTCCAAATCCATAAATTATCCTATGGATATATTATACAAGCAATAAAATGTAAATACATTTGCTTTATAAGCATGTTGCTTTATAAGAAAACCCCAAAAAAGTGATTTGGATACAACCAAAACATCCAACAGTGGGAGACCAGTTAAATAAGTTATGACTCATCCTTACAAGGGAAAACTGCTCGTTTTTTGATGGGGTAACTGTATATACCAATATGGAAAGGTCTACAAGACATAATTTAAGTGGAGAAAGCAGTCTACTAAGAAATTAGATAAAATATGATCCTATTTGTACTAAAAGGTGTTTAATTATACATAGAAAATCTCTGGGAGGTTATATAATAAACTGTTGCAGTTATTACTTTCTGGAAGTAGAAATGAGGAATCTTGAGCAGGGCTGGGAAACTTTTATACTTTTTATTTTATACTTTTTAAAATATCATCCAATGAAGTTTGGTTTAACGATGACAAAGTTGAAGAAGGACTAAGGAAAAGAAGAAAGGCTGGCACAAGTCACTATATTTGATTATTTCAAAGTCACTCCAAACCCTGACTAGAATAACTTCTCTAGAGTGGTGGGAACAAAAGATTGAGACTGCAGAGAAAGGAAATTGTGGTAAAAAGGGTAGGCTATTATTTTTAAAAATATGAAGATAAGGGACGCCTGGGTGGTTCAGTTGCTTAAGGGATTGTCTTTGGCTCAGGCCATGATCTCAGAGTCACGTGATCAAGACCTTCATTGGGCTCCCTGCTCAGCAGGAATCCTGCTTCTCCCTCTCTCACTCCCCCTGCTTGTGTTCCCT
Source organism: Spilogale gracilis (assembly GCA_004023965.1). Classification (NCBI taxonomy): domain Eukaryota; kingdom Metazoa; phylum Chordata; class Mammalia; order Carnivora; family Mephitidae; genus Spilogale; species Spilogale gracilis. Next base: position 85,195 of record PITA01000261.1, on the reverse strand, counting down.
CTCTAGCTGTGTTTCTCTCTGTCAAATAAATAAATAATATCTTTTTTAAAAATATGAAGATAAAAGGAGAAAGAAACAGAATGGTTGCTAACAAGAACAACAAAGACAATTTAGGGGCTCACTTTGGCCAGGTTTTATATTGTGATTTCAAGGGCTTATAGAGCTGAGCTTGTTTATAGGTAATGGGGAAAAAATGGAGAGGGAGAGAGAGAGATTGAAGATGGTAAAGGAGAGAGCCTTAAAGATTCAAAAACAAAGTCAGGATTGGGGAAAGAATAACCTGAAGCATTCTAAGGGAGCAACTGAAAGCAGACACTGATGGACAGGCTCTCCTCTAGATGAATACTGCAAAAGCATGAAATTGGAGACCCCTTGGAGAAACAGCTGATGTCTGGGGCAGCAGATTATTAAATAGAATGAGCACAAGAAATCACTCTCTTGACATGAAAAAAGAGGGTTTCTTTCTTTTGATGTAAGGAAAAAGTTTTATGATGAAGAAAAGTCAAAAGTGAACTCTAAGAGATAAAGAAGAAAACCAGAAAAAAAGGAAATCTAGGTTCAGAAACTCAAAAGTATGTCATTGATCTTGGAGGTAAAGGGGAAGGAAGAAATATATGTATCTACAAATTACACTTTATTTAGAAGAGAATCAATGGCACACCAGGTTAGATTCCAAACTATATAATTTATTATTATTATTATTATTATTATTATTATTAATTATATTTTGGAGTAAAACATGCACACAAAAATAACTTTCCACAAAATTTGCTTCAAGCCTTTGGATATTTTTACACTTCTACTTCTTCCAAGGCACTTAGATATTGGCCCCTGGGCAGGCCTCTGAAGTCTGGCTCACTGAGAGGCTTTGGCTCTAGATATAAGGAACTCTAAGGTGAGAAGGGAGCAAGTTCTGTTTAAATGAAGCACTCCACATTTTCCCTTCCTTGTCTGAAATACTTGAAGATAAAATGTCCCTTTTTTATAGAAACAATCTCCTTCTTGGTCTCTCAAGAAAAGCTTCTGCTGAAAACTATGTCAAGGCTGCCTTCCTGACCTTTGTTTCTCAGATTCAGGAATTATTTTTCAATAATGATTTTTACTTCTTTGATCTATTTTTCAACAAAATACATATCCTTTTCCCCTATTTTCACATATAAGGGCTTTGTTTTCATGACAGACTGAGTATCCTTACAATACCATGCATGGCATGATCCAGGAAAAAATCTAATGTGACATGATAGATGAAACAGCCCCAAAAAAAGCCAAGAAGAAAATTTCAAATAAACTTTCCCTGGGGAGCTGGTAGCCCGATGTGGGACTCGATCCTGGAACTCCAGGATCATGACCTGAGCTGAAGGCAGTGGCTTAACCAACTGACCCACCCAGGTGCCCCCAAAGTGAACTTTCTTAATCACTGGCAGAAAACCAAGTGACAATTTCCTTAAACCTAAAGAATTTCATGAGATGAAAGATGCTAATAGGTAGGGTAAAACTGACTAGTCAATTGGAGAAAAAGTGCCCTGATGATACCATACACTTCCTAATGATACATATAAACAAGATCCACCTTATTTATACACTAAAAATGGTTGATACATGCAATAAAATGCAAAATTGGTCCAAAAGAATATGAAGTATATTTGGATACTATATTCCTTCTGTCAAGAATAAACAGACGGATGGAAGGTTGGTCCAACTAGTCAGTACCACAAGCAGCAGTCTGTACTACAAAATGGCTAGAGTACCATAAAATCTTGAGGTAAAACCCCCCAAATCCTATTTCAGTTATAATGACAACTTCTGAATTTTTTATGATAAAAATAGTTCTTGTGTTTCATAGGTCTTATGAAAAGATCATATGGCTGGGAATATGCCAACTTCTAGGCAGAATGCCCTTTAAGTATTACTAAGTCAGAATAGATAAGTGGAAAGAAATAAGTCACATATGAGGACAGTCAATATCCATCATTTGTAGATTTCATATTTTCAAATTTGAACCCTCACTTAAATTTATTTGTAACCCCAAATGAATATTCAGAGTTTTTTCAGTCTTTCACATAGGTATGCATGGGTACAGCTCAGTGAAAAATCTGAGTACTCCACACACCTTTCTCTTTTCTTTTTGATTAGTCTGACTAGGGGTTTACCAATTTTATTCATTTTTTTTTTCAAAGAATCAACGACTACCAGCTAGCAGGAAGCCTTGGGATTCAGAAATGACTTTTTTGTCTTGATGCATGATGTACATACATATTAAAAAGACGTCATGTGGATTTTTTTTCTCTTACTGACACAGACACAGAGCTGCCATAAGTATAAAATTGTGGTTATTTTGAAAGATAAGGTAGATTTTGAAGCCTAAATAAAAAAACATTCTTGCGGCCCATGGAGAGAAGATGGCGGAAGGCCAGGTGACCGCATTTCGGGGAGTTCCCTGAAGTGCACTCAATTCCAGCAAAAAAAAAAAAAACACTACAAAACCACCGTGAGCACCCAAGAAATCAGCCTGAAATGTGATATTTTGCGCTTCTGGATCACCACGGGAGACAAAGACCATCCGCAAAAAGGTAGAAACAAGTGAGAGGGACCGGAGGCTTGCCCCCAGAGACAGGGGTGTGGGGGAGGAAGCCCGCAGAGCTGAACCATTGAAAGCAAATACCCCAACACGAAAGAGCTCTGTGAGTGAGGAATAACAGCAGATTACGGTCTGAATCGGGGAGAGAGAGAAACGGGAGCACAGCAGAGCCCACGGCAAGACAAGGAGACTTTTTTTCGCCGCTGCTGCCGCCACCAGAGCGGGGAGACCGGGACCCGCAGGGACAGAGAATGCCCTGTGAGGTGCAAAATCAGTTTTTCCTCTGCGGCAGCAGGGAGACAGGAATCTGCATGGAGAGGAAGTGCCCTGCAGCTCGAGGGAACTTAGAGGGGCTGGGGTGCGGAGTCTATCCCCCCACTGCTTAAGCCAGAGAAGCAGGGCTTCATGGCATGGGTGGATCTCAGCGAGAGCGGCGAGTGTGGATTCTATTTTTCCACCGCTGCCTTTCTCTCCCGCTTCTCTCCACCCCATGGGCCAGGCATGGAACCTCAGGGAACGCTATTTTATAGACTTGCGTGGGACCGGAGAGACCTCGGGTCCCGAGGCACAGACAAGGTCGTGCGATCCAAAAGGAGTTGTGGTTCTGAGGTGCGAGAGTGAAGCAACAAGTGGGGGCATGGGCAGAGATCAATCCAGCCTCTGCCCACGCCCCCGCTTGTTGCTTCACTCTTACCAGGCTGTGACAGGCTGCCAACCAGGAGGTGGGAAAGAACCCCTCTCTGTGTAAAGTCTCTCTCTGGGAAGGAGGTCTGGGCGCAGATATCTTGCTCCGACCTCACTTCCTCAGCAGCTGAAAAAAGACGTAAAAGAACGCTCCGCCACTAGAGAATCATAACCTGATAACCTGGTTACCATGGAGACCAGCCTCTAGCAAGGGGGCAGAGAGACTCAGCCCAGGTAGAAGGCCCCGCCCCCAGAAAGCAAGCCAGAAGCTCAGAAGGACAACACTCAAACTGCAAAACCCCAAATTGGGGGAAAGGCGATTTATTAAACTCCTGGCACTGACTACAAGTACCAAAAGCCCTACAACTTATTGATAGTTTTCCACCTTATTTACTTTTTTAAACTTTTTTCTATTTTTACTTTTAAAGCTTCCATTCTAAGCTTAAAAATACATTCTCATGGTTTTTCTTCTTTCGATTTTAACCCCCTTTTTATCACAACGTGATAATCAATACAACACCTCAAAACATTTTTTACCTTGAAATTTTTTCAAACACACTCCTATATTTTCTGCTCTTCTTGTTGCCTCTTGTTTCCCTGTTTGCTTTCTCTGTTTTTTCCCCTTCTCTCCTCTTTCCTTTATTCTCTCTTTTATGTGTACATGTACTTATAAGCCTCAAGTCAATCACACATCCCTATTCAATACTACCCCTATACACAACCAGTTCTAATCTCCCTATATCTTTTGAAAGTGGGCTCCTCCAACAATAATGACAACACAAACTCGGGAGCATCTGAAACGCATTCCTTGCCCACCTTCCCATTCTAGTTTGTCAGTGTGTCTGTGTAACTGTCTTTGCTTTTGTAGTATATAAATACTGGTCTTGGGGGTCATATAGGTTGGGCTTCACTTTTTGATCTCTTTATTCACCCTTGATAACCCTTTTCTTTACCCTGTAACAGTTTTGTACCATATAAATCCTACCACCGGTCCGAACGCTGGCAGGGGTATCTTTTCTTGCTTCCTCTCTTCCGTTTTCTTTTTTCTTTCTGATACCCTTTTCGGTGGTGAATTCTGGTTGCTCCAAAACCTTCCAATGACCAATCCACCTAGATAGTGGCTGATATAGTTAGCCACCCCTCAACCACTCCTCGCCACAATGACTCGGAGAAGGAACATCCAACAGAAGAATAACCCTTAGACTGCAACCTCGGTCACAGAATTACTGGAAATGAACATAAACAATGTGACAGAAATGGAATTCAGGGCAGCAATCGTCCAAGCAACAGTTAATTTAGAAAAGAACATTAGTCTCAAAGTGGAAGCCATAGTAACAGAAGTGAAAGCTGAGGTTAGAAAGGCTATAGATGATATGCAATCTAATTTAAATATGCTAACACCTAGAGTAAGTGAAGCTGAAGATCGTATCAGCGATTTAGAAGACAGATGGATTAAGAAGGAGGAGCAAGAGAAGTCTTGGAGCAAACAGCTAAAATCCCAAGAAAACAGCATAAGGGAAATAAATGATACCATGAAACACTCCAATATAAGAATTATTGGAATCCCTGAAGGAGTTGAGAGAGAGAGAAGAAGCCTAGAAAATATTGCTGAACAAATCATGGATGAAAATTTCCCAAATCTGGGGAATGAAACAAATGTTCATGTCCTAGAAGCAGAGAGGACACCCCCCCAAGATCAATGAGGCCATAAAACCTTCAGGCACATATTAGTAAAATTCTCGAATCATAAAACCAAAGAATATGTCTTAAGGGCAGCTAGGAGAAAGAGATCCCTTACCTATAGAGGGAGGACCATCAGAATAATGTCATACCTTTCCACAGAAACCTGGCAAGCCAGAAAGGGCTGGCAAGACATATTCAGGAAGTTACATGACAAAAATATGCAACCAAGGATAATGTACCCAGCAAGGTTGACTTTCAAAATGGAAGGAGAAATAAAGAGCTTCCAAGACCACCAAGGTCTAAAAGATTATGCAACCACCAAGCCAGCACTACAAGAAATGCTAAGAGGGGTTCTATAGAGGAGAAACGAACCCAAGAGCTACACAAAACAGAAATGTACAGAGGTAATCTATAGATACATGAACTCCATAGGCAACATGATGTCAATACAAACATATCTATCAATAATCACTCTCAATGTGAATGGCCTAAATGCTCCAAATAAAAAGACACAGGGTTGAAGACTGGATAAAACAACAGGACCCATCCATATGCTGTTTACAAGAGACTCATTTGGATTCTAAAGACACACCCAGATTGAAAGTGAGGGGATGGAAGACCATCTTTCATGCCAAAGGACCCCAAAGGAAAGCCGGGGTAGCGATTCTCATATCAGAAAAATTGGTTTTTAGGCTAAAGACTGTAGTCAAAGACACAGAAGGACACTACATCATTCTTAAAGGATCTATAAATCAAGAAGATCTAACAATTGTAAATATTTATGCCCCCAACATGGGAGCAGCCAACTACATAAGACAACTGTTAAACAAAATAAAGAGTCATATTAATGCAAATACATTAATTGTAGGAGATCTTAACACACCACTCTCAGCAATGGACAGATCATCTAAACAGCATATCAACAAAGAATCAAGAGCCTTGAATGACACATTGGACCAGATGGACCTCATAGATATATTCAGAACATTTCACCCTAAACAGCAGAATACTCATTCTTCTCGAGTACACATGGAACTTTCTCCAGAATAGACCATATACTATGTCACAAATCAGGGCTCAACCGATAGCAGAAGACTGAAATTATTCCCTGCATATTCTCTGACCACAATGCCGTGAAACTGGAACTCAACCACCATAAAAAGTTCAGGAGAAAATCAAACACTTGGAAGCTAAAGACGATCCTGCTCAAGAATATGTGGATCTTGGGGCGCCTGGGTGGCTCAGTTGGTTAAGCGACTGCCTTCAGCTCAGGTCATGATCCTGGAGACCCGGGATCGAGTCCCACATCAGGCTTCCTGCTCTGCGGGAAGCCTGCTTCTCCCTCTTTCAGTCCCTCTGCTTGTGTTCCCTCTCTGGCTGTGTTTCTCTCTGTCAAATAAATAAATAAAATCTTTAAAAAAAAAAGAATATGTGGATCAACCAAGAAATCAAAGAAGAACTGAAACACTTCATGGAAACCAATGAGAATGAAGATACATCGATCCCAAACCTATGGGATACAGCAAAGGCCATCCTAAGGGGGAAATTCATAGCCATCCAAGCCTCACTCAAAAAAATTGAAAAATCCCGAATACATCAACTCTCATTACACCGTAAAGAACTGGAAAATCAAAAAAAATTAAACCAACCCCCCACACAATGCAGGAAATAATAAGGATTAGAGAAGAAATGAATGAATCAGAAACTACAGATACAGTAGAATGCATCAACGAAACTAGAAGCTGGTTCTTTGAAAGAATCAATAAGATCGATAAAACATTGGCCTAACTAATCCAAAAGAATAGGGAGAAGACCCAAATTAATAAAATCATGAATAAAAGGGGAGAGATCACGACTAACACCGAGGAAATAGAAACAATCCTCAAAAATTACTAACAACAATTATATGCCAATATGTTTAACAACCTAGAAGAGGTTGTTAAACATATTGGCATATAATTTCTAGGATACATTCCTAGAAACCTATAAACTACCAAGACTGAAACAGGAAGACATTGACAATCTGAATAGACCTATATCTAGTAATGAGATTGAAGCAGTGATCAAAAACCTCCCCAAAAACAAGAGTCCAGGCCCAGGCGGATTCCCTGGGGAATTCTACCAAACACTCAAGGAAGAAATAACACCTCTTCTCCTGAAGCTCTTTCAAAAAATAGAAACGGAAGGAAAACTTCCAGACTCTTTCTATGAAGCCAGCATCACTCTAATCCCCAAACCAGACAAAGATCCCATCAAAAAGGAGAACTTCAGACCAATATCACTGATGAATACGGATGCCAAGATTCTCAACAAGATCCTTGCTAACAGGATCCAACAATACATTCAAAAGATTATCCACCATGACCAGGTGGGTTTTATTCCAGGGATGCAAGGGTGGTTCAACACTCGCAAAACAATCAACATGATAGAACAAATCAGTAAGAGAAGAGAGAAAAACCACATGGTACTCTCAATTGATGCAGAAAAGGCATTTGACAAAATACAACATCCGTTCCTGATCAAAACTCTTCAAAGTATAGGGATAGAGGGAACGTTTCTCAATCTCATAAAATCTATCTACGAAAAACCCACAGCAAATATCATCCTCAATGGGGAAAAACTGACAGCCTTTCCTCTGAGATCAGGAACAAGGCAAGGATGCCCACTCTCACCACTACTGTTCAACATAGTGTTAGAAGTCCTAGCAACAGCAATCAGGCAACAGAAAGAAATAAAAGGTATTCAGATTGGCAAAGAGGAAGTCAAACTCTCGCTCTTTGTGGACGACATGATAATTTATGTGGAAAACCCAAAAGACTCTACCACCAAACTACTAGAATTCATACAACAATTCGGTAATGTGGCAGGATACAAAATCAATGTACAGAAATCAGTTGCATTCTTATACACTAATAACGAAAAAATAGAAAGGGAAATCAGAGAATCAATTCCATTTACTATAGCACCCAAAACTATAAGATACTTAGGAATAAACCTAACCAATGAAGTCAAGGATCTGTACTTGAGGAACTACAGAACACTCATGAAAGAAATTGAGGAAGACACAAAAAGATGGAAGAGCATTCCATGCTCATGGATCAGAAGAATAAACATTGTCAAAATGTCTATACTGCCCAGAGCCATCTATACTTTCAATGCCATTCCAATGAACAATCCTAAAATTTATATGGAACCAGAAAAGACCCCGAATCGCTAAGGAATTCCTGAAGAAGAAAAGCAAAGCTGGGGGCATCTCATTACCTGACTTCAGGCTTTACTACAAAGCCGTGATTACCAAGACAGCATGGTACTGGCACAAAAACAGAGAAATAGACCAATGGAACAGAGTGGAGAGCCCACATATGGACCCATCAATCTATGGGCAAATCATCTTTGACAAAGCAGGAAAAAATACCCAGTGGAAAAAAGACAGTCTCTTCAATAAATGGTGCTGGGAAAATTGGACAGCTACGTGTAGAAGAATGAAATTAGACCATTCTCTTACACCACACACAAAGGCAAACTCGAAATGGATGAAAGACCTCAACGTGAGGCAGGATTCCATCAAAATCCTGGAAAAGAATGTAGGCAGTAACCTCTTTGACACCGGCCACAGCAACTTCTTTCAAGACACGTCTCCAAAGGCAAAGGAGACAAAAGAGAAAATGAACTTCTGGGACTTCATCAAAATAAAAAGCTTCTGTACAGCAAAGTAAGCAGTCAACTAAACAAAGAGGTAACCCACCGAATGGGAGAAGATATTTGCAAATGACACTACAGACAAAGGGCTGGTATCCAATATCTATAAAGAACTACTCAAACTCAACACCCAAAACGAAGATGAACACATCAAAAATGGGCAAGAGACATGAAGAGGCACTTCTCCATAGAAGATATACAAACGGCTAACAGACACATGAAAAAATGTTCAGCGTCACTAGCTATCAGGGATATTCAAATCAAAACCACACTGAGATACCACCTTATACCAGTCAGAATGGCCAAAATTAACAAGACAGGAAACCACAAGTGTTGGAGAGGCTGCGGAGAAAGGGGAACCCTCTTACACTGTTGGTGGGAATGTAAACTGGTGCAGCCGCTTTGGAAAACAGTGTGGAGATTCCTTACAAATTGAAAATAGAGCTACCCTATGACCCTGCAATTGCACTACTGGGCATTTACCCCAAAGATACAGATGTAGTGAAAAGAAGGGCCATATGTACACCAATGTTCATCGCAGCAATGGCCGCAATCGCCAAACTGTGGAAAGAGCCAAGGTGCCCATCAACAGATGAATGGATAAAGAAGACGTGGTACATATATTCAATGGAATACTATGCCTCCATCAGAAAGGATGAATATCCAACTTTTGTAGCAACATAGACTGGACTGGAAGAGATTATGCTGAGTGAAATAAGCCAAGAAGAGAAAGTCAAGTATCACATAGTTTCACTTACTTGCAGTGCATGAGGGGTAACCTGGAGGACAATGGGAGAAGGAAAGTAAATGGGAACTAGGGTAATCCAGGGAGATAAACGAAACAACAGAGACTTTAGACACAGAAACAAACTGAGGGACTTGGAGGGAGGGGGTTGGATTGATGGGAGAGCCTGGTGGTGGGTACTGGGGACACCTAAAGCATGGCGCACTGGGTGTGGGGAATGGGGAATGAATCTTGGAACACTGGGAAAAAAAATTTAAGTAACAATAAAAAAAAAGAATCAACTACTGGTTTCATTGATTGGTTCTTTTATTTTTTTAGTTTCTATATCAATTACTTCTGTTCTAATCTTTATTATTTCTTACTTTCTGCTGGCTTTAGACCTCATTTCTTGTGCTTTTTTAATCTCCTTTAGGTATAAGGTTAGGTTGTTTATTTGAGATTTTCCTGATTCTTGAGGTAGGACTGCATTACTATATACTTTCCTCTTAGGACCACCACTACATTCCAAATGTTTTGGACCAAGGTGTTTACATTTTATTTTTATGTATCTTCTGTATTTCATGTTTGATTTCCTGGTTGACACATTTATTGTTCAATAGCATGTTGTCTAACCTCCATGTATTTGTGGTCTTTACAGAATTATCCTTGTGGCTGACTTCTAGTTTCATAGTGTTGTGGTCAGAAAAGTTGCATGGTATGATTTCAATTATTTTAGTATGTGCTGAGGCCTGTTTTCTGACCTAATATGTGATCTACTCTGGTGAATGTTCCTTGTTCCCCTGAGAAAAATGTGTATTCTTCTCTTTTAGGATGGAATGTTCTGAATATATCTGTTAGGTCCATCTGGTCCAGTGTACCATTCAAAACCACTGTTTACTTATTTATTTTTTGTTTATATGATCTGTCCATTGATGTAAGTGGGTTGTTAAAATACCTTAATATTATTATGTTGTTATTAATTCATTCCTTTATGTCTGTTATTAATTGTTTTACGTATTTGGGTACTCCCACGTTGGGTGCATAAGTGTGTGTGTGTGTATGTGTGTGTGTGTGTGTGTGTGTGTAGATATAGATAGATAGATAGATAGATGATAGATAGATAGATAGATGATAGATAGATAGATAGATGATAGATAGATAATAGATAGATAGATGATAGATGGATAGATAGATAGATATAGATAGATAGATAGATAGATAGATAGATAGATAGATAGATGATAGATAGATATAATTGTTAGATCTTGTTGGATTATACCCTTTATGTTATGTAATACCCCCCTTTGTCTCTTTTTACAGTCTTAGTTTTAAAGTTGAGTTTGTCCAATATAAGTATTGCTACTCTGGCCTTCTATTGACCTTTGTGTGATAAATGCTTCTCCACCCCCTCACTTTCAATCTGAAGATGTCTTTGAGTCTAAACTGACTCTCTTATAGATAGTATACAAATGGGTCTGCTTTCTTAACCATTCTGACACCCTATGTCTTTTGATTGGAGCATTTAGTCCATTTAAATTCAACATAACTATAGAAAGATATGCATTGAAATATTGCCATTTTATTACTTGTTTTGTTGTTGTTTCTGAGGATTTTCTCTGATGTTTTCTTGTCTTTGTCACTTTTGATCTCTCCTCTACACACAAGGAGTCCTCTTTAATATTTCCTGCAGGGCTGGATTAGTGGGCACAAACTCCTTTAGTTTTTGTTTGTTGGAAAACGTTGTATCTCTCCTTCAATCTTGAATGATAGCCTTGCTGGATAGAGTTTTTTGGCTGTAGACTTTTACCATTTGGCACATTGAATATATCATGCCACTCTCCTCTGGCTTGCCATATTTCTGTTGAGAAATCTCTAGTTAGCCTTATAGGGCTTCCCTTGAAAGTTAAGGACTTCTTTTGTCTTGCTGCTTCTAAGATTTTTTTCTTTATTACTATATTTTGCAAATTTAATTACAAAATTTCCTGGTGTTGGCCTGCTTTTGTTGATTTTGATGGGAGTTTTCTGTGCCTCCTGGATCTGGATATCTGTTTCTTTCCTCCAGATTTGGGAAGTTTTCTGCTATTATTACCTGAAATAAATTTTCTTCGCCCTTTTATCTTCTTGGATTCTGATAATATGAGTGTTATTAAATTTGATGGAATCACTGAGTTCCCTAATTCTATTCTTGTGTTCCATAATTCATCTTTGTCTCTTTTGTTCAGATTCATTATATTCCATTATTTTGTCTTCTGTATTACTAATTCATTCTTTTCTTTCTTCCAGCCTGCTATTCATTGCATCAATCATGTTTCCAATCTCATTTATTGCATTATTCGTCTCTGATTTATTCTTTTTAACTCTATTATCTCTGTGGTAAGAGACTCAATGATGTTTGCTTTTCTTTTCTCTAGCCTAGTGAGTATCCTCATGATTGTTGCTTTACATTCTCCATCAGTCATGTTACTTATATCTGTTTCAATTTGATCTCTGGCCATGACCTTATGTTTTTCTTTCATTTGGCATAAATTTCTCTGTGCTGTCATTTTATCTAAGTCTCTGCTTTCTTCTCTCTGTTATAAAATGCATTTATGCCTCCTGCTCTTGAAAGTAATGGTCTTATGAAAAGAAGATCATTAGTACCCAGGGCCTTGTGCTTCAGGGAGTACCTCCACTGTGTGTTGCATGTGCTCTTCTGTTGTGTTTTGGCTGCTCTATCATTCAGGCCAGACATCTGCAGAGGATCTCCTCTGCAGTGTTTGGTCCCTGGCCTGAATGTGGCAAGTTTCAACTAGCTATGCTCTGATCTGCTTCTGAGATGAGACCCGACACCAACTCCACTAGAACTGAGACTTGCAGAACTCTCTGCTCATGAGACACTATATGGGCAGGGGTCCATGCTGGTCTTCAGTGGTTGGAAGGGTGGGGGCACACCACACTGGGACTAAGGCAAGCTTAACTGAGAAGGGCAGTCCTACCAGAAAACAGGGAGGTAAGACTTGGTATAAGCAAGTTAGGCAGCCAATTTCAGTGCTGAGCTGTTTCCCTTAGGTAGCTCTGTGTTTATGCTAAAGGATAGGGGAAGGAAATGGTGCAGCAAGCTCTTTTGTTCCTGGAGTGGCATCTCTGTGAATGCTGTCTCTTAGGAATGTGCTTGGAGAAGAGCGAATATCCCCCTGTGTGCCTAGGCATTCTTCAGATCACTGTTCCATGCTGTCTGCTCCCACCCCAGTTGTATGTCTGCCTTCTCACCAGAAGCAGGGGAGTGCCCTCCAAGCTCTATCCCAGCCAAACCCACTGACCTTTAAAACTTCAGGCTAAACCTTACTGGTTACAAAAACTCATGAAATTTAGTCCTCTCATTTTCCAAGCAAATGGCTTTGGAAACACTGTCCTTATGGGTTCCCCTATGTGCTCCTCTATCTTACTTGTTAGAATGGCCATCATTAAAAAGGCAAGAGATAACAAATGATGGCATGTACGGGGAGAAAAGTGAACCTTTGTGCATGTTGGAGGGATTGTAAGTTGGTACAACCACTATGGAAAACAGCATGGAGGAGCCTAAAAATAGTAAAAATGGAATTACCATATGATCCAGCAATCCCACTTCTGGATATATACCCAAAATAAACAAAAATATTAATCAAAAGGTATCTGGGCAATGCATCCAGAGGAGGGAAAAGATGGCAGGAAAGTAGGTGACCCCATTTCAAATGGTCCCCTGAAGTGAGCTGAATACCTGCAAAAACACTGCAAAAACACTGTGAGCACCCAGGAAATCTGTCAGAAATGTAATATTTCACACTTCTGGATCTCTATGGGGGAAGAAGAGCATCATCAAAGAGATAAAGTGGAGTGGGAATGCTCAGAGTAATATCGAAAGTCAAAAGGACATGGGAGGAGAGAGTCCACAGAGGCGACCCATTGGAAAGCAATACCCCAGCACAAAAGTGCTCTGTGTTTTGGGAACAACAGCAAATTAATAGTCTGATTAAGAGCAGGCAAAAACAGAGAGCCTGGAAGGCAACCGGGGAAAGCTGACTGCCATTGACAGGGATATAAATCTGCGGATAGAAAGCGCTCACACGTGCCACGTGAGGGAACACAGTGGAGTGGAGTATATTTAAAATCGCCATTTTTAAAACTGCCACTTTTTTCTGCCCCTTGGGCCAAACGCGCGCAGCCCCCAGGGGAGGCGATTTTGCAGACTTGCCCACGACTTGCAAGACCCTGGGATCTCAATCCCTCCTTCATGGGTGTGCACTACAGAGAATCTCTGGGCAGAGACAAGATTGCAGGACCTGAAATCAGTTGCAGTTTCTGCGGCGTGGGAGTGAAACGACAAGTGGGATCTTTGGGCACAACTCTGACCAGTGGCTGCGGGCACGCCCAGTTGTGAAAAGTGGCCAAAGGGGAAAATACAGAAAGAGTCTGTGAGCCCCGCACCATCCAGAGTGTTGCTAGCTGAGGATTCTCTCTGAGAAGGAAGTCTGGGCACAGACATCTTGCTCTGGCCTGACTTTCTGAAGAGCTGCAAAAAGCCGCAAAAGAACAAATCCTCCAGAGAACAAAAGCCTGAAAACCTGGTTGCCATGGAACCCATCCCAGAGGAAGGGGGCGGGGAGAAATTTCGCAGGTAAAATACACTGAAAAACAGTGCGGCAGGTCCCTCCCCCAGAAGACAAGACAGAAGAACAAGAGGACAATACCAAAGGGTCTCTGTAAAACCCCAAAATCGGGGAAAAAGCAATATATTAAGCTCCTGGTACTGTCCCAAAAGCTATATGCTTTAAAGATATAGCTTTTCACTTTATTTTCTTTTTTAACTTTTTTCTATTTTTATTGTTAAAGTTTTTACTTTAAATTTAAAATTCATTCTCATAGTTTTTGTTCTTTTAATTTTTAAACCACTTATTATTATAACATAATACTTAAGACAACACTCCATAATAACTTTTTATCTTGAAATTTTTTCAAACACAAACCTGTGTTTTTTGATGTTGCTTTGCTTCTTTTGTTCGTTTGTTTGTTTTATCTGTTTTTTTTCCTTTTTTCTCTCCTTTCCTTTATTCTTTTTTCTTTTAAATATACATATAGTTATAAGCTTCAAGGTAATCCTTCCTTCCTACTCAATACTAACCCTTTTTGAAAACCAGTTTTAATCTCCCTAAATCTTTAGAAAGTGGACTCCTCTAACAACAATAACAAGACACACCCAGGAGGATCTGAAATACTTTCCTCACCCACAATGGGGATTTGCACACAACTTCCTATCCTATTCTTCTGTCAGTATTTCCGTGTAATTGTTTTTGCTTTTGAAATATATAAATACTGGTCTTGGGAGTCATTCGGGTTGGGCATCAAAGAGCTCTTTGATCTCTACAACTTTCTTTTACTCTTGATGATCTTTTTCTTTACTCTGCTGTAGTTTTGTACCATATAAATTCTACCATTGGGGCCCATTCTGGCTGGGTTTTTTTCTTGCTTCATTTCACTTTTTCTCTCCTTTTTCCTTTTTTCTTCCTTTTTGGTGGTGACTTCTGATTGCTCCAAAATCTTCCAACAAGGAACTCACCTGGATAGTGGTTGATATATTCAGCTATACAGCCCCTCAAACACCCCTCATCAAACTGACTCAGAGGAGGAAAAACCAACAGAAGAAAAACCCAGAGACTGCAACCCTTGTCACAGAATTACTGGAAATGAACAAAAACAATATGACAGAAATGGAATTCAGGGTAACAATCATCCAATCAATGTCTAAGTTGGAAAAGAACATTAGTGACAAGATAGAAGCTCTAAGAAGTTAAAGCCAAACTGGCAGAGGTTAGAAAGGCTATTAATGAGATGCAATCTAATTTAAATATGCTAACAGCTAGGGTAGGTGAAGCTGAAGATCATATTAGTGATTTAGAAGTCAGATGGATTTAGAAGGAGGAGTAAGAGAAGTCTTAGAACAAACAGCTAAAAT
Organism: Spilogale gracilis; assembly: GCA_004023965.1. Lineage (NCBI taxonomy): Eukaryota > Metazoa > Chordata > Mammalia > Carnivora > Mephitidae > Spilogale > Spilogale gracilis. The sequence continues at coordinate 69,859 of PITA01000261.1, read as the reverse complement.
CCCATGCAAATAGAATTAAGGAAATAAATGATGCCATGTAATGCTGCAATATCAGAATTATTGGAATCCCTGAAGAAGTTGAGAGAGAAAGAAGCCTAGAAGATAAAGTTAAAGAAATCATGGATAAAAATTTCCCTAATTTGGGGAATGAAACAAATGTTTATGTCCTAGAAGCAGAGGGGACACCCCCAAAGATCAATGAAGCCAGAAAACCTCCAGACAAATAAATGTGAAAATCATGAATCATAAAATCAAAGAATATATCTTAAGGGCAGAAGGGGAAGCAATCCCTTACATACAGAGGGATACCATCAGAATAATGTCAGACCTATCTACAGAAACCTGGCAAGCCAGAAAGGGCTGGCAAGACATATTCAGGAAGTTACAAGAAAAAAATATGCAACTAAGGATAATGTACCCAGCAAGGTTGACTTTCAAAATAGAAGGAGAGATAAAGAGCTTCCAGGACAGACAAGGTCTCAAATATTAGGCAACCACCAAGCCAGCACTACAAGAAATACTAAGAGGGGGTTCTATAAAAGAGGAGCAAACCCAAGAGTGACACAGAACAAAAATATACAGAGGTAATCTATACAAACATGCACTTCATAGGCAACATGATGTCAATAAAAACGCATCTATCAATAATCACTCTCAATGTGAATGGCCTAAATGCTCCAATACAATGTAACAGGTTGCAGACTGGATAAAACAATAGGACCCATCCATATGCAGATTACAAGAGACACATTTAGAATCTAAAGACAATTCCAGATTGAAAGGGATGGAAGACCATCTTTCATGCCAATGGACCTCAAAAGAAAGGCAGGGTAATGATTCTCATAAAAGAAATATTAGATTTTAATCTAAAGGCTGTAGTCAGAGACATAGAAAGACACAACATCGTTCTCAAAGGGTCTATACACCAAGAAGATCTAACAATTGTAACTATTTGTGCCCCCAACATGGGAGCAGCCAACTACATAAGCCAAGTGTTAAGCAAAACAAAGAGTCATATTGATATGAATACATTAATTGTAGGAGATATTAACAAACCACTCTCAGCAATGCACAGATCATCTAAACAGAAAATCAACAAAGAAACAAAAACTTTGAATGACACATTGGACCAAATGGATCTCATAGTTATATTCAGAACATTCAACCCTAAAAAAAGCTGAATACTCATTCTTCTCTAGTGCACATGGAAATTTTTCCAGAATAGACCACATACTAGGTCACAAATCAGGGCTCAACCAATACCTGAAGATTGAGATTATTCCCTGCAAAGCCTCTGACCACAATGCCTTGAAAGTGGAACTCACCACAACAAAAAGTCCAGAAGAAAATCAAACACTTGGACGCTAAGGACTATCCTGCTCAAGAATCTTTGGATCAAATAGGAAATCAAAGAAAAACTTAAACACTTCATGGAAACCAATAACAATAAAGATACATCAATCCAAAACCTGTGGGCTACAGCCAAGGCAGTCCTAAGGGGGAAATACATAGCTATCCAAGCCTCACTCTATGAAAAAATTGAAAAATCCCAAATACACCAACTATCATTACACCTTAAAGAACTGGAAAATCAACAACAAATTAAACCAATCGCACACACAAGACGGGAATTAATTAAGATTAGAGCAGAGATCAATGAAGCAGAAACTAGAGATATAGTAGAACACATCAATGAAAGTAGAAACTGATTCTATGAAAGAATTAATAAGATTGATGAGCCATTGGCCAAACTAATCCATAAAAAAGGGAGAAGACCCAAAGTAATAAAATTATAAATAAAAGGGGAGAGATCACAACTAACACCAAGGAAATAGAAACAATAATCAGAAATTAATATCAACAGTTTTATGCCAATAAGTTTAAGAACCTAGAAGATATGGATGCATTCCTGGAAAACGTATAAACTTCCAATACTGAAACAGGAAGAAATTGACAATCTGAATAGACCAATATCTAGTAAAGAGATTGAAGCAGTGATCAAAAACCTCCCAAAAAACAAAAGCCCAGGACCTGATGGATTCCCTGGGAAATTCTACCAAACATTCCAAGAAGAAATAACACCTATTCGCATGAAGCTGTTTCAAAAAATAGAAACAGAAGGAAAACTTCCAGGCTTTCTATGAAGCCAGCATTAATCTAATCCCCAAACTAGACAAAGACCCCAACAAAAAGGAGAACATCAGACCAATATCTCTGATGAATACGGATGCCAAGATTCTTAACAAGATCCTTGCTAACAGGATCCAACAGTACAGTAAAATGATTATCCACCATGACCAGGTGGGATTATCTCAGGGATGCAAGGGTGGTTCGACACTCACAAATCAATCAATGTGATAGAACAAATCAATAAGAGAAGAAAGAAGAACCACATGTTACTCTCAATTGGTGCAGAATAAGCATTTGACAAAATAAAATGTCTGTTCCTGATAAAAACTCTTCAAAGCATAGGGATAAAGGGAACATTCCTGAACCTCATAAAATCTATCTACGAAAAACCCACAGCGAATATCATTCTCAATGGGGAAAAACTGACAGCCTTCCCTCTGAGATCAGGAACAAGACGAGGATGCCCACTCTCACCACTACAGTTCAACATAGTGTTAGAAGTCCTAGCAACAGCAATCAGACAACAGAAAGAAATAAAAGGTATTGAAATTGACAGAGAAGAAGTCAAACTCTCCCTCTTTGCAGATGACATGATACTCTGTATGGAAAACCCAAAAGACTCTACCCCCAAACTACTAGAACATGCAACAATTCAGTAATGTGGCAGGATACAAAATCAATGCACAGAAATCAGCTGTGTTCTTATCCACTAACAATGAAATTATAGAGAGGGAAATCAGAGAATTGATTCCATTTACTATACCACCAAAAATCATAAGATACCTAGGCATAAACCTGACCACAGGGGCATCTGGGTGGTTCAGTTGGTTAAGCGACTGCTTTTGGCTCATTTCATGATCCCGGAGATCCAGGATCGAGCCCCACATTGGGCTTCCTGCTCGGCGGGAGGCCTGCTTCTCCCTCTCTCAGTCTCTCTGCTTGTGTTCCCTCTCTCGCTGTGTTTCTCTCTGTCAAATTAATAAATAAAATCTTAAAAAAAAACCTAACCACAGAATTTAAGGATCTGTACTCAAGGAACTACAGAATGCTCATGAAAGAAATTGAAGAAGACACAAAAGGATGGAAGAGAATTCCATGCTCATGGATCAGAAGAATAAACATTATCAAAATGTCTATACTGCCCAGAGCTATCTATACTTTCAATGCTATTCCGATCAAAATTCCACCAACATTTTTCAAAGCGTTGGAACAAACACTCCTAAAATTTATATGGAACCAAAAACGACACTGAATTGCTAAGGAATTGTTAAATAAGAAAAACAAACCTGGGGGCATCATGTTACCTGACTTCAGGCTTTATTACAAAGATATGATCACCAAGACAGCATGGTACTGGCACAAAAATAGACAAATAGACCAATGGAACAGAGTAGAGAGTCCAGATATGGACCCACAAATCTATGCTCAAATTATCATCAACAAAGCAGGAAAAATATCCAGTGGAAAAAAGACAGTCTCTTCAATAAATGGTGCTGGAAACATTGGACAGCTACATATAGAAGAATGAAACTAGACCAATCTCTTATGCCACATACAAAGGCAAACTTGAAATAGATGAAAGACCTCAATGTGAGGCAGGAATCCATCAAAATCCTGAAGAAAACATAGGCAGTAACCTCTCTGACATCGGCCACAGCAACTTCTTTCAAGACATGTCTCCAAAGGCAAAAGAAATGCGAAAATGAGCTTTTGGGACTTCATCAAAATAAAAATCTTCTGCACAGCAAAGGAAACAGTCAACAAAACAAAGAGGCAACCCATGGGATTTGAGAGGATATTTGCAAATGACACTATAGACAAAGGTCTGATATCCAAGTTATAAAAAGAACTACTCAAACTCAACATCCAAAAAGAAGATGAATACATCAAAAAATGTACAAGAGACATGAAGAGGCACTTCTATATAGAAGACATACAAATGGCTAACAGACACATGAAAAAAATGTTCATCATCAGTAGCTATCAGGGAAACTCAAGTCAAAACCACACTGAGATACCATCTTACACCTGTCAGAATGGCCAAAATTAACAGGACAGGAAACAACAAGTGTTGGAGAGGCTGTGGAGAAAGGGGAACCCTCTTACACTGTTGGGAATGTAAGTTGGTGCAGGCACTTTGGAAAATAGTGTGGAGTTTCCTTAAATAACTAAAAATAGAGCTACCCTATGACCCTGCAATTGCACTACTGGGTATTTACCCCAAAGATACAGATGTAGTGAAAAGAAGGGCCATATGTACCCCAATGTTCATTGCAGTAATGTCCACAGTCACCAAACTGTGGAAAGAGCCAAAGTTCCCTTCAACAGATGAATGGATAAAGAAGATGTGGTACATATATTCAATGGAATACTATGCCTCCATCAGAAAGGATGAATATCCAACTTTTGTAGTAACATGGACTGGATTGCAAGAGATTATGCTGAGTGAAATAAGCCAAGAAGAGAAAGTCAAGTATCACATGGTTTCACTTACTTGTGGTGCATAAGGGGTAATATAGAGAACAGTAGGAGAAGGAAAGGAAATGGGAAGTAGGGTAATTTGAGGAGGGAAATGAAACATAGGAGACTTTGGACTCAGAAACAAACTGATGGTCTTGGAGGGGAGTGGGTGGGGGGATGGGAGAACCTGGTGGTGGGTACTGAGAGCATGTATTGCATGGAATACTGGGTGTGGAGCATAAACAATGAATCTTGAAACACTGAAAAAATAAAATAATATATTTTTAAAAAAAGATATTTGCACCTCCACATTTATCAAAGCATTATTTATAATAGCCAAGACATGGAAATGACTTAAGTGTCCACTGTAGATAAATGGATAAAGAAGTTTATATATATATAGATGACGATGATGATGATAGATAGATAGATAGATAGATAGATAGATGATAGACAGATGATAGATAGAGATAGAGAGATATATACACACACAATGGAATATTATTCAGCCATAATACATATGAAAATCTTACCATTTACAAAAACATAGTTGGAACTTGAAGGCAATATGCTGGGTGAAATGAGTCAGACAAAGAAAGACAAATACTGTACAGTCTCACCTATGGAGTCTTAAAAAAAAAGAACCCCACTAAACTCATAGAAAAAGAGATTAGACATGTGTTTATCAAAGGTAGAGGGTGGGAGGAGAGAGAATAAAAGAAATGTAGTCAAAACGTATAAACACATTATAAGACAAGTACTAGGGTTGTAATGTACAACATGATGACTATAGCTGATACTGCTGTAGGATAATAGGCAAGTTGTTAAGAGTATAAATCATGAGCATTCTTATCACAAGAAGTATTTTTCTTTTTTTTCTTTTTTTCCTTTTTCTTGTATCTATATGAGAATATCAATGTTAGCTGAATCGATTATAGTAAATCATTTCACACTATATGTAAATCAAACCATCTGCTATATGCCTTAATCTTGTACAGTGATATATGTCATTTTTTCCTCAATACAGTTGGAATAAAAAGCAAATGACAAGCAGATTATAACATTTTATGGAACTACAAAGGAAATAGAATAGTCAAAGAAATTTTAAATATTAACAAAATTAGAAGATTTAATTTTTTTATTTCAAAGCTTGCTATAAAACTGTAGTAGCCCAGACAATATAGTATTGGTGAAAAGATAAACAAGTAGATCAAGGTAACAGAACACAGAGTCAAGGAAGAATCCTCCACATGTATGGTTAATTAATTTTTAGCAAAGTGCCAAGGTCATTCAAGGAGTAAAATATACTCTTTTAAACAAATTATATTGGAACGATTAGATACCTATATACAAAAATGATTCTTGATCCTTACCTCATACCATATAAAAATTTACTTTACATACCCATATGTAAAACTTAAATTATACCTAAAATTTCTAGAAGAAATTGTAAGATAAAATATTTGAGACTGAATTAGGTCAAGATTTCTTGAACAATATATGAAAAGCACAAACCATAAAAGAAAAAAATGATCAACTGCACTTTTAATTAAAAATACCTACTCTTCAACAGCCAGTATTAAGAAAAAATAAAAAGGTAAGCTACAGACTGAAAGAAAATATTTGTAAAACATTTTTCTGGAAAAGGACTGATATGGAAAATTCATAAATAACTCTTACAATTGAAAATAAGGGAAGACATTTAGATAAGAAAATGGACAAAGTATTTGAATAAACGTGTCCCCAAAGAATATATTAAAATGGTGAAAGAAGTGCATGAAAAGATGCTCAACATTATTAGTTATTAAACAAGTACTAATTAAAATCACTGTGACATACCACTACACACCCACTACAAAAGATAAAATATAAGACTGACATTACCAAATATTGATTAGGGTGTGACACAAGTGAAACTCTCAAATTACCTGTGTTAATAAAAAATTGTACAAGTTTCAGAAATTATTTGAGAGTTTCTTAGAATCTTAATTAGGGGTACCTGGGTGGCTCAGTCAGTTAGGTGTCTGACTCCTGGTTTTAGCTTGGGTGGGGAGAATGAGCCCCAATTTGGTCACTGTGCTTAGCACCAATTCTGCTTGAAAGTCTTTCTCCTTATGCCCCTCTCCCCACTCTCTCTCTCACCCTAAAATAGATAAAGTCTTTTTAAAAATTAAAAGAAAAAATGCTTACCATATTCTTAACTTTTGATCTAGCTATTCTACTGCCAGTTAATCATCAAGAGAAATGAAAACATGTGTATACACCAAAAATTACACATAAATATTTATAGCAACATTAGTTAGAGCAGCCAAAAAACAAAAACAATTCAAATGTCCATTAACCGGTGAGTACATAAAAATATTATGTTACATTTTTTTTCACTGGAATACCACTCAGCAAAAAGAAGAATAAATTACTGATACATGTAACTATGTAATTAAAGAAACCAACCCCAAAAGAGCATATGTATATACTGTATAATTATATTTATATGCAATTTTTAAGGATTTTATTTATTTATTTGAAAGAGTGAGACAGCGAGAGAGGGAATACAAGCAGGGGGAGTGGGAGATGGAGAAGCAGGCTCCCTGCCAAGCAGGGACCCCAATGCAGAGATCAATCCCAGGATCCTGGGACCATGACCTGAGCTGAAGGCAAATGCTTAACAACTGAGCCACCCAGGCACCCCTATTTATTTGCAATTCTTAATAAAGCAAATTTATAGTGACAGAAAGCAGTGCCCCATGCTGAGGGTTTGGCATTTCCTGCAAAATGGTATGAAAAACTTTTTGGATTGTTAAATCTTTTATATTTTGATCATGGGGTTAATTACATGACTGTACACATTTATCAAAAGTCATCAAATTGTGTACTTAAATTTGGTGAATTTTACTACTCTAAATTATGCCTTAATAAAGCTGATTAATTGAAATTGATGCAATTCAATTTACCTTATTCTTTATATATTCTAGACACACAGTAAAAGGCACCATCTTTCAGGAAGTCATGACACTTTAAGGACATACCTAGAAAAAGATGAGCTAGATCATTTCAGATTCTCAGACATTCGAATAGAGGCTTGAGATACTGGACTGTGTTCTATAATTTATTTTTTGCCACTGTATATTTCAGGACGAACATCATACCCAAAATATCAGAGGTAAAGTCAGTCAACTGGCCGCTACTTCCTAGTTGTTTGAGACTTAAACTATGTACTTTCTTATGTCAAATTTATAAACAAAAAAGAAAAGAATAGAAAGGGAAAAAAGAAATTCAACTTAAAGTTATATATACACTGACTTGATACTTCCAATAACATTTAAATTATCTTTATTGTATGGATCTTAAGACAATGTTCATATTTTTTTTTAATGTTCATATTTTTTACATAATCTCTACAGCCAATGTGGAACTTGAACTCATGGCCCTTGAGATCAACAGCCACATGCTCTACTGACTAAACCAGTCAGGTGACCCAACAATGTTTCATATTAACACTGGTTACATTAGTTATTTCAGAAGGAAATTTCAGGCTTCATGGTCTTTAGCTTTCTTTTATATCTTATTCTGAAGGACTGATGGTGTTCCACTCCTTAGATAGAAATACAAGGAGTCATAGCATATATTTTGGGGCATGTTAGGAGACTCTCCTTGTAGTAAGCAATCTGAGAGAACTGGTCTTTAAATCTCCACATTGAAGTTATGCTTGCTCCATAGATACTCAGGATTATCATTACAGTATAGGATCAAATTTAGTACTAAATCTTTATTCCAAAACATGATATACCATAGAAAATTATCTATTTTTCAAGGAATATAGAAGCCCTAAAAAAAAACTCACATTCATAGAACTATTTTCAGTTTCCTGAAGCCAACTTCAGAGCATATGAAAAGAGTACATTGGCAATTAAAGGACAAACTGACCTTCTGAATCCTCTCACTTGAAAAATTTTTAGTAGAAAAGTTATGAATTTGGAGTGCAATAATTTGACCACTTATTAACTGGACACCAATACTTGAGTCGCCTGGCCTTTCTAAGTTTCTGTCACCTTGTCTATAAAATGGAGATAATACATATCTTGCAGGGTTATTATAATTATTAAAATTAGAATATATATATATATATATATATAAGCTTTATATATACATGTATATATAATGCCTACCACATATATAGCAAATAACCAAAACATGGTACAATTATTACAATTATGACCAGTATACTTGAGAATGTCATTCACAAAATTCTGTGGAGATAAAGGACACACTCTCCTCTATTTTCAAACATAAAATTCATGCTGTTAATAAAAGCTAACTTTGGACTGAAAAGTCTAATCAAAACTTCAATTCTTCGCTTATTTTCTTTTTCCAATCTTTAGGGCTTTCTACTCTGATGTTCAAAATTAAATGTCATGAAAGAGGTTCTGGTGCACACAGTTTGGTCATCATCTCAAAAGCAAATCTATAGCCATGAGATGTGGAATTCATTTTTGCAAGATGAAATAAAAATTCAAACAAAATTACACTTTTCTCTGAGCTGAGTTCCTTGGAAATTAATCTGCTCAAGCCATCCCTAGTACTTCTCTGTTGTTTCTTATAAATTTCTGCCAAGAAATTCTCATTCATAAGTGAAAATTGAAGATTACAGAGTTCTAGAAAACAAAAATAAGCTGAATGTGAGAACAACAAGAAAAACTCTTCCTTATTTGAAAAAAAAATCTCATTATGACTCAGGGAAGAAGGGAGGGGCAAGGCAGGGGGACAAGGAGTGGATATAGTCATCAGTAAGATATTGAAAATGTAACTTTTCCTGAAAATATGATCCCCCAAATCTGCTGCTATATTCTCAGAAGCAGATAATAAAACATAATGAAAGCAGACTCTTACCTTACTACTAAATCTATATGTAAAGCAGCTCTTCAATGCACTGAGAGAAATGCATTCTCCGTCATTGTTGCTGACTCATTCTGTTATTTCTCTCTCACTGTGTGATCACAGTAAGCCCAGAGGTACATCACTCTTCCAAAAGAACTATTAGAGTCTCTCCTCAATGCCCGCCTCAGAGCTACCATTTTTAAAAACTCTAGGTTTTCCTTCATCCTACAAGCAGCTGCAACACATATTTTTTTACTGGTTGGAGAAAGTAGGAGGAGAAAGAGAAAGACTAATAATTCAATGAAGTCTCAAAGAAAGGTAAATCAGTGGTCTCAGCTGGGATCTGGAGTGGTGGATTAGGTTTTTGTTTCCCTTGAGAAGCATAAGATCCACTTATGAAGGATTCATGATGTGGTCAGTGCTGACCAGGCAGGGCGCAATTTATGTATTCCACAGAGGGTTGTAACAGGACAGAGAGATGACAAGGCATAGCTTTGTCACAGGCTGCAGTGAAAAAGCAATAGCAGGGGAAAGGCTGAGCATCCCACCATCCTTATTTTGACGCATTCTCTGAAAAGTGGAGGGTTTTGTTTGTTTGCTTGTTGGCTTAAACTCAATTATTTAACATATAGTGTATTATTAGTTTCAGGGATAGAATTTAGTGATTCATCAGTTGCATATAACACCCAGTGCTCCTCTGTTTTTTACCAATGCTGCAGACTATCACAGAGAAGTCTGCTCTTTGCTCCGATCTCTGTCATACTCACCCTAGAGGCACAGTGCCAAGGCCGAAGAAGAAACTAGAAAGTTAAAGTTGTTTAAAAAAATACTTATTGACTTCACTAATATAGAAAGCAGAGATGTGCATAGCTAGCTACCTTCCAGGCTGGGATGCTACCAACTCAAAATTAGTCACAAAGTGACCTGGAGGAAAAGGAAGATAGATGAACTGAGAGAGCCCCTCAGCCCCTCCTCCCATAAGCAGGCACTGATTACTAGGGACATTTCCATGATCAGTGCAGGATTTTTTTTCTTTTGTACATGACCTTTAAAACTACCTGATAAGCTATTTGCACTGCCTACCTTAGAAGTTTCAATAGACAGAGAGAAGATGAACATTAACCTTAATGATTAAATTACTGAATGTCACTCTAAAGGCCTTTCCCTTTGAGAGAAGCCTATGCAGCAGCCAAACACTAACTCCTTTAAAAGTTAGAAAAGTTAGAAAGACTCCATTGAGATCAACACTGTGGAGTTTTCCAAACTTGGGCACTTTAAAAGTCAACATATTACCCTTAGAGATGGCCATTCTCATTCCAAAAATAAATAATCTGGCCAAGTAACTTTATTATATAGATCTTATTATAGCTTTCTGAAAAGAGCTTGGATACTTAAATGTTAGATTAGAACCTGAAAAAAAGTTTTCAAGATAATATTGAAAAGACTGATATACATATATTTTCCTATTCCAGAAAAACCACACACACACACACACACACACACACACACACACACACACACACACAGCTGGCATGAAAAAGGAAGCCATCTTAATGTTTCTAACCATTTGTTCATTTATGGATTTCTTACTCCTTTTTTTAAGATTTTATTTATTTGACAGAAACACAGCTATAGAGGAAACAGAAGGAGGGGGAGTGAGAGAGGGAGAAGAAGGCTTCCCACGAAGCAGGGAGCCTGGTATGGGGCTCAATCCTGGGACTCTGGGATCATGACCTGAACCAAAGTCAGACGCTTAATGACTGAGCCGCACAGGCACCCCAGATTTCCTATTCCTTGACAGGTACTATATTAGATCTTGTGATGGTGATCAAAATCAAAAGCATTTACCCTCCATCACTGAACTCACAGTCTAGTGCAAGAGGCAGGTTTTAATCAAATCAAATTACACAAATACAAAACAGTTAATGACCAAAAATATAAAAAGATAAAAATAATAATTAATTAAAAATTGATGGTTCCAATGAATGAGAGGTTCAGGGTGCTATTCTTGCACTCTGGTAAAGATTTTGGAGAAAATAAGAGCACAGGAATAGCTATCTTTTCCAAAGAATCAGACACTGATACCTCTATGTCCACAGAAGAAAACATGGATGCCCATGCTTAGAAACACTGTTTTAAACCCTACCAAGTCAAGTATCATGAAACAGCAAATAGTCTTATAAGTGTGGGAATCTTGGTCTCTGTTTGGTCTCGTAGCCTGGATTAACATTCTTCACTCATTCCTTCATTGAGTCCACAAGCAATTATTGAGTTTCTCTATGTTCCAGAAACATGCTAGATCCTGAGTATACAAAGATAATTAAGACAAAGTTCCTGCCATCAAGGAACTCATAGTCTACTGGGAAGGACAGACACAAATAATTACAATACAGCACAGTAGTAATCGCTCTACTAGAGACAAGTATAAAGTACTATGGAAATTCAGAAGGAAAAAAAAGCTTCTCTTCTAATACTTTCTGGGGCTTAATCCGTCAGTAAATTCCCTATCACACAGGACTAACAGAAAAACACTGTTAGATCATTTGTTGTGTCACTTGGCATTCGAGTAGCAGAGGCTCCTGTCCAAGAAAGGTGGGCAGGAAGTTGAAAAGGAAACTGGCATTAACAAACATAGGACACCATTTTAAACTCAGGGCACAAATCAGTTTACTGCCTAGCAACTCATCCCTGACACATCACTGCAGAAAGAAACAAGTCCCCTGCCTCAACCTACCACTAGGCAATCACTAAAGGTTTATCTGTGTCTTTGAAACAACTTTTCTAACACATCTGTCTCAAGTGCACTTACCTGCCACCAACAGCTCTTCATAGCCTTTTTCTTTTTTTCCCCATATTTAAATAGTTGGAGATTTAATTTATGTCAAGCATCTGATGAGAATTACTGCTTCACTTCAGTTTACCCTTCATCAAAATATTTAACTCCATCTAGAGAGATGCAAGTATGAAGAGGTAAGCATTTTTGGAAAAAAATTAAATTAATACTGCATAAAGAATATACACTATAACTCTTCTTTCAATCCTCAATTACAGGAGAAGGAATAAAATTCAAATAACAATTAGCTATTGAAATGGCCATATTCCCTATTGCAGTAAGTGAATGGTTCTAATAAAAGGGTATTTTGTACTTTAATTATTTCAGGTCATACCTTTGGCAATATGTTAAAGTTCTAAACTGCCCTAGAATCCTGAAGGAATAAAGGAAACTCCAAGCAGCTTTTAAAGAGAACTCACACTTAACATCTGTCTGATGAAAGGCAAAGGGCCAAGAGCCTCTAAAGCTAAAAGCTACACCCAACAGAAATAGAATGATTTGGGGGGAAATGACATTACTGTCTTCAAGCCAATTCCCAAAGGGAATCCACACTGGGAGAACCTAGTAATGATCATTATATATCACACCTGTCCAATTCATCTGAACAGTCCAGGTCTTCAGCATACATTCATTTCAAAGATGCTGTATCTCTTCACTACAAATCACATCTAGTACTAATTGAGGTCTTAATTTCCAACCATTTTCTTTCTCTATTCCATTTGCAGAATTAAATAGACTTATATAAGCATGGTAAAAAGACCCAAAATATCCCATTACTGCTTTTGCAAAGGTCATTCTTCTGCTTTGAGCTGAGGTTATTTATAATCATGGGTTATATATCTTAAAGTCAAGGTCTTTATTGAAACCTCCAGTTCATTTTTTAAAAGTCTCTGGATTTATTGAATAAATCACAGCTCAGAAGTAAAATGTAGCAATAGGCTCTCTACTTCCTTACATGGAAGTCACTAGGGAGCCAGTTCCCAACTACCCCTACCTCCAATGTAAATTAGCTCTTCACCCAGCCAAGATCAAGATGATAATGTTCATCTCAGCATACACAGACTAGAAAACCAGGCCATGGTACTGGTTTTCAATAAGATGTAGAACAAAAGGAGCTGAACTTTATGGGTCATTTAAAATCTCCTGGAAAATTTTTAGGAAGAAAAACAGAGAGGTAATGTCCTGGCTAAGTTCCAGGGTGAAGAACAGGGCAGAAGCTGGAATCTATGTTCATTTAACTGCATAACTTCCATTCCTCACTTTAAATGCCTTACTCTAAAATTGTCTGTTTTTGTTACAACATCTCTGTCACAGAGATAGTTGAACTTATTTGGTGACTGAAACCAAGGAAATCATATGGATAAAACTTGTGTTTTTGAGATTTTCAAAAGGTAATATAGAAATAACTGTGGATTTTATTTTTCTCAGGGTCTATTCTTTTGATCTACAACATAGTTTATACTACTGCTTAAGGTTAAAGCTGTGTTACATACCTGGAAATTTTATATGAATAGACCAAATTTTGAGTCAGATTAAATACTCAAAAGGTAAAGTAGCTGCCAGAATTTTTATTTGCTTTGACGTAATGCCAGATAACTAATAGCTAAAGTGAATCAACTCCTCGACTTCTATCATATTTTATATTTAATATGTTAATATACATTTATTTTTTAGTTTCAAACAATTGAGCTGGATGGTTTGGTATAGGAAATAAGAGGCATAAGCCTACATTCTCCATAATGAAGTAGCCCCTAAGCATCATCTTACCATCAGCAACAGAGTTCTTAAAAAATGAAGCCCAAATGCCACGGGACAGTAACAAATATACTTAGCCTATCCATAGAACGTTCTGTGCAGATTTTAACATACTCTGTTATCCAATGATGACCTCTAATGAGGCCCTTTCATGAGACTGTCAACCTCCCTCAAGGGCTAACTAAATTTTGTTTCTACATATTCAGGGAGGGACAATAAAAATTAGATTATAACAAGTAAATTTCTGCACAGATGAACTCTTGTTATGTATTATTACCATTATTAATGAAGTGACTGCATCTGGCACCCTTTAGACATTCAAAACAGAGTGTTTTCTTTTTTAGGATTTTATTTATTTATTTGACAGAGAAAAACACAACGAGAGAGGGAACACAAGCAGGGGGAGTGAGAGAGGGAGAAGCAGGCTTCCCTCCGAGCAGGGATCCCTATACAGGGCTCGATCTGGGTCTCCGGGATCATTACCTGAGCTGAAGGCAGTTGCTTAACCCACTGAGCCACCCAGGCGCCCCTCAAAACAGAGTGTTTTCAAAAGATGAGTTTAAAATGAAGAGTGTGGGGTGCCTGGGTGGCTCAGTCAGTTAGGTGGATGACACTTGATTTCAGCTCAGGTCCTGATTAAAGGGTCCTGGGATTGAGGCTGATGGGTCAGGCTCCACACTCAGTGGGGAGCCTGCTTCAAGATTCTCTCCCACTACTCTCCCTCCCACTTGCTTGTTCTATATCTGAAATAAATAAATAAATCTTTTTAAAAATAAAATAAAATGAAGAGTATGTGCACTGCTGCTGGAAATGCAAACTGGTGCAGCCACTCTGGAAAACAGTTGGAAGTTCCTAAAAAAGTTAAAAATACAACCACCCCATGGTACAGAAACTGTACTACTAGGTACATACCCAAAGAATACAAGAACACTAATTCAAAGGGATATATGCACCCCTATGTTTATAGAAGTATTATTTACAATAGCCCAGTTCTGGAAGCAGCCCAAGTGTCCATCGATTGATAAAGAAGATGTGGTGTGTATATATATGATGGAATATTATTCAGCCATGAGAAAAAAATGAAATCTTGTCATTTGCAGTGACATGGATTGAGCTAGAGAGTATAATGCTAAGCAAAAGAAGACAGAGAAAGACAAATACCATATGATTTCACTCATATACAGAAATTAAGAAACAAATGAACAAAAGGACAAAAAGAAAAGAGAAACAAATCAGAAAACAGAGTCAACTATAGAGAATAAACTGATGGTTACCGAAGGGGAGGTGGGTGGAGAAATGGTTAAAATAGGTGATAGGGATTAAGGAATGCACTTGTTGTGATGAATAAGTGTTGTATGGAAATACTGAATCACTATATTGTATATATTAAACTAATATAACAGTGTATATTAACTAACTATAATTAAAATAAAAAAGTAAAATGGAGTGTAGTTTTATTAAAATTATTTTTATAAAATACTTATAGATAGTTTTAAATTAAGGCATGTTTGTTCTATTGAAATGGGAGAAAAGAACTTTAAATTATATAGCACTTGGGACAATAAATTCACACAGCTTTTTCAGAAACCTTTTAGACATCACAACAGACTAGATACTGTATCTATATTTTCGTTTTTTTTCATTGAAGTCAATGTTTATTTGTTAAATAGGAATAAAATAAAAGATTTTATTTATGTATTTGGCAGAGTGAGAGATGGTGAGTGAGGGAATATGAGCAGGGGAAGTAGGAGAGGGAATAGGCCTCTTGCAGAGCAGGGAGCCCCATGAGGGGCTCAATCCCAGGACTCTGGGATCATGACCTGAGCCAAAAGCAGACACTTAATGACTGAGCCACCCAGGCACCCTAGAATAGGAGTTTATTCTGACATAACATCAAATAATCATCTTTTCATTGTACCATAATATTTCAAAACTAATACAGAACTTTTCAAAAATGTATTTTTCACTGAGGTTTTTAAGAAAGTCATCCTATAGCAGATATCACCTCTGTACCCAAAGTTAGCAAAACTATAAAAAAAAATTCTAAGCATTTGTTGTTTGTTGGTTTTGTTTGGTTTTTAAACAAGAGACACCAGTTCGGAAAGTCTAGGAATAATGTTCCCCCAACTCAATTTTTTTTTAAGATTCTATTTATTTATTTGACAGAGAAAGATCACAAGTAGGCAGAGAGGCTGGCAGAGAGAAAGGAGGAAGCAGGCTTCCTGCTGAGCAGAGAGCTCGATGCGGGCCTCGATCCCAGGACCCTGAGATTATGACCTGAGACAAGGGCAGAGGCTCTAAATCACTGAGCCACCCAGGTGCCCCTGACTTGATTTTTAACTGTACATATTGTATTTATGTATGTGTGTATGTTAGTCATCATACAGTACAACATTAGTTTTTGATGTAGTGTTCCATGATTGTTTGCATATAACACCTAGTGCTCCATGCAATCTGTGCCCTCCTTAATAAATTTATTCTCAATTACTAAATTGACTGTTGAAAATAAGTGAAATCTCATTGTTCTTTCCATAGCACAATTAAATAGAAAGAGGAAGAATTCTGGGTTAAATAACAATTTCTCTTATGGATCTGCCTAAAAATGTTTGGGTTTGGTTATTAAAATTTATATCCAGGGGGTGCCTGGTTGGTTCAGTTGGTTATGCAACTGCCTTCAGCTCAGGTCATGATCCCAGGATCCTGGGATCAAGGCCTACATCAGGCTTCCCTGGCTCTTTGGGGAGCCTGCTTCTTCTTCTCCCTCTGCCTGCTACTCCCCCTTCTTGTGCTCTCTCTGTCAAATAAATGAATAAAATCTTAAAAAAAAAATCCAGGACACCATCTTCTTACTTTAGCTAAATATAATAATGTAAGTACCTATGATATTTGATGATGGAGGCTGTCTTAAAAGACTATGAAAAACAAAAATATTATCCAAATATGCATGATTAACTCATTGAATTGGAGATGTTTCACCTCCAGATAGCTTCATAAATAAGTATAATTATTAGCCTGATAAATATAATATCTACATCATTTCTAGTTGTCTTATGGAATTGCAAATTTCACCCGAGAAAGTATCACATAAATCATTGTTCAAAAATATACAGCATACACCTTCTAAAAATGAAGTGCTGATAACTGTGCATATTATATGTTTGTAAAATATGCACAGTTCTCTCCAGTGCTGTCATATCTTGGTCATGCCCATCTAAAACATAAGTTGTTTTTTTTTAAGATTTTATTTATTTGACAGAGAGAAGCACAGCCAGAGAGGGAACACAAGCAAGGGGAGTGAAATAGGGAGAAGCAGGCCTCCCACCGAGCAGGGAGCCCGATGAGGGGCTCCATTCCAGGTCTCCGGGATCATGACCTGAGCTGAAGGCAGTCGCTTAACCAACTGAGCCACCCAGGCACCCCATGTTTTTTTTTTAATAAAATAAGGATCTGTATCTTTGGTGACATGAAACATGTTTACAAATGCTTTGACACTCTTCCAATTAAAAGAATTTAAGGTCCCTATGCTTAAACCTGGATGGGCCTCTGTGACTGCCTCAAAAAAATACAGAAGAGGTTACATCTGAGGCTAGGTTTCTGCTGTTTTCTCTTGGGACATTCACTCTGAGATTCTTTAGCTGTCATGTAAGAAATTCAGCTACATGGAGAGATTACACAAAAATAGTGATGTCTGGGGCACTCTGGCTATTCCAAACTCTAGCTCTTTGTATTTTCCTAGCACAGTACAAGACACAGAATGAGGAAGTAGTTGAAATAACCCCAACTCCAACAACCAGATGATTATAACCACATCTCTAATACAACCAGAGACCTGGCAAGAACTGCCTAGCTGAGTCCAGTCAAACCTCATATTTATGAGCAAAATGAATAACTGTTATGTTTTTAAGTCATTGTTTTGGGGATGGCTTTTTATACAATATCTTATACCTCTTTGATGTCCTCAATGGTACTTAGGATAATCTGAGTACTTGTAGGCATGTAGTAAGTTGATCATTAATTAAAGCAAGTAAGTTAAGTAAATCAAGATTTTTAGCTAAATATTTAAAAGAATACCATCCAAATTCAAAATATTTAACTCTTTTTAACTACTAATTATCATCATCCACTAAACACACTTAAAATCCTCAGACCTTATTGGATTCTGAGAGGGTATACCAGTCTATATGATTATACATACTTAACAAATTAAGATCAATACTGGGTTAAGTATCCTAGAATCTCACCCAACTTGGCCCTTGCACTGAATACATAGGAATATTCATGTGGCACAGTAAGGAATGATACATCAAGCTGATCCTATATCCTCAAATTTCCTCTGTATCAACTTTCTAAATGAGGGAAAGTAATAGAGTATCCACCTATCTCACAAAGATGCCATAACTGCCTCTGTCAAATTTGGCCTTTCTAGCTCAAGTTCCAATCATTTCCCTCTTGCACTACTCAAGTATTCTCATAAGTGATCTATTTTCTGCCCCCATACATTCTCTATAGAACAGATGGAATTCTTAAAAATACAAATCATGTTGCCCTTACTTAAAATACTTTGACTTCTCTTTAAATTTAGGATAAAATTTACATTTTGACATTTACCATAAGCCACACAGCCCTATGGGATCGGGCCATAGCCTATCTTTCTAGACCTTTTACAAAACTTTATTCACTTGGTCCAGTCACAATGGACTCCTTTCAGGTTCCAAACCATGACAAGCTTTTTCCATCTTACATGTTTCACACATGCTCTTTTCTCTTCCTGGAATATCCTTAGCCCTGTCTTCCTTCCTATCTAACAACATATCTAAGCTAAAATATCACTTCCCCAAAATAGCCTTTCCTAGTCAACCTGTCTAAAGTGGTACCACAGCCCCCATCATTACTCTCTCAGAGCATACTCACTTGTCCTTCATAGTGCTTACCACGGTTTGTGTTTATGCATTTATTTGTGAGTCAATTTTCTAAATATGTATCTTTGTTATTAGAGTTTAAGTTCCCATGGGACAGAGGTAGTACCTATTCTATTCACTTTATATTTAGTTCCTAGAGCATTATCTGTTTTACATTAGACCATGGATAAATGTGAGTTGAGGATAAATGAATAGCCACCAATACATTTTGAAATTCTATAATAAAATTTATTAAATGGCTGACAATAAAAGAGAATCATGAATTAGATGAGATTCTTAGCCCAGTACCTTTTTTACCTGGCAATGATAATGAAAAAAAGTAGGACACAAAATAGAAAAATACCCAGGATACTCTGAGGTGATGGAGTGGGGGTATTGCCCATAGATTCACACTGGACTATCCTACACATTTTACTTATCCCTAAAAACCTAAGTTATTTTCTACAGCTTGGTTTCCAGGGGCACATTTACCTACTGTGATGGTTAAACTTATGTGTCAATTTAACTGGTCTAAGGGATGCCAAGATACCTAGGAAAACATTACTCTGAGTGTCTGTAAGAGTGTTTCTGGAAGAGATTAGCATTTGATTCAGTAGACTGAATAAGGAGATCTGCCCTCTCCAATGTGGGCGGATATCATTCAATTATTTAAGGGCTTTAATGGAACAAAAAGGCAAATGAAAAGCAAATTCTCCCACTGTCTTCTGGAGCAGAGATGCCCATCTTTTCCTGACCTCAGACATCAGAACTCTTGGTTCTCAGAACTTCTGCATCAAATTAAAAGTTATACCACTAGCTCCCCTGCTTCTCAGGCCTTGGGACTCAGATTGAATTGATTGTACCACTGGCTTTCCTGGTTCCTCAGCTTATATATGGAAGATTGGGTGACTTTCAGTCATCTATAACCATATAATCCAATTCATATAGTAAATCTCTTTGTTTTTCTATCTATATTTATCCTATTGGTTCAATTTCTCTGGAGGACCCTGAGTAATACTCCTATTTCTTGTTTTCTTCACCTCTATCCTATGAAGCCGAGTTGGTATTTTTTTCCATATCCAGAACATCCAAATCAAGATGACCTAAAAAGACAAGTATTGTTATGTTGACCATGAAGAAGGAAAACATTGGTCATATTAAGACCAAAAATCAAGCATATAGACATATGTATTTGAGCTTACAACAGAGAAGGATAATTTTTCATATGGCCTTATCATATGATTCCTCATATTGTCATTGTTTTAGTCCTCTGGATCCAAGTCTTTCTTACATGCTAGGACTTCTTCACCTTTGCCTTACCAACTGTGCCTAACTCAGTGTCTTACATAACACTACACAAACTCATTTGGAGGGAAGAAAGGAAACACTTCCAGTGATGCAAACTGCAATGGAGAGGGATAGTACTGAGGGACTAGAAACAGATTTGTCTGCCCTGGGACACAAAAAAAGAGCCACAATTTAAAAGGACAACTAGAAAACAAAGGAACAATCCCTAAAACTATACCAAATGGTAGAGGAGCTCTTGGAAATCTCTCTACATTGGCAGGGTTAGGGAACACCATGGTTTATGTTCCCCCTCTACCTTAATAACAGAGGTGGGAGCAAGGTCCAGATGCCATAGCTGGCCTGCTGCCTCAGTAAGCCCTGCGGATGCTATACCATACCAGTCCCAGATACCTAGGACACAGAAAAAAAAATCATCATTTAAAAGAAAAACTTTGCCAAATGGTGGAAGAGCTGCTGGCACTGTCTCTGGGTCAAAGGACCTGGTGAACACCATAGTTAACACTTCCCCTCTACCTTGATAGTATGGCTGGAAGCAGAGTCCAGGGGCCCTAGCTGGACTACTGCCCCTGGGATCCCTGTGCCCATAGTCCACATAATCTCCAGCTATCCCACCAAGAGAGCCTCAGGGTAGTACACACCAGGGTGGACACCCATGGTCTGCACTCACTAAAGCTCCAGCTATTTCACTAAGATGACGCAGGAACACAGCACCCCAGAAAACTTCAGGCCTGGACTACTTCAGCTCCAGATTACTTGTCAGGGCACCCACAGTGCAGAGCACCCCAGGACCACCTCAACCACCCCACTTTGGCTCCAGAAAATTCCCAGGACACCCCTACATGAAACACACAGAACCCCCCAGCCAAAGCTCACCTCAGCTTCAGCAATGCTAACAGGCTTCCCCCTGCATGGAGTGTGCTATAATATCTGCACTTGCACCCACTGGTTTCTGATGTCCTATCAAGGTACTCTCAACATGGAGAGTCTCGGGACCACCCTGGCCCATGCCATTTCAGTTTCTGTTGTCCCACTAGGTTTCCCCTAAAAGAGATCCCTGGGACTACCCCACCCTATGCCCATGCAGCTTCAGTTGTAAAGCACCCTCTATGCAGAGCACTTCAGGACCCCCTGGATTGCACCTATTTCAGCAGCCTTGCCAAGGCACCCTCATCATGGGGAGACCCACGAATTCTCTAACCCCTGCCTACTTCAGCTCCAACCCTCCTCCCAACACGGGATGTCCCAGGAATCCTAGGCCACACCAGCCACAGCACCAGAAAGCCAGCCAAAGATACCAGACACACATAGTATAATGAAGAAAAAGACACACAAAAGATCATCCCTTTAAGTTTAAAAGCAGTTGCTCCAAGTAATTCATAGAAACAGAGTCAAGCAAAATGAAGAGACAAAAGAACATCCTCCAAATGAAAGAACAGCAACAACAAATTCAGAAAAAGCACTAAATGAAATGGAGATAAGCAATATACCTGACAAAGAATCCATACTAGTGATCATAAAGATGGAAGGAATCAACTGTAGATTAGATGATGCAGAAGAACATATCAGCAATCTGGAAAACATGGAAATTACCCACAATGAACAGCAAAAAGAAAAATAATTCGAAATGAGGGTAAGTTAAGGGATCTCTTGGGCAGTACTGAATGAACAACCATTTACTTATAGGGGTCCAAGAAGAAGAGAAAGAGAAAAGGGCAAGATATGTATTTGAAGAAATAATACCTTAGGTAAATCTTCCCTAACCTAGGGACAGAAAGAAAGAGACATCAAGGCTCAGAAAGCACAGATTTCCAAACAAGATGAACCTAGGGAGGCCCGCACCATAACACATATTAATTAAAATGTCAAAGATTAAAGATAAAGAGAGAATTTTAAAAGCAGAGAGAAACTAGTTACATACAAGGGAAACCTCATAAGATTAGGTTTATTTTTCAGCAGAAACTTTGCATGCCAGAACAGAGTGGTATGATGTACTCAAAGTGCTGAAAGGAAAAAAATCTACAACCAAGAATACTCTACCTAGCAAGATTACCATTCATAATTGAAGGATATTTAAAAAGCTGTCTAGGCAAACAAAAGTTAAAGGAGTTAATTACCACTAAATCAACCTTACAAGAAATGTCAAAGGAACTTCATTAAGTGGAAAAGAAAAGGAAATAATTAGATGTAAAAAAATTATGAATAAAAAGATGTAAAATATGGCAATATACACATAAGACATGGAGATTTAAAAATAAGTTATTTTAGAATGGGTTTGAATGTAAGTGACCATCAATATTGACTATTATATATGAACCTCACAGTAACCACAAACCCAAAGCCAATAAAATATACACATAAAAATAAAAAAGTCAAGAATAAAACTAAAGAAGACCATCAGCTGCAAAGAAAGAGAGCAAGAGATAAAGAAAGGAACAGAAAACTGCAAAAATGACCAGAATTCTATTAGCAAGTGGTAATAAGTACATACTTACCAATAATTGCTTAAAGTGTCAATGGTCTAAATGTTGCACTCAAGAAACCGAGTGGTGGAATGGATTTTTAAAAAAATCTATATGTTGAATAAAATAGACTAACACTACTCCCAAAGACACATACAGAATGAAAGTAAAGGATGGAAAAAGATACTCCATGCAAATGGAGTATAAGCTGGGGTAGCAATACTTGTGTCAGACAAAAAGATACTTAAAATACTTAAAAAGTACTTTAAAAAAGAAGACAAAAGGTTTTATATAATGATAAAGGTGTGAATCCCAAAAGAAATATATAACACCTGTGTCTATGTATCCAATATTGACACACCTAAATAAATAAATCAAATATTGATAAACATAAAAAGAAAACTGACAGCCATACAATAATAGTAGGGAACTTTAACATCACACTTACATCAATGAATAAATTATCCAGCAGAAAATCAATAAGAGTGTCTTCAGATGACATATTAGGCCAGATGGACTTAACAGACATATACAGAATATTACAACCAAAACCAACAAGATACAGCCTTTAAAGTGCATGTGTAACATTCCCCAGGATAAATTACATCAAGTGTCAATGAATTTAAGGTTAAAATAATATCATGCATCTTTTCCAACTACAATGGTATAAAACTAGAAATCAATCACAAGACATAACTGTAAAAAACACAAATATGTAGAGGTTAGACAACATGCTATTAAACCAATAAGTCAATTAAAAAATCAAAAAAGAAAGTTTAAATATAAGGAGGTGAATTAAAATGAAAACAAACTGGTCCAAAATCTTTGGGATGCAGTAAAAATACTTCTAGGAGGGAAATTTATAGCAATGCAGGCTGACCTCAAGAAACAAGAAAAATATCAAAAGAACAATTAAATCATATACCTAAAGGAACTAGAAAAAGAAGAAAATCAAATTCTTTATTTGAAATAAAGAAATAATAAAGCTGGGGGCAAGATGGTGGAAAGCTGGGTAACCTCATTTCAGGGAGTCCCCTGAAGAGAGCTGAATACCTGCAAAAAACACTGCAAGAACACTGCGGGCACCCATGAAATCAGCTGTAAATGTAATATTTCACACTTCTGGATCTCTATGGGGGGAGAAGAGCATCGACAAAGAGGTAGAGTGGAGTGGGAACATGCTCAGAGTGATATCCAAAGACAAAGGGCCATGGGGGAGGGAGCCCACAGAGGCAACCCATTGGAAAGCAATACCCCAGCATAAAAGTGCTGTTTGGGGAAAGACAGCAGATTACGGTTTGATTAAAAGCAGGCAAAAATGGAGAACCTGAGGGGCAGCCAGGAAAAGCTGACGCCATTGATAGGGATGTAGATCTGAGGAGAGAAAGCAAACCCCGGTGCCATGCGAGGGAACATGGTGGAGCAGAGTATCTTTAAAATTGCCACTTTTTTTTTCCAGCCACTTTCTTTCTCCCCTTGGGCCAGGCGTGCACAGCCCCCAGGGGAGGCGATTTTCAGATTTATGTGCAACCTGTGGGACCGCGGGATCTCAGTCTCTCCTGCGTGGGTGTGCACTACAGACTCTCTGGGCAGAGACAAGGTCACACAACCCGAAATCAGTTGCAGTTTCCATGGCACAGGAACGAAATGACAAGCCAGGGCTTCGGGCGCCATGCTGACCAATGGCTGCGGGTGTGCCCATTTGTAACAAGCAGCCAAAGGGGAAGATAGAGGGAGAGGCTGTGAGCCCCACACCATCCAGAGGGTTGCTGCTGCGGGCTCTCTCTGGGAAGGAGGTATGGGTGCAGACATCTTGCTCTGGCCTGACTTTCTGAAAAACTGCAATAAGCCACAAAAGAACAAATGCTCCAGAGAACAAAAGCCTGAAAACCCGGTTGCCATGGAGCCCAGCCCCTAGAAAGGGGGCGGAGAGACTCAGTCCAGGTAAAAGGGACTGAAAAACAGCATGGCAGGCCCTCCACCAGAAGGCAAGCCAGAAGAACAAGAGGACAACACCAAAAGTATAAAACCCAACATCGGGAGAAAGTCAATATAATACGCTCCTGGTACTACCCCGAAAACTGTATGCTCTATAAATACAGCTTTTCACGTTATTTTTTTTTAATTTTTTCTATTTTACTTTTAAAGATTTTTCTTTAAATTTAAAATTCATTCTCACAGTTTTTGTTCTTTTAATTTTAACCCACTTATTATTACAATGTGATACTTAATACAACACTCCCTGATAACTTTTTACCTTGAAATTTTTTCAAACATATACCTGTGTTTTCTGTTGTTGTTGTTGTTGCTTCTCTTGTTGTTTGTTTTATCTGTTTTTTTCCCTTTTTCTCTCTTCTTTCCTTTATTCTTTTTTCTTTTAAATAACATATAGTTATAAGCTTCAAGGTAATCCTGCATTCCTATTCAATACTACCCCTATATACAAACCAGTTTTAATCTCCTTTTAAATCTTTAATCTTTATAAACTGGACTCCTCTAATAATAATAACAAGACAAACCCAGGAGGATCTGAAATACTTTCCTTGCCCAAAAGGAGGGATTGCACTCATCTTCCCGCCCTAGTCTGTCAGTGTTTCTGTGTAATTTTTTTTGCCTTTGTAATATATAAATACTGGTCTTGGGGGTCATTCGGGATGGGGTTAGCTTTTTGATCTCTTCAACATTCTTTTACTCTTGATGATATTTTTATTTACTCTGTTGAAGTTTTGTACCATATATAACCTACCATTGGGGCCCATTATGGCTGGGTTTTTTCTTGCATCCTTTCTTTTCTTCTCTCTTTTTTCTTTCTTCTTCCTTTTTGGTAATGACTTCTGATTGCTCTGAATCCTTCCAACAAGCAACTCGAATGGACTGTGGATGACATATTCAGTTATATATCCCCTCAACCACCCCTCACCAAAATGACTCAGAGGAGGAACAACCAACAGAAGAAAAACCCAGACATGGCAACCCCTCTCACAGAATTACTGGAAAAGAACATAAACAATATGACAGAAATGGAATCATGGTAGCAATCATTCAAGCAATGGCTAAGTTGGAAAAGAACATTAGTGACAACATAGAAGCTCTAAGGACAGAAGTGAAAGTCAAACTGGCAGAGATTAAAAAGGCTATTAATGAGATGCAATCTATTTAAATATGCTAACAGCTAGGGAAAGTGAAGCTGAAGATCATATTAGTGATTTAGAAGAGAGATGGATTAAGAAGGAGGAGCAAGAGAAGTTTTGGAACAAACTGCTAAAATCCCATTAAAATAGAATTAGGGAAATAAATGATGCCATGAAATGCTCCAACACCAGAATTATTGGAATCCCTGAAGGAGTTGAGAGAGAGAGAAGCCTAGAGATATAGTTGAACGAATCATGGATGAAAATTTCCCTAATCTGAGGAATGAAAGAAGTGTTCATATCCTAGAGGAAAAAAGGACACCCCCCAAGATCAATGAGGCTAGAAAAAGCTCCAGGTACATAATTGTGAAATTCATGAATCATAAAATCAAAGAATATGTCTTAAGGGCAGCTAGGGGGAAGTGATCGCTTATGTACAGAGGGAGACCATCAGAATAACATCAGACCTATCCACAGAAACCTGGCAAGCCAGAAAGGGCTGGCAAGTACTATTCAGGAAGTTACATGAAAATAATATGCAATGTACCCAGCAAGGTTGACTTTAAAAATGGAAGGAGTGATAAAGAGCTTCCAGGATCGCCAAGGTCTAAAAGATTATGCAACCACCAAGTCAGCACTAAAAGAAATATTAAGGGGGGGTTCTATAAAAGAGAAACAAACCCAAGAGTGACACAGAACAGAAACGTACAGAGGTAATCTATAGAAACATAAACATCACAGGCAACATGATGTCAATAAAAACACATCTATCAATAATCACTCTCAATGTGAATGGCCTAATTGCTCCAACAAAAAGGCACAGGGTTGCAGACTGGGTAAAATGACAGGACCTGTCTATATGCTGTTTACAAGAGATACATTTGAATCTAAATAAACTGCCAGATTGAAAGTGAGGGGATGGAACACCATCTATCATGCCAAGGACCTCAAAAGAAATCCAGGGTAGTGATTCTCATATCATACAAATTGGATTTTAATCTAAAAACTATAGTTAGAGACACAGAAGGACACTGCATCATTCTCAAAGGGTCTATACACCAAGAATATCTAACAATTGTAAATATGCCCCCAACATGGGAGCAGCCAACTACATAAGCCAAGTGTTAAGCAAAACAAAGAGTCATATTGATACGAATACATTAATTGCAGGAGATATTAACACACCACTCTCAGCAATGGACAGGTCATCTAAACAGAAAATCAACAAAGAAATAAGATCTTTGAATTACACAGTGGACCAAATGGATCTCAGAGATATATTCAGAACATTCCACCCTAAAACAGCAGAATGCTCATTCTTCTCGAATGCACATGGAACTTTCCCCAGAATAGACCACATACTAGGTCACAAATCAGGGCTCAACCGATACCAGAAGACTGAGATTATTCCCTGCATATCCCCTGACCACAATGCCCTAAAAATGGAACTCAATCACAACAAAAAGTTCAGAAAAAAATCAAACACATGGACAGTAAATACTATCCTGCTCAAGAATCTTTGGATCAACAAGGAAATCAAAGAAGAACTTAAACAATTCATGGAAACCAATGATAATGAAGATACATCAATCCAAAACCTATAGGATACAGCCAAGACAGTCCTAAGGGGGAAATACATAACCATCCAAGCCTCACTCTATGAAAAAATTGAAAAATCCCAAATACACCAACTATCATTACACCTTAAAGAACTGGAAAATCAACAACAAATTAAACCAATCCCACACACAAGACGGGAATTAATTAAGATTAAAGGAGAGATCAATGAATCAGAAACTAGAGATATAGTAGAACACATCAACGAAAGTAGAAACTGATTCTATGAAAGAATTAATAAGATTGATAAACCTCTGGCCAAACTACTCCAAAAAAAGGGAGAAGACCCAAATTAATAAAATTATGAATGAAAGGGGAGAGATCATGACTAACACCAAGGAAATAGGAACAATCATCAGAAATTAATATCAACAGTTTTATGCCAATAAGTTTAAGAACCTAGAAGATATGGATGCATTCCTGGAAAACGTATAAACTTCCAAGACTGAAACAGGAAGAAATTGACAATCTGAATAGACCAATATCTAGTAAAGAGATTGAAGCAGTGATCAAAAACCTCCCAAAAAACAAAAGCCCAGGACCTGATGGATTCCCTGGGGAATTCTACCAAACATTCCAAGAAGAAATAACACATATTCTCCTGAAGATTTTTCAGAAGATAGAAACAAAAGGAAAACTTCTAGACTCTTTCTATGAAGCCAGCATTACTCTAAACCCGAAACCAGACAAAGACCCCATCAAAAAGGAGAACTTCTGACCAATATCTCTGATGAATATGGATGCCAAGATTCTTAACAAGATCCTTGCTAACAGGATCTAACAATACATTAAAAGGATTACCATCCATGACCAGGTGGGACTTATCCCAGGGATGCAAGGGTGGTTCGACCCTCCCAAAACAAATAACGTGATAGAACAATTCAATAAGAGAAGAGAGAAGAACCACATGGTACTCTCAATTGATGCAGAATAAGCATTTGACAAAATACAAGATCTGTTCCTCATTAAAACTCTTCAAAGCATAGGGATAGAGGGAACATTCCTGAACCTCATAAAATCTATCTATGAAAAACCCACAGCGAATATCATGTTCAATGGGGAAAAACTGACAGCCTTCCCTCTGAGATCAGGAACAAGACGAGGATGCCCACTCTCACCACTATTGTTCAACATAGTGTTAGAAGTCCTAGCAACAGCAATCAGACAGCAGAGAGATATAAAAGGTATTGAAATTGACAGAGAAGAAGTCAAACTCTCCCTCTTTGCAGATGACATGATACTCTGTGTGGAAAACCCAAAAGACTCTACCCCCAAACTACTCGAACTCAGGCAACAATTCAGTAATGTGGCAGGATACAAAATCAACGCACGGAAATCAGTTGCATTATTATACACTAACAATGAAAATACAGAAAGGGAAATCAGAGAATCATTTCCATTTACTATAGCACCAAAAACCGTAAGATACCTAGGAATAAACCTAACCACAGAAGTTAAGGATCTGCACTCAAAGAACTACAGAACACTCATGAAAGTAATTGATTAAGACACAAAAAGATGGAAGAGCATTCCATGCTCATGGATCAGAAGAATAAACATTGTTAAAATGTTTATACTGTCCAGAGAAATCTATACTTTCAATGCCATTTCGATCAAAATTCCACCAACATTTTTCAAAGTGTTGGATCAAATACTCCTAAAATTTATATGGAACCAAAAAAGACACTGAATTGCTAAGGAATTGTTGAATAAGAAAAACAAAGCTGGGGGCATCACATTACCTGACTTCAGGCTTTATTATAAAGCTGTGATCACCAAGACAACGTGGTACTGGCACAAAAACAACCAAATAGACCAATGGAACAGAGTACAGAGTCCGAATATGCACCCCACAACTCTATGGTCAATTCATCTTTGACAAAGCAGGAAAAAATATCCAGTGGAAAAAAGTCTGTCTCTTCAATAAATGTTGCTGGGGAAATTGGACAGCTACATATAGAAGAATGAAACTAGACCATTCCCTTATGCCACACACAAAGACAAACTCAAAATGGATGAAAGACCTCAACATGTGGCAGGAATCCATCAGAATCCTGGAAAAGAACATAGGCAGTAACCTCTTTGACATTGGCCACAGCAACTTCTTTCAAGACATGTTTCCAAAGGCAAAAGGAACAAACGAGAAAATAAACTTTTGGGACTTCATCAAAATAAAAATCTTCTGCACAGCAAAGGAAACAGTCAACACAACAAAGAGGCAACCCACAGAATGGGAGAGGATATTTGGAAATGACACTACAGACAAAGGGCTGGTATCCAAGATCTATAAAGAACTACTCAACTTAACATCCAAAAAGAAGATGAACACATCAAAAAATGGGCAGGAGACATGTAGAGGCACTTCTCCATAGAAGACGTACAAATGGCTAACAGACACATGAAAAAATGTTCATCATCACTAGCTGTCAGGGAAATTCAAATCAAAACCACACTGAGATATCATCTTACACCTGTCAGAATGGCCAAAATTAACAAGTTAGGAAACAAAAAGTGTTGGAGAGGCTGCAGAGAAAGGGGAACCCTCTTACACTGTTGCTGGGAATGTAAACTAGTGCAGCCGCTTTGGAAAACAGTGTGGAGATTCCTTTAAAAATTAAAAATAGAGCTACCCTATGACCCTGCAATTGCACTACTGGGTATTTACCCCAAAGATACAGATGTAGTGAACAAAAGGGCCATATATGCCCCAATGTTCATTGCAGCAATGGCCACTATCACCAAACTGTGGAAAGAGTCAAAGTACCTTTCAAAGATGAATGGATAAAGAAGATTGGGTACATATAAACAATGGAATACTATGCCTCCATCAGAAAGGATGAATATCCAACTTTTGTAGCAACATGGACTGGATTGGAAGAGTGAGTGAAATAAGCCAAGTAGAGAAAGTCAAGTATCACATGGTTTCACTTACTTGTGGTGCATAAGGGGAATTATAGAGGACAGTTGGAGAAGGAAAGGAAATGGGAAGTAGGGTAATTTGGGGAGGGGAATGAAACATGAGAGACTTGGACTCAGAAACAAACTGAGGGTCTTGGATGGGAGGAGGTGGGGGGAATGGGTGAGCCTGGTTGTGGGTACTGAGGGCATGTACTGCATGGAGCACTTGGTGGGGTGGCATCAACAATGAATCTTGGAATACTGAAAAAATAAAATAGAAAAAAGAAATAATAAAGCTGAGGTAGATAAAATAGACACTAAAAATATAGAACAGATCAAGAAACCAAGAGATGATTCTGTTAAAGATAAGCAAAATTGATAAACACAGGAAGACAGACTGTGGGGATCATGGTAGCCTTCATCAGCTGGCTCCCAGCAAGTGATAGAGCTGTGGATCACAAAATCAGAAATTTAGAAGTCTGCTTTTCAGAGGGAAATCACTCCAGTGGATGAGCGGGGAGTGGAGTCCTCGCTCGGACAGTGTGGTCTCCGGACCCTCAGGGTCACAGAAAGCCTGAGGGTGCCTGAGTGTGGCAGAGCTCCCAAGTAACAGAGCAGGGAAGACAGCTGCAAAGATTGAGCAAACAAGTGGGCTTCCAGCTCAAGGTTGCCATAAAATATGGTCCCTGGCACAGTCCAGCCACTGCTCTTCAAGCAGGGACTCCACAAGTGGTAGATGTGGGGAGACCTCTCCTCTTCACTCATCGGAAGAAGTGGCATGGGAGCATACTGCAGTAAGTTTCTGGGTTTGGAAACTCCAAACAGGGTCATATGCCAGAGACAGAAATGCTTGGTCACAGTCTGGGTGAGCAAAGAGTGCAGCCAGAGACCAGAGAGACAGAAGTGATTGATTTTCTCTGAGGACTCACTGAAGAGTAGAGCCCCGAGCTCTCGGCTGCTCTGGGCTGGAGACTAGGAGGCTGCCACTTTCATTCTCATTCTCCAAAGCGATACAGAAAGCTTTCAGGGAACAAAATCTCCCAAGAGAAAACCCAAGCACATTACTTAGCCCGGGCCCTGGTAAGAGAGGTGCAATTCTTCCTGGGGCAAAGACACTTGGGAGTCACAGCAACAGGCCCCTCCCCCAGAAGATGTCAAAAACACCCACCCAAGACCAAGTTTATGGATCCATGAGAACTGCAAAACTCCAGCATAAGAGGAATAACAGCACATGGAATTTATGGCTTTTCCCCCCATGATTCTTAACTCTTTCAAATTTATTTTTTTTTATTTTCTTTTTTTTTATTTTTTTTTTGAATTTTCCTCTTTCCTATTTTAACCAACATCTTATCAATACCTTCTTTAAAATCTTTTTTAATTTTCATTTTTATAGTCATATTCTATCCCTTCAGAGTATTTAACCATATTTTTGGTGTGTGTGTATATATATACATATACATAGATATAGATGATATAGATATAGATATAGATATAGATATAGATATAGATATAGATTTACATATTTCATTCCTTAAAATTTGAGGATAGAGTTTCTTCTAACAGACCAAAATATACCCTAAATCTAGTGTATGGCTTTTCTTTCTTTAAAATTTTAGGAGGCAGTTTCCTCTAACAGATCAAAATCAAAATATACCCCAAATCTACTGTGTGGCTCTGTTCTGTTCACCAGCCTGATAATATTTCTTTTCATTTCATATCCCGCCATTTCATGTCTCTTCTGATTCATTAAGTGTATATTTTTCTGAGGTCATTGTTACCCTTTTAGCATTTTTTCTCTCATTCATCTATTCTCCTCTGGATAAAATGACAAATGGAAAAACTCCCCTCAAAAAAAGAACAAGAGGTAGTACCAATAGCTAATGACCTAATCAATATGGACATTAGTAAGATGTCAGAACTACAGTTCAGAATAATGGTTATAAAGATACTAGCTGGGCTTGTAAAAAGCATAGAAGTTATTATATAATCCCTTTCTGGAGAAATAAAAGAACTAAAATCTAACCAAGTTGAAATCAAAAAAGCTATTAATGAGGTGCAATGAAAAATGGTTACATACTTCAATATCATAAAAGCCATCTATGAAAAACTCACAGTGAATGTCATTCTTAATGGTGAAAAACTGAGAGCTGTTCCACTAAGGTCAGGAACATGGCAGGAATGTTCACTATCACCACTGCTATTCAACATAGTACCAGAAGTCCTAGCCTCAGCAATTAGACAACAGAAAGAAATACAAGGCATCTAAATTGGCAAAAAAAAGAGGGGCGCCTGGGTGGCTCAGTTGGTTAAGCGACTGCCTTCGGCTCAGGTCATGATCCCGGTGACCCGGGATCGAGTCCCACATCGGGCTCCCTGCTCAGCGGGAAGCCTGCTTCTCCCTCTCTCACTCCCCCTGCTTGTGTTCCCTCTCTGGCTGTGTTTCTCTCTGTCAAATAAATAAAATCTTTTTAAAAAAAATAAATAAATTGGCAAAAAAGAAGTCAAACTCTCACTCTTTGCAGATGACATGATACTGTATGTGGAAAACCCAAAAGACTCCACTCCAAAACTGTTAGAACTCATACAGAAATTCAGTGAAGTGTCAGGATATAAAATCAATGCACAGAAATTAGTTGCATTTCTATACACCAACAAGAAGACAGAAAAAAAAGAGAAATTAAGGAGTTGATATCCCATTAACACTTGCACCCAAAACCATAAGATACCTAGAAATAAACAACCAAAGAAGTAAAGTATCTGTACTCAGAAAACTATAAAATACTCATGAAAGAAATTAAAGAAGACACAAAGAAATGGAAAAATGTTCCATATCATGGATTGGAAGAACAAATATTATGAAAATGTCTATGTCACCTAGAAAAATCTACACATTTAAAGCAATCCCTATCAAAATACCATCAATGTTTTTCAAAGAAATGGGACAAATAATCCTAAAATTTATATGAAACCAGAAAAGGCCCTGAATATCCAGAGCAATGTTGAAAAAGAAAATAAAAGCTGGTGGCATCACAATTATGGACTTCAAGCTCTATTACAAAGCTGTAATCATCAAGACAGTGTGGTACTGGCACAAAAGCAAATACGTAGATCAATGAACAGAACAGAGAGCCCAGAAATGGACCCTTAACTCTATGGTCAACTAATCTTTGACAAAGCAGGAAATAATGTCCAATGGGAGAAAGACAGTCCTTTAAACAAATGGTGTTGGGAAAATTGGAAAGCCACATGCAGAAGAATGAAAGTGGACAATTTCCTTACACAACACACAAAAATAGACTCAAAATGGACAAAAGATCTCAGTGTGAGATAGGAATCCATCAAAATCCTTGAGGAGAACACAGGCAGCAACCTCTTTGACCTCAGCCACAGCAACTTCTTCCTAGAAACATCACCAAAGGCAAGAGAAGCAAGGGTAAAAATAAATTATAGGGACTTCATCAAGATCAAAAGCTTTTGTACAGCAAAGGAAACAGTCAACAAAACCAAAAGACAACTGACAAAATGGGAGAAGATATTTGCAAATGACATATCAGATAAAGGGCTAGTATCCAAAATCTCCAAGAAACATATCAGACTCAACCCCCAAAGAACAAATAATCCAATCAATAAATGGGCAGAAGTCATGAACAGACATTTCTGCAAAGAAGATATCCAAATGTCCATTGGACACATGAAAAAGTGCTCAACATCCCACAGCATCAGGGAACTACAAATCAAAACCATAGTGACATACCACCTCACAACAGTCAGAATGGCTAAAATTAACAAGTCAGGAAAGGGCAGGTGTTGGGGGGGATGCAGAGAAAGGGGAACCCTCCTACACTATTGGTGGGAATGCAAGCTGGTTTAGCCAGTCTGGAGAATGGTATGGAGAGTCCTCAAAAAGTTGAAAATAGAGCTACCCTATGACCCAGCAATTACACTACTAGGTATTGACCCCAAAGATACAAATGTAGTAATCCAAAGGGGCATGTGCACCCAAATGTTTATAGCAGCAATGTCCACAATAGCCAAACCATGGGAAGAGCCTAGATGTCCATCAACAGATGAATAGATAAAGAAGATGTGGTGTATATATACAATAGAATATTATACAGACATCAAAAAATGAAATCTTGCCATTTGCAATAATGTGGATGGAACTAGAGGGTATTATGGTAAGCAAAATAAGTTAAGCAGAGAAAGACAGTTATCATATGATCTCTCTGATATGAGGAATTTGAGAGACAAGACAACGGATCATAGGGGAAGGAGGGAGAAATCAAACAAGAAAAAACTAGAGAGGGAAACGAAACTTAAGAGACTCTTGGTCTCAGGAAACAAACTGAGGGTTGCTGGAAGGGAGGGGGGTGGGAAGTATAGGGTAGCAGTGTGATGAACATTGGGTAGGGTATGTGCTATGATAAGCACTGTAAATTGTGTAAGACTGATAAATCACAGATCTGTACCCTGGAAACAAATAATACATTGTATGTTAATAAAACAAGAAGCATTAATACCTATTATTCTCAAACTATTCTAAAAAATAGAAGAGGAAGGAAAAGTTCCAAATACGTTCTATAAAGCCAGCATTACCCTGATACCAAAACTAGACAAAGATATTACAAATAAATGAAAATGATAGGCCAACATCTCTGATGAATATAGATGTAAAAATCCTCAACAAAATATGAGGAAAGTTCATTCACTAATACATGTAAGGGATCGTTCATCAAAATCAAATGAGATTTATTCTGGGCATGCAAGAATGGTTCATTATTTACAAATCAATCATTGTGATGCACCACAATAAGAAAACAAAGATAAAATCATATCATCATCTCAATAGATGCAGAAAAAGTATTTGACAAAATTTGACAATGTTTCATGATAAAAACTCTCAACAGAGTGTGTTTATAGGTAACATGTCAACATAATAAAGGCCATATATGAAAAACCCATACTAACAGCATACTCCATGCTAAAAATACTGAGAACTTTTCTTCTAAGATCAAGAACAAGATAAGTATGTCTACTCTCACCACTTTTATTTGACATAGTGCTGGAGGTCCTAGCCACAGCAATTACACAAGAAAAAGAAATAAGTGTCATTTACCTTGGTAAAGAAATAAAACTGTCACTATTTGCAGATGACATGATATTATATACATAAAACCCTAAAGTCTCAGCCAAAAATACTATTAAAAGTAATAAATAGATTCAGTAATGTTTCAGGATACAAAATTAATATACAGAAATCTGTTGTGTTTCTATACAGTAGTAAAAAAGTACCTACTATGTGCTAGACACTGTGCTGGGTGCTAAAACAAAACAGACAGGATCTCTTGCCCTAATATGAGGGTGAGAAAGATGATGAACCAATAAACAAATATATAATGTAGTATCAGATAATTTTAGTACTGTATGAAAAAATATATATCTCATAAACAGTAACAGGGGAAACCTATATTAGATTGGATAATCACCATTTTGTCATTAACAAGCCATAATCCACATATATTCCAGAATACTATGTTACCACTGCATAAAGTACCAGTATCATGGATATACAGGACACTAAGAGAATAATTATTTCTCCAGGATTGAACACATACTCAGGCTAGTTATATAAAGTATTTGGTTTCTGGGACAAATGCAATTGTGAAACCTGGTGATTCACGGATCAACCAGCCTTCCAAAAGGACCACACAGCCTCATCAATACATTTAGTGCTTCTAGTCTCTAGTTACACCCACATGGGTGGAGTATTATTCCCAACTTTTAATTCATGGGTACTCATAAGTGCATAGCAATTTTATCTTCCTAAAACTATATAGGAGTGGAACTTCTACTAATATAAATGTGGGCTTTTACTGTTATTGCCAGTGTTATTTTAACCACCCACACAAATTATTTTATAAGCCTTCAAAATATTTTAGAAAAATAAAGCATATTCGGTTTGGAAGACAATTAAATATCAACTCTTTAT
This sequence comes from Spilogale gracilis, assembly GCA_004023965.1. Taxonomy (NCBI): domain Eukaryota; kingdom Metazoa; phylum Chordata; class Mammalia; order Carnivora; family Mephitidae; genus Spilogale; species Spilogale gracilis. The sequence goes on along the minus strand of PITA01000261.1, from coordinate 33,506 downwards.
TGAAAAAACAAAGTATGAATGTATTTTTTTAACTCTTCATTGAGACCCCATGTTAAACAATGCAAAAACATGATTCCCAGATGTTCACTCAGTAGCTGAAGAGGTTTTCTTATAAGGGAAAATACTGTTGCATAGAAAGTTTTTTTTCCCCTTACCTTCGCCATCAGGTTATTGCTGACAACTATTTCAGTAGCCAGTCAGTAATAATGGAAAGCTATTGTTTAATTCACTTTTTAAGGAGCTGGGATGCAACAAAAAAAAAGCATTTGAATCTTGGGAAAAAATCTCAACAGAGAGGCCTGACTATATCTGCAAACCACCCCCCAATCTTGGGCCACAGGAACCTCTAAACTAACCTAATATGTTACCTTTGGAGTCAGATAAAGCGACATGCACTCATCAGACTCTCAGCTTTGGATCTTTGGGCTTTAAACATCATCTCCATCCATAAAATTGAACAGTAAACCCTGAGCTTTCAGTCTTTCATTCGACTGGTTCAAACCACTCTGGATATTACAGATTATGCATTTTGATCATTACAATTGCTAAATACCAGGTATATCAAGGTCTGTAGGCTGACTCATTAGCACCATACCAGATCAATCTTTTATTTCCATTTTCTAGATTATAACTTCACTCCAGAGAAAATTATTTGTTTTCAGAACTAACAACTGAAATAAACCTTAAACTACCATAAGGAATTTGATTTTCACAGAACATGGAATTAAGCAGGTAAAAGGAGGTCCATTAGTTACAAGACAGATTGGGTTTTATTTTTCAACCATGCAAAAAGCCATAAAACAGTGAGAGGAACTGGAACTCCCCTCTAGTGCTGAAGTCATCAGCCATTGTGGCTCCCTGCCAGCCTTTTAAGGCTCAGCTTGGCTTGCCTCTCTTGTCTCTTTGTCCACTTCTCAAAACCCTTCTCAATGCTTGTAGATGTAATAAGGGAAATATAACCTGGACTGGGGTCAAGGCTGGGGGTAGGAAGGCAAGGAGAGATTTTTCTGAGGTACTGAAAAAAGTAAACAACCACAAAAGAATCCCAGGGCTTTCTGACCTGAAAGTTTCCATGTTAATAGTCACACCCTTTTCCAAACATAGTCAATTCTGTCTTGCCTTCTTGGCAAAAAAAAAAAAAAAAAAAAAAACTATTCACCAAAGCTCAAAGGAAAGATCATATAAAGGGCATTTTGCAATAATAGACAACTCATCCAGGCCCTGTCTTCAAGGAATTCATCATAAAAATACATTACTATGGTTAACAATGACACAGACACATAAACAGCATCATGCTAAAAAGCATAAAATAGAAATTATTGAGCTTTCACTATGCACTAGACACTGCATTAAGTGATTACTATGCATTATTTATTTTAACTCTTAGAACAATACATTATGAAGTAAATACTACTGATATTCTTGTTTTACAGGTTAGGAAAATGAGGCACAAAAATATGAAGTAATTTGTGCAAGGTCACACAGCTAGTCAATGACAGAACTAGGATTTGATCTGAGGGACTTTACTTCTAGATCCCACATTCTTCTCCCCTACCCATACCCACATTCTTACAATGGTATAATGTCTTGCTACCTATCCACAGAGGTATTATGACAGTATAGCGTACACGCTAATAAGTAAACTTAATACCACCTTTCCCACTTAAATTGAGGAAATTTTAATATTTCACTCCTACCTCGTCTTCTTTCCTCCTCTCAGAGAATACCATTCTTTTTTTCAGTTTTGTTCTGTCATCTTGACTCCCTGTCTTCTGACAAGAACTTCTTCTGCTTTCTGTTCCTGAACTTGAACACTTTTATTGACCTTTCTTGATGTCTTAATGCCCTGATGGCATTAATGTGTTTGATAAAAACTGACCAGTGTTTGTTATGTGTTTTTATATGTTTCCTAAAATTAGTTTAGCTCATTGCCCTTTGTATTTCTTCATGTTACCTGGTACCACATAATTTTCCTACAAATGAATCCATGAACATATTATCCACATTTTTTTTCCAGTTTCAGTCACACAGATCCAATGAGAGTCTCTCACAGGGCTCTGAAATAAGCATTTGTGTATTTGTGTACTGAAGCATTTGTTTTAGGCATCTAAAATGTTAGCATTCCATATACTGTGCCACGTCTCAGCTTGTATAGAGTACTTAATCAATAAGGTCATATTGTGCCTGATTTTTCTCTTAGTGGTTGGCGAATACACTATTATAAAGCTATGGAGGGAATATCTTGAGTGAATTACCTAAGTAGTTTCAAGTCAAAAGTTAAATCCACATGTTTATACAGTTGAATAATTCCTATCTGGGCAGGCAGCTATAGGCAATGAAAAAAAGTCCTTCTATTTAAAATTTATATTTGTAAGTTCCATTTATGAACCTGTTCCTAAGATATACTTTTAGACATTGACTTCCTAGGATATATAAAAGCCATGCCTACAGTATATCATAGTAGTGAGGTGCACAAGCTTCAGCAATGAATTTAAATACCTATTCCACCATGCATTGACTGTGACTTTGGACAAATCACTTTACTTCCCTAGACCTCAGTTTTTTCATCTATATATGGATATAGCAATAGTATCTACCCCATAGGTTCACTGTGAGCTTTAAATGAGATGTTATATAAAGAATTTATGCAGTAGTAAGCAGCCAATAAATGGTAGTTATTATCTACCATACAGTCTGCTAATTCTACAGAAGTATTCTACCTTGAAGATTCAGGAAAAGGGCGTATAGATAGGGCAGAGAGCAAGTTTTAAGCCATTAGTATCTCTTAACAATCTTAAGGGCTCTCCTAAGGTAAAGGAAGAAATGGAGGCCCCTATGTTTGTTATGTGATCCAGTTCCATCCTGTCTGATGTCAGAATAGGTAGGCACACCTATTTGGCACTTGGAATAAAAAGCAGGAGGAGGAAATTACAAAAGAGTGAGCATGTACTACAAATGCTCTTAGTTTTTCTTGTAATGAAACAGAATGAAAGTGGATCATTAAAATCTTTCATTGGGAAATCAAGTAACTCTCATATTAACACATGCAAAATAATGATAACTTTGGCCTGATTTTAGCATGAGAATGTGAGCGGCAAAATACAAATGCCAAGGGGAAAATCAGTTGCTTTATTTTTTCATTATTAACGTTTTTCTTTTATCTACTGAATTCTAGAGTTATTTTATTCAAATTCTATGTTTGTATGTAATCTTGCCTGTGTTTGACATTCTTCAATAAAAATGGTTCAGCAGAACAAAAGCAAAATCTAGTAATTATGACTATAGCTACAATGTTGGTTAAGACTAGAAAGGAGACAATAGAAATGGTTGTTTAATCATTGAAATTCAAAGAACAAAAACATCTCCCCATTACCTTTTATTGAACCTGGCCCAGTGAAAGAGAATTACAGCTGAATGAACTAATGCAGATGTGTATCTCTTTCTAAAACATTTCTTAAAGATGCAAAACAGATTGTCCAAAACAAGTTTGGTGCTGATGAGTTTCTTCATTGGTAAATACTCTCAACCAGCCTCTAGTTGCAGACATACAAAACAGGTGAAAATATGATTGTGAGAGGTGTAATGACAGCTCTCTCACCATACTTTATTAATTCTAAGATGCACTTGTGCAGGTGTTAGGTACTTTTTTGTGCTTCTTACTAAAAGATTTTAGGATATTTTGAGTCAGTGCTCCTCAAAGGTGATAATATGGCTGTGCTTTACTACAAGGTAATGCAATGGCAGTCTTGTACCACAATGGGTAGTGGTCGCTCAATCATTCCTTCAAATTTTCAGTGAATACTTACTGAGAGCCTACTATGTGCTGGGGTATCAGCAGTGGACCTCAGTGATATGATCCATAAGTCATAGAGCTTTTAGTCTAATAAACATGGATAGTAAACAAGTAAATAATATAGTAATTCCAAGTTGTAGATAATACTATAAGAGAAAATAAAGCAGGAGCCTACTGTCACAAGTTCCTAAGGGAAATGAAATGATCCTAGAAAGGATTGAGTCCACCAGGAAAGTTTTGTGGTTTAACTACTTCCAGGATGAATTGACCACCCTGAGGATAGAAGATTAATGGTGCAGGTAAGTACCTGCTCATGCCATTTAATTTACCTAAGAAAAACCTACCAAAAGGTAAAAAAAAAATGTGTTGACATTTCAGGTAACATAAATGTTCTCATTTATTTCACATGACGCATGAAAAAGGATGGGCTTTGAGGGTTTTTTTTTCATGATGGTTAATGTTTCATTTCACAAAACATTCTCTTATTCCCATAATATAGGAAAGTGTAAATAAAGGTGCATTCTGCCATCCTTCTACTGTTAATCATGTTTGCTCATGTCTCCCCCATTCTCTCCTCTCTCTTCAAAATGGAAACAGACTAGAGTATTTAAATATTCCCTCTTCCAGTTATTCCTCATTTTGATAATTATTTCTATTGCTAGGCTTTGTTTTTAATATAGTCTCTTTCTTTTGAAGGGATGCTGAATATGAAATAAATCATTTCAATCTGTTACCTCACTTTCTGCAACAGAGGAGTCTTCATTGCCCTGCTGACAATATTCTATGAAAATATTAACGCTTAATCATTTATGTTATTAACCAGTCCCAGATCTTATAACAGCACAAAGGAACATAGGGAGTTTGGGTTAGGTAATGCATCTGTTTGGCTGCTATAAGGAGGAGCTGCCAAAAAACCTTGCCTTTGTTGCACCTGTTTCTATTGCCAAGAACATCCTTGTTTTCAAAAGGATTGTTTTTGTGGTAGTGGTTTGTGTGATTCTTAGAACATCAAAGTAATCGAATTCTTACAAATTCATAATGTTATATAAAACCATGGTAATTCGTCAACCTGGGGCACATTTCCTGACACTCACACAGGGTCACTATTCCTGAAGCCCTGCTCTTATCTGTGAATTCTGTCAAAAAACAGAGAATACATTGTTTATTACTATCACTCCAGAAAGATGCAGGTTTTTCCCTCAGTCTCCCCCTCCCAAATCTATCGCAAACTAATTTGTTGCTTCATTCCTTTATATAAAACCATATTTGAGGAAGCTGCAGTGACATATGAGAAAGGCCAGGAAAATGTGGTATAAAAAAGAGCACAATTATGATTCCTCCACTAACTCTTGGGGTACAGAAAAGGGGATACAAGCAGGAAAAAAACAAGAAATGTGGTTATTAGTGCACTCTCTCCCCTGCCTGTTTTCAAAATTATTTGAAAAGTATAGTCACAATAGTGTCTATTTTTTCTCAAAAGTTATAACTGATAACTCTGATGTTTTAGTAGAAATATTTTTATTTCATTGTAGCTATTTAAAGAGTAAACATACATTTATTAAAATGTGGCAACAAATCTGGATCTCTGAGTAATGGAACAGGTACAAAAGAAAAGGATTTATTCATTGGGATTTCTCAACTGCAGAGCAAGTTCTGGTATTTCGACAAGGAGCTATTAAGTTCCAACTAGTGTTCAGTAAATTGGCCTTTTAATGATGCCATCATAAGAAGCTTCCTTAATCTTGTTCCTTCACCCACATAAGAGAATGGAGAAAATCCCAAGCACCATTACCCAGCAGTACAATAACTTCCTATATAAGTGATTGGTACTGAAGGCAGTTTGAAATCATAATTCTCACATCAACCGTGTTCATTGGGACTTAAGTATAAAGATTCTGCAAAAAAGATTCTGCAACTCCTCATTAACAGTATCATTGGCTATAGAGAGAGCACTGTTTGCAATATACTTGTAAATGTGTCTATTTGTTTCTATATCAGTATTGCAAATAATTATAAGCACATGTCCTAGCAAGCAAGGTATTTGGACAGCAGTTCTCTTTGTGTAACGGGTTTTGTTGATTGTGCCTTAAGAATCAGTGAAAGAAAGACATATTTCCCATTTTAATTTACATAATATTCATCAAATTCTGGAGTTGGTGATGTAAGGAAGACCCGCACATGGACATGGAAGAGGTTCCTTTTTAGGCTTTCCAAAATGTGTGTGCTTTTATAAAAATTTAACAGGAGGCCAGCCTAAGAATCCAAGAAACAGGGAGGCTCTGAATGGTCTTTTGGAAACTTGTCCTTTCCACCAAAAAGCCAAAATTAATGAGAAAGGAGAATGGAGAGATACATGCTTGGTAGGATGCTAACACAATCACTCAACACAGAATAGCAGTAGCAGGTTTCACAGGAAGCACAAATCAAGGGATTGACAAGGCATTTTATATCAGATATGAGGGAATACACTTTGAATGAGAAAAAGTATTATAGAAAGCTAAAGGTTTTGGGACGTCTGAGTGGCTCAGTCGGTTAAGCAACTGCTTTTGGCTCAGGTCATGATCCCGGAGACCAGGGATCGAGCCCCACATCAGGCTCCCTGCCCGGCGGGAAGCCTGCTTCTCTCTCTCTCACTCCCCCTGCTTGTGTTCCCTCTCTGTCAAATAAGTAAATAAAATCTTTTTTTAAAAAAAGAAAGAAAGCTAAAGGTTTCTACTTACAAACTTTAGCTATAGCCTTGCCACAAACAGTATTTTAAGGAGTCCACACAATTTTATTGCATATTAACATTAATGGCCAAAAGAGGCATTTGAATGCTTCTTTAGGCAACCCTTGGTAAAATAAGGTTGGCTATGCATCCAGAGCTTGGTAATCTACCACTCCAAACCCCTCTGCATTATAAAATATCAGTGATCTCCAAATATGGGCAAAGTGGGAGACCACCTCTGCAGAATGTTAATGTTTAATTATCAAACTCCCATTAGACTGAAGAAGCTGTTGTAGGAAGATGCTATGCAGTTGCATTATTACTGACTTTAGTGACTATTTAATACTAAATTGGGCCTCAAATGGGATTTTTAGTACAAAAGTCACCTTTGTGAGTGACCGTCCAGCTGGCCAAGGTTTACCCTTAAAGATTCATTTAGGATTTTATTTTTCCAGTGTGTGCAATGTATTAAATTCATGAGTATCCTTGTTGACTGAAACACACTAAATTTAGATACATAAAAATAATCTAACATTCTTTCTAGACAATTCTCTCCAAACTGATGTCATGAAGCTGATTGAAGATTATATACCAAGTACTAAAAACCAGTATTAGTGTGTTTCTATGGAAATGATAGGACTAGTGGACTCCAACTCAGAAATTCCTTATGTTCCTTAATATAGATACTTCCCTTCAGGCACTTGAAGGTCAAACCTACAAACCATAAGTTTAAATAAAGGATGTATCTCTCAAGTAGCTAGGGTAAAAAAATTAAAATTTTTTTTCAAAGTTACTCAGGCCCCAAAAGTCCTAGGGTTTGAGTTCCCCCCAGGAGCATATCCTGAGACAAAATTTAAATGCAGTAAGTTTTCTGGGGAGCTGACCACAAGAAACAGCCATAGACGAATGGAGAAATGAGGTAGGAAAGGGAAAGAAAACAATAAAGGGTGGCAATAAGAGCTCAATTTTTATATGGAGCTCTAAATTTATCCCAACTGAGAGACAAGGAAACTGGAATATTTATCCACAAAATTCCCATCAGACTTTGGTTAAGGATTGCTTCCAGGACCATTAAGCTTCTGGCATTTCAGGTTTGCCCTGCATTCAGAATAAGCACTCCCACAGGCAAAACAAAAACAAAAATAAAACCTCAGGCAGAGTCAAAGTTGTTAGTAATAAGCAACCACCAATGCATAGAAATGAGTGTCAAGAAACATGGATGGGTCATCACCAACATCTTTTACACTGTTACTAACCAAAGTATTCCTCATTGAGCAACAACACCAGAATAAACTGGGTTCTTTTCAAAAACACAGAATTTCAGGCCCCACTTCAGATCTATACATATTAAAATTTGAGAACCACTTTGGTACAACATATGGGGCGGGGGAGAGAGAAACAGACAGAGATTGTGAGGAGATAGATGCAAACCTCTCCAAAGAATCAAGGACATCTCAGTGCTATTTTTAACCACAAGAAACAAGAGACATCTGAAATTCTAACTAAGAAATCCCTTCTCAGTTTTCCATTAACATCCTTTGTCAGACCAACAAATCTAAACTTTCATAAACAACTTCAACAGGAAAAAAGTGCTCCTCCCAAAAGAGGTACTTGTAAAATAAGACTCCTGTGGCTTTATTCCTGAAGGTGGAGGGTCATTGTCTAAAGGCTGCCTGGAGCTTTAGCACCTCAAGAATCTCCTAGCAAAAATTAGTCTAGCAAAAACTAGTCAAGACCATCATAGTAGGTGCTTCCTCAATATACTACTGTTTCCACAGTGATGGTTATTCTGATCCAAATCTGATAAAAAATATTAGTTATGCATCATAATGAGAAAATGTTGACTAGACTACAAATTCATAAGCAATGATGGATAGTGTTAAGCTCTTAAGTCCCCCTATAGCAATCCTTGGAAGGACTGGGCTGCAGACCATCCAGAAATAATTGCCAATATTAAGTCTTCACATACTTACAAGGGAGGTAGGGTGGGGAGAAGTTCCTTCTCACCCTAAAAAGTTAACAGAGTCTGAGAGAGATTTAAGTTGGAAATTTGCATCTGGAACCATAGTGAGTTAACAACCTCAAGATCATAAAGAAGCTTCAGATGGAAAAAATCTGTTACACAGACAACCAGCTATCCATCTGAGAATTTTATTATGACATTCACAAGAAAGACACACTCTACTGAAATCTGAATCGTAATTTTAATTAAAAATTTCAGTACAGTTTAATTGCATTATAATGTATTGCTACCTCCATGGTGAATCTATAAAATTATCATAAACATGACATCTAACATGCATTGAGTATATATGTGTCACACATAAGCACTTATATATATATTCCCTTATATGTAATTCTCAACCCTATAAGATGAGTAATACATTAATATCCATTTTACAGATTGGCAAACTGACTCAGAGAAGATAATTAACTCACTTATACAAGGCTGCACAACTAGAAAGTTGCTGAGTTCAGATTTGAACCTAGACTTTTGGTGACTCAGAAACCCACACTCTTATCCCCAAGGCTCTTCTATCTCATTATGAGATACTCTATCCTTTGTTGTCAAGCCAGACATATTCAATAACCAACCCCTCAGAAGTCAAAACATGTTTAAAAATCATTAGACTATGAATTAGAGTATAACAAGAGGATTTTCTCTGCTTAGTAAGTTTATTTTTTGATGTTGAAAGTAGATGATATCTCTTCATTGCAACCTCATTTTTGTATACATAAAACATTATCTATAGCAAAATTAATCTTATAAATGTAGAAGTTTGGTGGGTGCTTCCTTTTAGAGGCTGATGATTTCCTTAAGGCTCAAGTCATTTGAAATCTAGTGTTTAGTTGGAAAGACTATAGTCGTTTCATAGCAATTCAGAGGAAAAGACTGAAAACACAAATAAAACATAAAATTCTCTGAATTATTAGGTTTAGTGTACTATTCAAGTCTCCTGTTAAATTTCGGGAAGAAAGAAAAGAAGAGAAAAGAAAAAAGGAAAAGAAAAAAAGAAAACAAAAGGAAAAGAAAGAAGAAAAAAGAAAAGAATGAGAAGAAAGAAGGAGGTAGAAAGGAAGGAAAGAAGAAAGAAATGCAGAGAGGACACATAAAGGCTCTGAGGAGAGAGCAGTGGTGTAATCAATATTTCATCATGGGGAAGGTTTCAAAATAAGAGATTACCAAGGAAACTACCAATGTAAAATAACAGACATTTAGAATGAGTAATAAAGACTTCTAGATAGAGAAAAATGAGTAGAAGAATGCAAGTAAAAGAGATGTATTTATCTTTAGCTTTACAACTAAAGCTTGACCTGGTCAAGTAAATTTAATCCTTTCACAACAAAGAGAACCAGGAAAAATAAGGAAAAGATCCAGCTAAAAACTTAAAAGAAAGGGAGAGTAGGGGGCAGGAAGAGGGAAAAGAAAGAGAGCAAAGGGGGAAAATGAATCAAAAACAAAACAAAAAAATAGAGAGAAAAAAAGTACTTCAATTTTATAGCTTTTCACAAGATTGTCCAACCTACAAGTTTAGGAATGTGTTTGAGCAGAACATCAATTTGTCAAAGTAAATAGTTTTGTTTAAAATTATCATTACATTTAAAATATTTTGTATTTTTTAATCAAGAAGAGTAAATTGAGGAGAAGAGTGTTTAAAGGTCTTTTAGAAGAAAAGTGAAAATTCCTGGACACCTGAGGAAATGGGGATATATGTAAGTATGGGGACAGATCTAAGAAAAGTAAAGACATAGCAAACAAAGCAGTATGTAGCTATCTCTTAAGGGTCAAAAGGCACAGAAGGCAATACTATAGAAATTTGACTTAGAAGTGCAGGTTGATTCAAATTAGCATACTGTACATGACATTGCCTGCATTTGTTCTGATGTTGGTAAAGGGTCCAAGCTACCAATCCAAATACAAACACGTTAAGTCCCATGATCGTGACAGGACTGAATGTAAGAAGCAAACACTGATTCAGCCCATCAGTCCCTAGGGCCCCCAGCCCACCTAGATATTCCATGATGATTCTACCCTCCCTGAAGGTAACTTTATAACTGTAAGGTTTTTTAAGCAAATGAAAGAGACCCCAAGGCAAAATAATCCGTAGGATAAGCTTTATTGCCAGCACCTTTGGGCGAGGTTCTGCGATTCAGGAGAGAGTCGGGGAAGTTGCACCGGGGTGGGGGAGTGTGGGGGTTTTTAAGCCTTAGGGATTCGGGTGTTTTTTTTTTTCGTATTAGGCAAGGGAACATCGTGTCTCTAGGTGATTGGCTGGGGGTGGGGAAAGTCCAGACGAGGGTGGGAGGTCCTTGGCTGGAAAGTCCCAGATAGAAAGTTTCAGTTTCCCTCTAGGTTTTGACATACTGGAGATGACATGGTGGCCATGGCTGCTTTGGCGGGAAGATCAGCCATCTTGACCCGGTCTGCGATGTCCGCCATTTTGGGTGCCCCTGTCTCTCAGCCAGCCCAACATTCCGACCTTTTATTTTATATAATGGTGTGAGGGGCATCAACTCTATTCTGGCTACTTCCTGCTTATGGTTGGGCGTGGTCATAGGGGAAGTCGGAGGTGGGCCCGTGAGATTAGAGCTGTAGGAGGAATTGATTTACTGAAACTCACGTCATCTCTCAAAGGCGTTCCTGTAGATATCTAACAAGGCAGGGAGCAACTGAGATTAGTAACAGGATTAAGCACAGAGGTCCAGCTAGGGGGCAGAGCCAAAAGACCCAAGTGCCGGGGTCTAGACCCTATAGGTGGGAATCCTGGTGTCTCAACTATATCTGGTCTCTGAGTTCATGAATTTTGGAGGTGACTATGCCTGACTGGTTAACATAATAGCAACATTCTTCATTTAGGTAGAGGCAAGTGCCCCCTTTTTCTGCTGTTAAGAGGTTTAAGGCTCGCTGTTTTGTAAGGCAATGGCTGGAAGGCTGGTAATCTGCATCTGTAGGGTGGTAAGGGAATTGGCAATCTGCTCCATGTCATCATTAAGTGCCTGAGAAAGCTTGTAATAAAAGTTTATTGAAGTTCTGAGGCCTGCCCCAATAAGTAAGGGAAAGAAGGCTGCCTGTCTGTTTCAGTGGGTAGGGAATAGAATAGACATGAGGTGATCAGGGGAGATAGATGGTAGTGGAAGGAGATAGTAAGATGAAGATGCAGTGTAGGGAATCATTGGCGGTCAAGCATCGGTAGATTCCCTCTGGGCATGAAAGAGATATCCCAGGAGGGGTGCAGTAGGGGAGGGAGAAGATGGTGATAGAGGAGTTGAAGGTGAGAATGTATGGAGTTGAGGAAAGGTTAAGAATTGGTATGGGTCTTCCTATGGCCCCTGTGTGGACCGTTTGGTTAGTAATGGTGGTGTTGGGTAGCAGCCATGTTGTCAGAATGGGGATTCTGATGATACTGGAAATGGTAGAGAAAGGGAAGCAGATCCAACAGTCTCCATTGTCCTGAGATAGGTTCTGCCACAGGTTATAACTGGAGTTAATAAGGGTTATTGTTAGTTGGTCAGTGGGGGAAGATCTCTGTAAATTATCAGGGTTGATTTCCTTGTAGGTGGGGGTATTTTGAGCCTGCAAGCAGTCATTTACAGCCTGGATTATCCGTTTGGTTTTATTGTGTTTAGCCTGGTCCTGGACCCCTTCCCCGTCAGAGAGTCCCACTTGGGCCAAATAGGTCCAACAGACTGGCCTGGTGGGGGGAGGAGTACATTGCACATTTGGCCTGTGTTTTACCAATTTTTGAGGTCCAGAAAGTTTTTCCCGGGCATGGGTGGAAGTGCAGGTGGTTGAAGTTTCTCCCTGGTAACTTTCCTGGGGCATGTAAGTATAGGATCAGAAATAGCGTGTTTTTTTTTTTTTCCTGTGCAACACATGCACTGGCCACATTCAGCTGCCCCAGTCAGGGGAGGTAGAAGGGTCAGGATTAGGATTACATACCAGCCAGAGTTGGGTTGGGCCCACCATTTGGGAGGTTCACACGTCCAAGGTTGGTACGCGTTTAAGGTTGTTACTATGTACCCAGGGCTGATGTCCCAGCAATTTTGCTGCAGTTGGGGTGGTGAGGATGACTGTATGCGGTCCTGACCACCATGGCTGCAGGGATCCTGGCTGCAGGTCCCTGAGGAGGACCTGGTCTCCAGGGAACAGGGTTTGGACAGGGACCTCCCTCTCATCATGGTTGTCTAGAGCAGGTATGGTCATGTCAGCATGGGACCTTAAGAGGGCTTGCAGAAGAGTTAGGTAAGGTAAGTAAGAAAGAAGGGGCTGGGGGGAGGCTGGAAGTTTCTGGGTGAGGAGGAATGGTTGGCCGTACAGGAGTTCGAACGGACTTAATCCCGAGGGCCCACGAGGAATTTCCCTGAGTTGAGTGAGGGTGAGGGGCAGTAAGGTGGGCCACGAGAGACAGGTTTTAAAGTAAGTTTGGTGAGTTGGTCCTGGAGTAACCCGTTAGCCCTTTCTACCTTATCCAGTGATTGAGAATGGTACGGGATGTGGAGTTTCCAGGTGATATTAAGAATTTCCGCAACCTGGTGAGTCATGCTGGAAATGAAGGCAGGTCCATTATCCAACTGCAGGGTTCGAGGCAGTCCAAATCCTGGGATGATGTGTTCAATGAGGACTGTGGCCACAACATCCGCCGTCTCTCGTGCTGTGGGATATGCCTCGATCCACCTTGTGAATGTATCTACCATGGTTAGTAAGTACTGGAAGGACTTGTGATGGGGCCTGTGGGTGAAGTCCAGTTGCCAGTCTTCCCCAGGCTGGTGTCCGCGAAGCTGATGGTTGGGTCCTGGCCTACGGATCCTGCCTTGAGCATTAACAGCCACACAGGTTCTGCAGGCTCTATGTACCACCTCTATTACTTTGGAGAGGGAGGGGTGATGAAAGAGGGGTTGTAGGAACTGGTGGAGAGCCTTTGGGCCAATATGGAGGGACTGATAGATGTCAGTTATTAGGATGTAGGCCAGGACTTCTGGTAGGGCAATTTTATCTTGAATATAGGTCGACCCCTTCTCCCCTGACTCTCCTCCTAAACTGTGGAGGGTTTGTATCTATTTATCAGAGTATGATGGGCTGTGAGGGGTGTTGAGGAAGAGAATCGGGGCCAAGGAGGTATTTAGAGCCATCTGCCTGGCCACTGAATCAGCCTTATTGTTTCCCAGAGAGATAGGGTCCCTGGAGGCCTGGTGTCCACAGCAGTGGACCACCACAACCTCAGCTGGGAGGTTGAGGGCCTCAAGTAGTTTGGCGATAAGTGGTCTATTGACTATGGGAGTTCCCTTGGTGGTCAGAAACCCTCGCTCCTGCCAGAGGACAGAGTGTGTGTGTGTGATGAGATAGGCATATTTAGAGTCTGTGTATATTGTGACCCGCTGCCCCTTTGACAGGTGGAGGGCCTGGGTAAGAACTATTAGTTCAGCCTTTTGGGAGGTAGTCCCAATGGGGACGGGGGCCATCTCTACCACTGCATCTGAGGTGACCACTGCATAAGCTGCGTGCCTTAGGCCATCTAGGGCAGGGAGGGAGCTCCTGTCCCCAAAAAGGACACGGTCAGGACTAGACAGCGGCTGATCAGAGAGTCCTGGGAGGGAGGGGGTTAGCTCCTCTAGGAGTTGTGGGCAGAAATGAGAGGGCTCAGAGATGGACGAGGGTGGTGGCAGCAGGGTCGCTGGGTTTAGGTGAGGAGAAGAAGAGAGACCAGAAGTTTTTTGATAAAGAGTAGGTGATATAGTTGGAGGCATGAGAGGGTGAATTGAGCCACGGATTGGTGACTAACCAGATCTGAGAGTTGACGGGGAGAATAGACTGTGAGAGACTGTCCCAGAGTGAGTTTAAGGGTTGCCTTAGTAAGAGAGACAGCTGCTGCCAGTGCTCTGAGGCATGGCTGCTATCCCTGAGTTGTGGTGTCCAGTTGTTTTGACAGATAGGCTAGGGCTCTGTAGGTGGGTCCAACCGGTTGCACTAGAAGGCTGGTTACCGAGCTAGAGTGCTCATCAGTAAAGAGGTGAAAGGGTTTAGAGGGGTCGGGTAGTGCCAGGACTGGTCTGGTGGTGAGACAGTCCCACAGCTTAGAAAATAGATGCTGGATGGAGGTAGGATCAGTTAGGGACCCTTGGGGGGGGTTCCTTTGTCACCTGGTATAGGGGTCGGGCTAGGATGGCAAAATTAGGGATCCAGTGTCTAAAGAAGCCCACTAGTCCCAGAAAGGAGAGAATTTCCTCCACATTTTGGGGAGGCTGGAGTTCCCAGAAGAGATGGATGCAGTCTCTGGTGAGGGATTTGGAAGTATGGGTTAAGGAAATCCCCAGATAAGGTGACTGAGGGGGTACACAGTTGAGCTTTAGAGGGGGTGACCTGGTATCCCTTGGTTCCCAGGAAGTTGAGTAAGGTGGCAGTATCTTCTCAGGATAGGGAAAGGGCCGGGCTACAGAGGAGAAGATCATCCACATATTGGAGTATGGTGCTGGCCTTAAGGGTGCATTGTAGTAAATCTGTGGCCAGGGTCTGGCCAAAAATATGGGACTGTCCCAGAATCCCTAGGGAAGGATGGTCCATGCCAGCTGTCCCAAGGCATGCATGTCAGGGTCCTCCCAGGTGAAGGCAAAGAGACAGTAGGAGTCGGGACGTAGGGAAATGGTAAAGAAGGCATCCTTTAAGTCTAGCACCATGAAATGAGAAGTTTTGGGTGGGATGGGGATAGTAGGGTGTAGGGATTAGGGACGACTGGGTGGAGCGGGATTATGGCTTCATTAATGAGTTGCAGGTCCTGGACCAGTCAGTGGGCTCCCGAAGGTTTGTGAACAGGCATGATAGGGATATTACAGGGGGACTTAATAGGAATGAGGAGTCCCTGCCATTTTAGGCAGTTGATGATAGGTTTAAGGCCCTGCTGGTGGGCCAGAAAGATGGGAAACTGCACCTGGGAGGGGAACTGGGAGTTGTCCTTTAGTTGTATTTTTACAGGGGCATGATGGGATGTGACAATGGGCTTAGAGGTGTCCCATACTTTTGGGTCTACTGAGGGGAGGCACTACAGGGGTGGGGACGGCAAAGTAGAGAGTAGGGGTAAAACGAGACATTCTGAGGTTGAGGGAAAGGGTGAGAGGCAGATGGTAGCTTGCAGTTTGTGGAAGATGTCCCTTCCTAGTAGGGGCACCAGACAATGACTAAGGAGGAGTGTGAGAAGGGAAACCCCTACAGGCTGCAGGTAAGGGGAGGAGTTACCCTGGGTGAGGAGGAGGTCCCATCAATCCCCATAACAGTGACTGGTGATGGCTGGGTTGGTCCCGAGTAGGATGGCAGAACTGAATAGGTAGCCTCTGTGTCCAGCAGAAAAAAGATGGACTTACCCGCTACCTGGAGCATAACCCTGGGCTCGGCCTGGGTGAGAGGTGTGACTAAGTCTGGGCTCTGTCAGTCGTCCTCCAATCCAAGCAACTGGAGGACAGGACTTACCGACTCAGAGTTTCCCCCATGTAGAGGTGCCGAGGATACCCCGAGGCTTGAGCAGTCTGATTTCCAGTGTCCCGTCAGTCGGCACTGAAGGCAGGGTCAGGTTGGCTCCTTTGGATTAGGATACTGACAAGCCCAGTGACCCTCGGCCCTGCATTTAAAGCAGCCCCCCAGAGGGGTACGGTTATTTCTTCCTTTTTGCTGGCTCCTGGAGCCGGCGGGCTGCAGGGCTGCCACCAGGGCCTGGGTCTGCAACTGAACCTTTTGCTGGAGCCTGGCCTGTCATTTAAGTTCGGCCGCCTCCTCTTGGGAGTTAAAGACTTTAAAGGCCATTTTCACTAGGTCAGAGATGGGAGTCTGAGGTCCCTCCTCGGCCTTTTTTAGTTTTTTGTTTTTTGTTTTTTGGGTTTTTTTAATGTCCAGTGCTGATTGGGGGATAAAATGTATAGCCAGGACGGTCGCCCCTGCCAGTGAAGCCGGATGGAGGCGAGTGTACTGAGTTAGTGCCTCAGTTAACCAGTTGAGGAACATGGCCAGGTTTTCGTCAGTGGTCTGGATAATTTCTCTGATTTTGTCATAATTGACCACCTTGTTGGAGGCTGCCCGCATACTGGCAATGAGACATTGGACCATGTGGTCGCGATGCTGGTGGCCATCTTGGCCATTCTGATAGTCCGAACCGGGCTCTACAGCTGGGACCACCTGAGCGCCAATGGGCATGGTGGCATCAGTGAGGTGGACCTGATCAGCATGTTCTCGGGCAGCAGCCTGAATGCATTCCCTCTCTTCAGTAGTGAGGGTGGTAGTTTGGACAACGTGGAGGTTGTGCCAAGTAATGTCATAGGCCTGAGCTAGGTACTGGAATTCTTTGATAAAGTTGTTTGGGTTGGCGGAGAAGGAACACAGACACTTCTCTATTTGGGAAAGGTCTTGGAGAGAGAAAGGTGTGTGGACCCGGACAACTCCTTCTGTCCCTGTGACCTCCCATAGGGGGCAGATCAAGTCTGGAAAGGGGTTATGGGACTGGGTGCGGGTGGAGATAGGAGGGGATGCAAGGGGGTCACCTTGGGGGGTGGATTCCACTGCAGCATTCAGTTGGGAGTTTTCAGGTGTGGTAGGGGTGAGCAGGATAGGGGTTGGATCGGGGTTCTGCTGAGGAACAAGAGGTATAGGAGGCTGGGGGACAGGAGTGCAGTAGGGTGGAGGGGCAGGAGAGGGGCCCTCACTGGGGGGCTAGATAAGTTTTCGGGAGGCTTGGAAAGGGGACAGAGATTAGGGGGGTCAGGATCCTTGGGAGATGTAGAACAGAGGGTCGGAGGAGGAGATCAGGCAAGGAGAACCTGAGATGTACAGCAGCGAAAGCATAGGGAAGGGCGGGAACAAAAGGTCTGGATGTAGGGAACCTCAGACTGTTTTCCTTGGCGTCTGCAGAAATTGTCAAGATCCATAAGGATATGGTAATCAAAGGTGCCCTCGAGGGGGCATTGAAATTGGTTGTCTAACTGATATTGGGGCCAGGCGATGGTACGGTAGTGTATGAGGTGCCACTTGTGCAGGTCCTGGTCCAGCCCTAAAGGTCTTGAGATTGGCCAGAAGGCAACGCAAGGGATCAATTTTGGACTGGGAAGTTCCCATAGATGCCTGGCCTACCAGTTCAGACCATAGAGGAAAGCGTCCCTTCCTCCGTGTGCTGGACTGCAGACTGAGAAAGAGGGGTGTAGCTGCCAGAGAATGGGGATGTCTCCCGATTCTTTGGAGCTCCGGAGACTACCTGGTAGCCGGAGGGGTGTCTGCCCTGATGTGGCCACGATTACGGCGTCCCAGAGGAGGCTTGGGGCTGGGAACACTCACCGCAAGTCTTGAGAACCGTGCTCCAAGAAGCCGTTCTGGGTCTGGATGGGGAGGAAAGAGCCTCCTCACCAAAGTGGGGGCTCTATCTCCCCCTGGGTTTCAGCACCAAATGAAAGAGACCCCAAGGCAAACTGATCTGTAGGATGAGCTTTATTGCCAGCACCCTCGAGCGAGGTTCCGCGACTGGGGAGAGGAGAGTCGGGGAAGTCACGCCCAGGTTGGGGAGTGCAGGGCTTTTTTAAAGCCTTATTGGTTCCGGGTCTGGATTCGGGTGGGTTTTTTCCCATATTAGGCAAGGGAACATCATGTCCCTAGGTGATTGGCTGGGGATGGGGAAAGTCCAGACGAGGGTGGGTGGTCCCTGGCTGGAAAGTCCCAGATGGAAAGTTTCGGTTTCCTGTGTAGGTTTCGATGTACTGGAAATAATGTGGTGGCCACTGCTGGAAGTGGCGGGAAGATCAGCCATCTTGACTCAGTCTGCGATGTCCACCATTTTGGGTGCCCCTGTCTCTCAGCCAGCCCAACAATAACCAAAGATCCAGCATATCAAATGTGCATCAATATAACCTAACAGGCACCTCTGAATAGAAACAACACAAGATCCTCCAATGCTATTCTCCATCTGGCACATTTATCATCCTCTTGGAAGGCCAGTAAATGGGGAATGTACTACTCTACCTGAGTGCATCTCTGAGATTGAATTCCCGAGGAGCCAATATCTGAATTATTTTCTCTAGTGCTCACCCAAGGTACCCAAGAAGGAGGTGTCAACAACAACTTATAAGTAACTTTCCAATAAAGAAAATGGGGGGATGGTAAACATGCTACTAAAAATGATGCCTAGTTTTATGGGGCCAATGTAAGAAAAGATGGAGCATGAGTATTCAAGAAGTATCCATGTGCAAGTGCAAAACTGCAGAGAGGTGTGAAGAGACACCTTGTCTTCCCCTATCTGAGGGATTCTGTGGACATTTGTTGCAGTCTCATCTGAGAATTTAATGAGGAAACCAGAGTATAACCCTCAGAGGGCACCTGAGGGAGTCCTGAAACTTATTGAAGAAGAAAAAAAACAGAGAATAAATTCCACAAACTCCCTGGGTACTGACTGGGAAAGAATGGAAGAGGAATCAACTAAGAGGCAATTTAATAGAATTAGTTGGCTCCCTGTAACTCCAAAGTTCTCCAAAATACTAAAGGCTTCAGGTGCACCTGGCAAATGGAACTACATTGTGCTTGAATGCAGGCAAAGCCTAACCTCTAGCAATTTATATCAACAGAAAAAACTACAGTGAGAGGCAGCCATATTCTCATTCAGCCAAGCACTATAAAGGACACCAACACAAGATAGCACTTGCTATAAAGATGGCCTGCACGAAAGCCAAAATCCCCCATCTCAGAGCAAGCTTAGGGTCTTTTTAAAAATACCTATTCATTCACAACTTTAAGTCAGAGTTAATGGCCTATAAATGAGACAATTATATATTTCAGGTAGTTTGTCTTACTTATCTAAGGAATAATAGAAGGAAGAAAAGAAAAAAGAAAGAAAAGAATTCTAGGAAACAGAAGAAAACCAAGTTCCCTCTTAGAGAAGAAAAAAAACCAGCATTAGCTGTAGTTGGCTGCACAGAAACCCTAGAGCTGACATTCCATTCCAGCATTCTCTATACACATGTCAGTATTGCAACGATACTGCCTTAGTAATTTGTCCAGGATACTATTCTTCCAAAGTAGCTTGATCCTGCCAGTGCCTAAGTCTACGACTGACTGTAAAATCCAGAGTGAATTCTAGAAATGATTTTTTTTCTTTGACAGCATAAGACAATGTTGATAATTCAACAAAGGAAGGAACATGATGCTTTTGAAAGTGATAAACACGGAAAGGATAATACCATTTCATTTTATATATACCAAATATAAATATTTATTATCCAAACATCTAAATGTACAGTAGTATCCTTGGATTAATTAAGCAAAGAACCAAATGCAAACAGTGTGTCAATTGAGCTTTAATGACCAAAATCATTGATGGTGCAAATATTTCAATGTCCTTAATTATAAGTAATATAAAAAGGCCCATGTAACAGTCCTACAGAGTTGGCCCAGTGGCTGCCCTTAGCCAAGAAACAAGGTTATTCAAGTTATCATTTATCACTACTGTGCAGCCTAGATTCCTGGGAATTCTCTTGGGAGTTTTGAGTGGACTGTATGTCATCAGCCAATTAGAAAGTGATAGCCAATTAAAGGGAGCTAAATCAATAACTTTGTTTTAAATCTCACCACAGAACCATTGTCTATCCCTTCCTTTGCAAATAGGAATGATTGAACTCCCCTATCCCACAGGAGCAGATGAGGAACCATTGAAAATTACTTTAATCTTACATTCTACATTGATAGTTGCAAGGATAATGATTGTACTGGTTTATAATGTGAACATCAAACCTAGTGTTTTTCCAAGGAGGCTCTCACAACCCACCAAATCATTTCCCTACCTCACAAGTGCTTAATTTAGAGGTTTCTCTTCTGGGCATTAAAGTGGCAAAAACATTTTAACAATTAATTACCCTAACTTCACCATGCTGCTTTTTACTCATTTACAGAAGACCCTCCTTTCTGGGGGATAACGATACATGTTTTTCTATCTTTCCTCACCACTGTCTTCTCTTAGCCCCTAGACCACTTACCCACATTCTCCAAGGTCTTTGGCACAACACTCTCAGTTTGTTTGTCTCCCTCACATTAACCTGTGTGTCTTAATCATGGTACAAGCCCAACACTCCTGCCCGAGGTTCTTTGACTTCTTTTAAAGGAATTTCGTTTCCATTCCATTTTAAAGACCTACTCCCAGGTCCACACATTGGACTTCATCTCCCACCAGAACTGCTCCATTTCTTAAATCCTAAATGCCAATAGCTCTTTCTTTGAGCAATACTTCATAATTGTTAAATTTACTCCATTAATTCCACTTCTTTTGTTCTTCATCTTCACTGAGTTCTCCAAGCCTGTGTGCCTTCCATTGTCATCAGTCTATTGGTCCATTTCTGGCTTCACTTTCTTCCCTTCCTAGCTTCAATTTTGTGATCTAATCTTGAAATACTCTTTCACCAATACCTTCAAATCCACTGTCTCCCTGGGCAATGCTACCAAAATTGTCTTGAAAATCTTTAGCCTTCAATCAGCCCAACCA
Organism: Spilogale gracilis; assembly: GCA_004023965.1. Classification (NCBI taxonomy): domain Eukaryota; kingdom Metazoa; phylum Chordata; class Mammalia; order Carnivora; family Mephitidae; genus Spilogale; species Spilogale gracilis. The sequence continues at coordinate 12,514 of PITA01000261.1, read as the reverse complement.
CTTACCTTCTCTATTAATACATACAGGCCATTGACCATAACTGGATTTTTTTAAAAATCAAATGGATGGGTGCCTGGGTGTCTCAGTGGGTTAAAGCCTCTGCCTTCAGCTCAGGTCATGATCTCAGGGTCCTAGGATTAAGGCCCACATCAGGCTCTCTGCTTGGTGGGGAGCCTGCTTCCTCCTCTCTCTCTGCCTAGTTGTGATCTTTCTCTGTCAAACAAATAAATAAATAAAGTATTTTTTAAAAAATCAAATGGATGTGTCTAGTGCTCTGAAAAACCATAGTCTCCAAAATAAATCCCTAATAGATATGCCCACAGGTACCCTACAATCTTCCCAAATATCCCTTGTCCACAATATTATCTATTTAAAAAGTAGACAGCAATTACCATCTCTAATTTTTCACCTCCTATTCAACATTTCACCTTGCCACAATCTGACTTTTGTCCCCAGAAATAGCTTCTGTCTATTTTCTTCATTATACTTGAAGGCAAGAACCAAGGTTTCTTTGTTTCTCAGAGTATAGCTTAATAGTATCAGTGGACAACACTAACATTTTGTTAAATAGTGAATGGAGACCAAGAGAGAAGCTGTGATTTTATCAGAGAGTGTGAACCTTTAATGAGCTTCAGCAAATATGTCAATGATTCTGGACAACAGATGGTAAGTAAAGAGAACAAAACATTGAAAGGGGCCTTATGTTTTTTAGTTTGTGTTCCAAACATCTAGTGGGAGTGACCAGAGACAGATTAAAGGAATGCAAGTATGGTATGGGTATTGAGTCGTAATGAATCAGAGAACTATGAGGCTTATCTACTTGGAAATCCATTTTGCTTCACTAACCGTGCAACAAAACCTCCAGGCGTCCCTTGATCATTTTATTATATTAATTATCTTACTTCATCCACTCATTGGCCAAGAATCATGGGAAAGTATTTAGAATAACTTACATTAAAGTTTATTTGCTTTCTTCAATGTCAGCCTAGAGTACTCTAAAGTTACAAGAACACTTATAACATATCTAAATGATTAAAAACTCCAATAATCAGGAAATAATCAGGAAATCATGCCTGAGAATGATATGGTATAAATCTCTCTAAATCTACATCAAACCAACTCTTAACTGCAAGGGTGTAGGAAGGAATTTTGTTTGCAAAGCCATCTAGGACTCTCCCCTTTTACTCTTGAGGATTTTATTCAGAATCCCACTGCGCAGCACACCATCCTTTTAAGAGTCAATGGGCACAGATACACTTTGTTTAGGCAGTGTAAATTAAGTCCATTTATAAGCTCTTGAGCCAGTGAATTTTCCCAATAGGTTGCCACAGAATCATTTAGCTCTAGCCAATGTAATTGTGATACATCAAAACAATTCTCTACTGTAACACCGGGGTTCACTACAAAGTACATGCAGGCACAAGTGCTGATGTGAGACTTGAAGGACTGGACAGAGTTTAAGTGAAATTCCTCCACAGGAAAATGTTTCTCTAAAACTTGGAGTCATCCAAAGTTGGGAGAGTTTCAAAGGAAGCTCAAAGAGTGAAGAATAAAGAATAACAGAGTTAATTAGTAGGGGTACTACCACTAGAAGCTTCAGGCAGGCAGAAACCCTAGTTAAACAGACTCCCAGACATAAATCACCAGCTTTTACCAGCTACATAGGCAAACTGCCAGGCTTTACAAAAGACATGGTTGGCTTCCCAGGTCACACCTCTTGAGACTTAGGAATAGAGGAAAATGAGGAGGCACAGTAGTAACTGAGATAGCCAAACTACTAAAGCAATGGCTCCCAGGAGACTTCAGTTATGCAGAGCATGAAGCAAATAGCAGTTAAATCATTCTCCAGTGGGGCTGTGTGCTGCACAATGTAATGCACTTATAATTGTACATATTTTTATAAATTTTCAATTAAGCAATTGGATTCTTTTCTTCCTAATTTGGTATTCAAGTGCTAGTTTCTCCTCTGGAAATTCTTCTGCCATAAGACTGTCTGTAGGGGGCATAACTATAAGAGCCATGTGAAGGTAGAGAGGGCTGTGGTAAACAGGTTTCATTATTTTAGGCACACCCTTGTGGGAGATTAACTTTGAAATTCATTTACAGCTTTCCTCAGATTTATTCTTCTTGGGAAGGTGTGGGCTGATTCCTGCCCTCAGGGTCTTTGTCTGGGCTGTAGGACTGGCAGGCTCCTTTGAGCAGGCCTGCATTTGCTGCACCTCCCTCCTCCCCTCAACACACACTGTCCTTACTTCTTTATCCAAGCTTCATACACAATTTTTTTCTCACTATTCTTTTTCAACCTCAAGTTACACATCCTTAATGAAGCCTTCAGCTCACATAGATGTCTCCCTCTCTTGAGCAGCTATGGCACTTAGGAAAACGATGTGGCAAAGTGAGAAAAAAAAGTTTAGACTCAACAAGCTTATACATGAATGCCAGATCCAGAATTTACCAACCAGGTAACTTTGGAAAAGCAATTTCCTCCCTCTGATGCTCAGCTATCTTATCTGTAAAGTGAACACAACTATAGTCCCTACCTCATAAAGATTTAAAAGTATTAAATAACAAAAATAGTAGCAATCATCACTTATATTTGACTTACAATGTGCCAAATATTAGGGTCTGTGGTCAAAGGAACAAGGCTGATATAAAAGTGAAGGTCAAGCAAAGCTTTATTCCGCACCAAGCATCAGAATTTCACTGGCTGGACCAGGGTCGTCTCTAAGGAGAGAATGACCCCCACCTAATTTCTCAGGCTAGCTTTTATAGGGCAAACCCCCAAACCACAAGCTGACCAGGGTCACATAGCTGCCTGAGTTAATTTGCATCTCCATTGCTCCTGGAACCGGGAGTTTAAGGGCATTTGAGCATTCCCACCTGGTCCTAAGTACTGGGAACTGGGTACCCATTCTTAATTTGCATCTCCACTGCTCCTGAAACCGGGAGGTTGATGGAGTTAACTGATTGGGTGTTTCCACCTGATCTGGCTGTCAGACTTTCTGGGTTTTGATACCAGGAACTGGCTAAATAGGTCCTTACGCCAAACTCTTATAACTATGTTGCACGTATAAATTCACTTGCTTCTGAGGCACAGAGAGGTTAAGATCACACAGCTAAATTAAAGTATTAAATCTAGGGAGTCCATACCTCTATACTATAATGATATGCTATATGTACAGTACTTAACAAGGAGTCTGACAAATAATGTGTGATCAAGAAGGATGAATTTTTGTTTGACCACAGGAAAAAGTATAGTACATGCCACAGAAGAATATAGAATTGGGAGCAGGGGGAGAAATCCCAGATATATCACTTACTACCTGTGTGACTAGGGCAGAATTACTTTACTGCTCTGAACTTCAGTTTACTCATTAGTGAGATGGAAATAATGATAGCACCAACCACTTATGATTGTTATAAGGAATCAATGGCATGCAGTAAATGCTCAGCAAATGCTAGTTTACTTCCTCATTGCTTGCATCCATCATTTGACACTTACCTACACTGCCTCATACTGTAGCTTTTCTCTTCAACTGTGGGTCCTGTCTCACCCAGCTTATGATAAGATAAAGTTTATCATAAGGTCTAAGACTATACCCTTGGCTTCCTGATAACCCTTTAGCATAATGCTTTGCCAATACAAAGTTCTCACTTAATTGGATTTCTAACTTTCATTGAGTGTGTGCTTGGTCAGGCACTATGCTGGGTATTCAAATGCATTATCCCCTTCAAGTCTCCTAACTTTTTAAAAGATTTTATTTATTTACTTGACAGACAGAAACACAGCTAAAGAGGGAGCAGAAGCAGGGGGAGTGAGAGAGGGAGAAGCAGGCTTCCTGCCGAGAAGGGAGCCCAATGCCGGGCTCAATCCTGGGACTCTGGGATCATGACCTGAGCCAAAGGCAGATGCTTAATGACTGAACCACCCAGGTGCCCCTCCTAACTGTTTCTTTGTTTGTTGATGGATTTTATGTTTCCTGGCATATAATTCTACTGAGAAATAGAACATGTCCTGTTCTTTGGGACTAATTTCAATGGCTGAAGATAATTTCAGAATTTCCCAAGTCCTTTTGTTGGCTGGTAGAAATGAACCTTCCCTCATCCTCTCTCTAAATATTCTTGACTTGGTGACATTTTCCAAATAATTGTCAGTGTCTGTGCAGGTGAGAGCCAGGTTCTTCCTTTGAGGCTCAGCTTTATGAATTACTTTGAGATTCTTTTTCTTGGGACCTTTACCCTGTTTTTTTTTCTCATCCTTTTTTTTTAATTCATCATATTCAAACCTCAGAGAACAAGAAAGGCAGGGCTACATAACAATACTTATTCTTAGCACATATAGGGCCAAAGAGGACAAATTGAAAATTACATGTAAATAAATTAACCCCAGAGCTTTATTTGAATCAGCCGAAGAGTCATAATGCAGACATGTTGAACCATGTATCTGTACTCATTATTTGAATAATTGTGGCTTCATAATTGCTTCTGATAAAAAGTATGGGGATGAAAATTCAAAACTGAAACATAAATAACCACCAAACCCTGACTATGTTGTGAAATGCATTGTACTAAGGATTTACTTTCTCAGACAAAAGAGTGAAAATAAGTGGCTTTGCTGCTACTGAATTCAAAGAAATTGAATTCAGCTTTTTCTGTAGTTCAGATTTCCAGCAAATAATTTATAGTGTAAATGCAGCAGAGGTTTTTTGCTGAACAAATAGTTGTGTACTGTGAATGGGGTAAAAATTAAGGATACTCTGTTTTTTTCTGAACCTACAAGTAACTTCTTATCATGTCTCCCTCTGCACTACAGTTTGATTTCCATGTATGAAATGTGTTGCTTTGAAACAAAGCCAGGAAAACGAGCATATATTTGAGTGGTGTGCAATCACAAATGGGTGGAGGAGTGCATTAATGCAATATGGTGCTTTAATTGAGTTTAGGTTAATACCACAACTTAGGGATATCAATTTCTATTACTTACATTAAGGCTAATCTATTGGATGTAGTTAGAGGTAAGAGAGATTAGAAGCCACACATTGAACTGGACCTGCTTAAAGAGCTACATACAGTTACTGTTTTTATCCCCTTGGCTCTGAATAAAGTTGTTAAGTACCCATCACCATAACATCTGACAACTCAATAATCTAATTGGACCACTTCTAACTACTGAAACAACCACCGTTATAGGGTACTTGTGATCCAACAGACTCTGTGTTACACATTTTGCTTGTCTTGTTGCATTTAATCCTTCAAACAACCTTGCAAAGTAGACATCATGACTTTACCTTATAGATTTGGCAACTGACAGGCAAGTTAAGTCACTTATTTATCCTCATGTATCTTTAAATTGTACAGGAAGGATTAGACCAGGTCTGTGTGAATGCAAAGCCTATGCCCTTTCCAATGTCACATGCTGCCTCTCAACTATGTAAGAGGTTGAGAAATGAAGTGACAATATTCAGCAGTACTAAGGATCTATTGACTAAAAGAAGGTTACACATCATTGCAAGAATATCTTCCTCTGGGATTTGGTGGTGAAAGGACAACATAATGATTACCAACCTGAGCTCAGTCCTGGAAAGATCTGGAAATGCCCACTTCTTTTTTTTTTTTAAGCCCCACTTCTAACACTGCTGGTTGTGGAATCTTGGATAATGTACTTATCTTTGTGTCTTTCGTTTTCTCACCTGTAAAATAAGGGTAATAATGTTAATAAACACCTCATAAAATTATCTGGCATGGTGTTTTGCATATACTAAGTGATCAATGAATTTTTGTTAACATTATTAGAGTATTATTTAATATTTTCTTTTTTTAAAAGATTTTATTTATTTGACAGAGAGAAACACAGCCAGAGAGGGAACACAAGCAGGGGGATTGAGAGAGGGAGAAGCAGGCTTCCTGCCGAGCAGAAAGCCCAATGTGGGACTCGATCCCGGGTCTCCGGGATCATGACCTGAGCCGAAGGCAGTCGCTTAACCAACTGAGCCACCCAGGCGCCCCGTATTATTTAATATTTTCACGTATAAAGTAGAGGAAGTCTCTATCCACCATTTAGAGGTAAGCCTGACTTGGCAGTCTAACAAAAATGTAACTGTGGCATCTACCCCTAGTACACCACAAGCGATATTCCAACTATAAGACACAAGCTGTAGCCATAAGCTATGTGCCAGGTATAAGACTTACTAGCTGTAACAAGGCCTCAGATTCTTAAAGACCTTCAAATGTGCTATGCCAGGGAAGAAAAACAAGTCGTATTTTTTAACTGAACATAAGATTTTTCTCCCAAAATAACCAAGGTCACCTAGTCAGCCCTTCAATTCACCTGTCTTAAGCACCTACCCAAATTTCAGAATCCTTTATTTTAGCCATGATCCCTGAGAACATCTTCACTGGGTCATACCTCAAACAGGTTTTTAAAGTCTCCTTCACATTAGCCTTTTTTGTTTTTATAAAAATCTGCTCCCTTTCAGAACACTTTAAAAAGAATCAAATGGTTAGATAAACTCACCTCATACTGTATGAAAACCTGAGTTCCTAGCCCTCACATTGAAATATTTAGTGTGCCTGTACTGCACAGTCATACCTACCATTTATTTTTAATCACAATAGCCTTATTTTTGCCATAAAGAAATTGCAGCTTTTATTTCAATAAAGTAAGCAGAAACAGTGCTTATAAAGAATGAGCTTCATCCCAGCTTAGCAAGATTGAGTCAAATGGCCAACTTACAAAAACATGTTTAAAAAATATCCTGCATGTTAAAGGAAATGTTTAAAGAAAAATAAAGTATTTGGGAAAGTGAAGGATTTCTTTAATTTTATTACAGCTGCAACCAGACATTAAGTCTTTAGGAAAGGGTAAGTCATTTTATGATATTATCCCTCAAAGCTGTAAAACAGTGTTTAAGTAGCAATTTGTCTTCCATATAAGTTCTCTAGAAATAAAGAGGAGGTGTCATATGACAACTTAGTATCCTAAACTAAGGCAGACAAAATTTCCTTAACAGCAATCCCCACCCCCTCACTCTCTGCTCCGGCCCAAAGAACATCTTCCAGTTTTTCCAATGTTCTGTACTCTTTCATTCCTCCAAGACATTACATCAGCTATTCCCTCCACCTAGAATATTCTTATCCTGCTACTTCACTTGTTTTACTCTTCATCATCTTTCTTGGGTGTCCAAGTGGTTTAGTCAGTTAAGCATCTGCCTTCAGCAACTCCGGTCATGATCCCAGGGTCCTGGGACCGAGTCCCTTGTCAGGCTCCCTGCTCAGCAGTGAGTCTGCTTCTCCCTCTAATCCTTCCCCCCCTGCTCGTGATATTCTCTCTCTCTCTCTCTCTCTGTCTCTCTCTCTCTCTCTCTCTCTCTCTCTCTCCTATCATCTATCTTTCTATCTAATAAATAAATAAATAAAATCCTTTAAAATCATCTTTCTCATTTAAAATGTCATTCTGTCAAAAAGCTTTCCCTGATCACCCCTTCCCCACAAGTCTAGGTTAGTTGATACTGCTATATGTGATTAGAACATCATGCACTACTCCTGTCAAAGAATATATCCTATCATATTGATAATAATTATTTATTTACTTGCTTAATCATTTGTATTAAACTGTAAGCTCAATAAAGAGACAATGTGTTTCTTTTTCACCACTGTGTCTCAGTACCTAGCACAATGCCTAGTAAATAAGTATTTGTTGACATGAATTGAAAATAACTGTATTTGGGGCACCTGGGTGGCTCGGTTGTTGGGTGTCTGCCTTCAGATCAGGTTATGATCCCAAAGTCCAGGGATCAAGCCCTGCATCAGGCTCCCTGCTGAGCGAGAAGCCTGCTTCTCCCTCTCTCACTCCCCCTACTTGTTTTCCCTCTCTAGCTGTTTTTCTCTCTGTCAAATAAATAAATAAACTCTTAAAAAAAAAAGAAAGAAAACTGTATTTGAACTTCCATAGATACAAAAGGAGTAAACTTAAGATTTGGAAATGTAGCCTTCTCTGGCTATATAGTATAGCAGTTATGAGCAGATTTTAGAGTTAGCCAACTACACTATAAGCTTCCTAAGAGCAGTTACCATGACTTTCATACCTCCAGCGTAATTAGACAGTGTTGAGGATATAATGGGAACTTGGTAAATATTAAGTCAATGGATGAATGAATGAAAAAACAGCTCTCATTTTAGGTTTTCTCCCAGTCAGGAAAATCTCATGTCTTTTGAGCATAAGGGAATCCCCATGAGGACCCTAACACAATATCTACTTCCTCCATGAAGACTTCTTTTATCCCCATTATCCCTTTAAACAGAAATCTTTATACCAACCCAAATAAATACAGAAGGCAACTGCAAAATAGGAATATTGCACAAAGCTTAGAAGGAATAGTCAATATGATGGGTAACCTAATCAAGATTCAAAATTCATCTCAATAAACCAGAATAAAATGTCTAAACCAAAAAGACTGAATTTAACTGAAATATGTGTTAAATCCAGTAATTACATTTAAAATATCAGTTTCAAGTATAGGATAGAGAGACTGGTTCTGACAGCAGTTTGTGTGAAATAGACCTGGGGATTTTAGTTGACCTCAAGATCAATATGAGCCAGCAGTGGAATGTGACTACTAAAGATGTGACTACAATCTGAAGGCATATTAAGAAAAATATTTTGTCCAGTTCACAAAAAAACCATGGTCACATCATATACTGTTCCACTCCAACCACATCTGTGGTATTATTTTTCAACATTTTAACAGAAACATTTATAAACAATATTAAGGTCAGAATAAATTAACTAGAGTGGTGAAAGAGTACAGAAAACATAATGTATGGTAGGTAGCTGAAGGACCTGAGGATATTTGCACTGAGAACATAAAGTTTGGGGTCAAGGCACATAGCATCTCTGGCCAAAAATAAAGGAACAAGACCTAAGGAGCTGTGAGGAGTATGTGTAATTTGAAGAAGTCCCACAAATTAATCTAATGCACACAGAATCTACCATGTCAATCCCATATACATGGCTGAGTCCCCTGCTTAACCTTCCACCCCATCACTGGAAAAACTTAAACAGAAACTGGACACTCACTGCCAAGAATATGAAAGAGCAAATTATTTTTTGGAGTCAATTGTTGAAGGAGATATCCGAGTAATGTCTCTGGGTCATGAAGATGCGATGATTTTATATCTTTCAATTCTTAATCATCCAGCTTATCCTATTCCTCTGGCAATTACTGTTCATTTCCTCAGACAACATTTATATAAGACCTTTGTGAGGGTAGACTCTATGCATACAATTTGATGCAAAGTATACTGTCAAATATTTAGTGAGTAAATGAATCTTTGAATCGTAAAAAATATTAAGGCTTCAGAAAACTGAATGTTAACAACATTTACTGGGAAAACACAGGATTTAGACTGAGAATACCTGGATTCTAGACCCAATTCAGCCACATATTAGCCTTTTGACCTTGGAAAAGTCATTTGAAATTAAGTAATATCTGTTTTCTCATCTGTAGGATAAGAATAATAATTCCTGTCTTAGCTGTCATGTGGAATAATAATTAAATGAAATAGTATATAATAAATTGTAAGGTGTAGGAGTAGTTCATAAATTATACAGCACTAGGCGCCATTTAACCCACTGGCCTATGAGTAAATGGTTGACTATCTCTTTGGCAGATTTCTATTGCTATAATTATCAACATTATTCCTTATACCACCCATCTCTCGCCCTCAATCCAAGAGCACATAACCTTTTCTGAATCCATTTGGACCTTCTTATGAGGCCCTATTCCTCTTTCTGCTTGCAAATATGAGTACAACGAACCACCTAACAGTGGTTTGAGGTAATGGAAACCATTTGGTAATAGAAATGGGTGATACCTATATAGCCTTTGTAGCCTGTCTTTTAAGAACTCCTTCATACCCTTATAACCCCTAAACAAGCTCCCAATTCTTCCTCCTATCCTTATGATGATGAGAAGAGCCATTACAGCACCCACAGCCTTCATCTCTCTAAACAGCTCTCTTGATCCTCCCTCCCCTTCCTCTTTACTTCAGTAATTTACTTTTTTCAGCTGGTTTCTGAACTATTCCCTGAAAAGTCTGTGAACAAAATCTAGACTAAAGTGCTAAAAGTTGATATAGTGCCTTTCCCCTCCCTTTTCTGGGAACTATCCATTGACAAAGAACAAATATTTTCTTAACCCAAAGGAATGAGCATAGGGGGACAAAGGAATGAGCCACAGTTATTTGGGGATATTGAATTCTTTCTGGAATGTTCCACATACTTTCACATAGGCAATAGATTACTCTGAAAAGAAATGCCTCCCCCAGTCCACTTCTACTCTCTGAGCCCAGTTACCTTTTAATCTGTAACTAGGTGTGCATAGTTGGCCAGACAATCCAGTCAGGGGCTTGAAAACTTGGGTAGCTGAAAGCAATGAGTTCCCAGTGATCTGTAGGTTATGATGTGATTACTGATAATAAAGTGAGGATGTGTGTGTCCCTTCACATCCTCTTCTTCATGATTTTCCTAAATAAAGGTTATATAAAGGCACATATAGAGTCGCTTGTTATGCAATGTAAGTTTGTGCATTTGAGGATCCACATAGCAATTGGATTCACTGACTGATTCTAAAGCAACACAAATATTTAAAGTGATGTGAGTAAACTGGATAATGGAAGAATAAATTAAATCAATGCAACTAGCTGTATAACTCAACTCATATTCATCTCTTTATAAAGATAGGCATAGCCCTAAACTCACATAAATTGCTCCAGACAAATTTATTAAGGTAGAGTTTGCAGTAGCATCTGCTATATGAAAAAAAAACATGTTTTATTTAAAAATTTGCCATAGACTCTCACATTAAAAGAAATTCTTCTCATTTCATGTTCTATGCTAGGACTGTGGAGAATAATAAACCAAATTAATAAGATACATATTCTAGGCTCACTTCTATCACTAGCCAGTTGTGGGTCCCTAAGCAAATCACCTTTCTTCTCTGGGCCTCCATTTATTTGACTATAAAATTAATATAGTTGGACTAAATAAACTGTTCCCAAATAGCAGTTCATAGACAGGTACCAGTCAGTGACAAAATATTTATCAGTCATTCCTGAGCAAAAATGATATTAAGACAATAAAGTACGTTTTTTTCCTTTTTTAAAGAAGCTTCATCATTACATCCTTTATTTTTTTAATACTTTATTCTATTTTTTCAACTCTTCAAAGTATAGGGATAGAGGAAACATTCCTCAACCTCATAAAATCTATCTACGAAAAACCCACGGCAAATATCATTTTCAATGGGGAAAAACTGACAGCCTTCCCTCTGAGATCAGGAACAAGACAAGGATGCCCACTCTCACCTCTATTGTTCAACATAGTGATAGAAATCCTAGCAACAACAATCAGAAAACAAAAAGACATGAAATATATTCAAACTGGCAAAGAAGTCAAACTCTCTCTCTTCTCAGTTCAAGAATTCAGTGAATGAAATGTAAAGTGCAATAGGGAATTACCATTCTAGTACAGTAGAATAAACTAAAGAGAAAACAAAACAAAAATAGAGACTTTGGGTATTGAGGGCATATATGGCCTGGAGCACTGGGTGTGGGTCATAAACAATGAATCTTGGAACACTGAAAAAAATAAAAAAATAAATTAAAAAAAAGAGAGACTTCGGACTCAGAAACAAACTGAGGGTCTTGGAGGGGAGGGGTTAGGGGGATGGGTGAGCCTGGTGGTGGGTATTGAGGGCATGTATTGCATGGAGCATTGGGTCTGGGGCATAAACAATTAATCTTGGAACACTGAGAAATAAATAAATATTTTTTTTTAAAAAGAAGCATCATCATTACATCCTTTATTTTTAATACTTTATTCTATTTTTTCCAGTGTTCCAAGATTCATTGTTTAAATTTACTCAATTTTTAAAATTCTGAACTTATGGACTTATTGGTATAGGACCACAAAAGGTCATTATCATCTGGTGATAATAGAAATTGTAATATTTTTCTTTAATAATGTCTCTATTTGAAATATTCAAAGTTAGTAAGACTATCTTAGATATCATACTTTGATTTTTTAATATTATTGGTATATTATAATCAAAAACCAATTAGATGGTATCTAAAATCCCTTCAACGTCTAAAATTCCTAGGATTATGCATCCTCTAACCTTTCCCTGTCCAAGCTTTGCCATCTCTTTAGAGCCACATTCAAAGGCTTGTCTTACGATCCACTATATTGAGTACCTACTTCAGAAACACTTCTAAGAGATGTTAAAGTAAATTGATAAAAATTGATGGGTCTTGGGGGGTCAAGATGGCAGAAGGCCAGGTGACCGCATTTCGGGGAGTTCCCTGAAGAGAGCTGAATTCCAGCAAAAAAACCACTACAAGACCACCGTGAACACCCATGAAACCAGCCTGAAATGTGATATTTCCCACTTCTGGACCGCCACGAGAGACAAAGAACATCGGCAAAAAGGTAGAAACAAATTGGAGGGTCTGGAGG